>JAPDVU010000014.1:28979760-29417260 GCA_026230045.1 Corynorhinus townsendii
AGCCCGGGGGTGCGTTCCTTGGTGCCGTGACCTCACGCCTTGGGTGTCCCTCCCTCGGGGAGCCCTGCCCAGGAAGGCTTCTGAAGGAGCTCGGCCAGCTCACACCTCGATGCTGGACTCCGAGCCTCCGGAGCCGAGAGCGAATGCGTTTCCGTTGTCCTAACCCGCCCGAGTCGGTGCTTCGTTACGGCAGGCCCCGGTACACAGCCGCAGCGGGCGACATGCCCATTGCGCGGATGAGAAGACCGAGGCGCAGGGAGGTCACAGACCTCAATAAAAGGCGCAGAGGCTGAGGTCTGGGGACGGGGACCCTGTGCAACGCATCCTTCAAGGCTCGGCTGGTGGACCACTGTCCTCCGGGCGCTCCGGCCGGGGCTCCGCAGTCCCCAGGCCCCGGGGACACTGGCTGCTCACCTCCCTGGGTTCCCGGGGGACAGACCAGGACGGGCTGGCCCTGCCCTGCAGAGGGGGAGGCCCTGTCGTGAGTGCTGGGAAGGAGGACAGTGGATCCCGTCCGCCTCGGGCGCAGCCGGCTCCCGGGGCCTTTTCCGGGTCTCCGAGGGCTGGCTGGGCGGGAGGCACCCCTGCCCACCGTGAAGGAGTCGCTGGGCCAGCCAGCACCGGCCTCCCCGATACCCCCTCCCCCGCTGCCTGGAACACACAGCCCTACGCAGCCACCCGGGCAGACGAGCCCGCCGGCGCTCACCGCATTATCACAAATGTCATGGCGCGGGCCTGGTGGGACTCACGCTGCCGGCTCCGTGGGCAGGCCCAGATGAGCTCACCGCCGCCGCCACCGAGGGCCCAACCTTGAGCCGCCAGGGCTCACTCCCGCCTCCTCCCGCCTCCCAGTGAGTCATCCCGCTGTCCTCCCAGCCCCAGCTCTGCCCTTCCCAGGGACAGGGAGGGCGGCCGCCAACTCAACCCCCTCAAGGCAACAGGGAGGGGAGGCGCAGCGCTGGGCTGCGGTGCCGGCAGAAGGCGGAGGGAGGGAGAGGTGGGAGCACGGGGTGGGCGGTGGGGGGGGGGGGGCCTTGAACCTGCCTGTGGGGCCCTTACAGCCCCCTGGGGTGGGTCCCGGGGACAACATCACCGCCGACGGCGAGACCCCAGGGGCTGCACGTGTGGCTAGAATCCCACGCAGCCTACGCGCAGGCTCCCAGCAGCCGAAGCACAGTCCCCCACGGATGGACAGAAACGACCCACAGGCCCGTCAGCCAGCGCGTGACTCCCGGAGCGTGGCCCACCTACACGCGGAAGACGGCGCGGCCCCGAAAGGGAACGAGGCGCCAGCACGCTGCCCCACGGGGAGCAGCCGGACGCGAAGGGCACGTAGCGTGTCGTAGGAGTCCACGCAGGTGAGGGCCCAGCGCGGCGGGTCCAGGGGACGGCGGGGGTGCAGAGCCGCGGGGGGCGGGGGGCGACTGCTAACGGGGCGCTCGCTTCGGCAGGGCGGATGGGCCGTGCTGGCGGGACAACAGGAACGCGCCGACAGCCCCCCCTCCCCGGATAGGCACGCCGCGGGGCAGTAAACACGTAAACGCCGCCGTTCCCGTGCACTTTGTCGCAGCGAGAGGGGAACGAAGACATCAGACATCACGCCGCTTCCACAAAGCCTCCTGCGCCCTCCACGGCGAGCGCAACCCGCAGCACCACCACCCCGCGGGGCGCAGAGGCCCGAGAAAAACGAATGTGGCCCTCGGGGCCGGGGGGGGGGGGGGGGGGGGAGGGGTGACAGCTCTCCTGGGCCCCGTCAGCTAGTGCGGCGCCCCGCCCCGCCGCCCCGGCCCCCAGTGGCCTCTGGAGCCGCTACAAGGAGGGCTGAGCCTGCGGGAGGCGGCGGGGCTCTACGGCGATGCTCATCCCCATTGCGCAGAGGAGCCGGAGGCCCAGGCCGGTGGCCTCACCTGAGGGCGGGGCTGGAGGGAGGCGGGGCCAACCTGAGACCACCCCGAAGCAGAGCCTGTCCCAGTCCCCCCGCCGACCGCACCGCAGCCCCCGGCCACGGCCCCCGCGAGTCCACGTCCTCCCGCCACGCGGCCTTCAGTCCCGGGCGCCCGGGAGGCGAGCAGGCCCGACGCCCTCACCTTTCTTGGCCGTCTCCATCTCCTCCTCGGTCCAGCGGGAGCTCTCGTTCATCTCCATGGAGGCTGCAGGGAGGACACGCACGTTGGCCAAGGCCGCCAGGGGCGTCCCCGCCGCCGTGGGCCGCGCCGAGCCGCACTCGCACCCGGGCCAGCCTCCGCGCAGCCCGCTGGGGTGCGGCGTGTGCCATCGCCCCACGTCACAAACGGGAAACTGAGGCAGCGCGGGGGCCTGGACGGGGAAGTCTGAGCCCGGGTGGGCGAGCTGGAACGGCGCCCTGCACCCCGCGGCGAGCTTTTGCGGGGAGTCCCCGAGCGCCGGGCCGCTCCGCGCTGCCACTAAGGGGCGGCCGCCCAGGACCTAAAGGCCGGTGCGAATCCCGGCCAACTCCATGACTCTGCAGAAGCAGCCCCCCGTCTCCACGCCTCCAACAGCCCCTCCGGGACACGGTGCCCATTGCCTCCCCCGGGAAAACGGGGCAGGTGCCTGGAGCGGACCCGGGGCGTGGAAGAGGGGATCCCTGGGACAAATAAAACATCACCTCCATCAACCCCCACCCCGGGAAGGCATCCTGGTGGCCGGGCCCTCAGTCCCAGGACTCCGGGCCGGGGGTTCCCACAGAGGCAGGAGGGTGGGCCCCCAAAGAGCCGAGAAAGTACAGAGGAGAGATGTGCAGGGGCTGCCCCCTTGTGGCTGAGCTTGGGAACTGCTACTCAACCCTGTGGCCACGGCAGGGCCCCTATGAGGAATCCAGGTGCCTACGGGGTTAGGGGCGGTGGGGGGCGGTGAGCGCGAGGGTCCTTCTAAAAAGGGGTGGTGGCTACTCCGCTCCGGCAGCTGCTCCTGGCAGGAACGCAGGCCACGTGCCGCCGGACCCGACGTGGCAGCAAATCCCAAAGGGCCGGTCTGGAGTTTTATGGGAATTCTCTCCCCTCTGAGATGGTCACGGCTGGCGGCCACGGAGCCCCTTCCGGGCCCCAGAGACTGCTGCGGGCCCTTCCCCCACACACAGTCCCGGAAGCGCTCACCCCAGGGGTGCTGGCAACCGCTGCGCACAGAGAGGGTAAGGAAGCCGCCCCAGGTCACACAGCAGGCCCAGGGAGCGCGGGGACAGTGGCCCTGCCCGGCCGGTGACTCACCCAGCTCGGCGCTCTGCTGCGGGGGTGACGGCCTCCTCGCTGTTGGCCTCGTTGGCCATCGAGCGGGTGATGCGGCCCTTGCGCCTGCCCTGGCTGTTGGCGGTTTTGCGGCCTTTGGAGGCCACGGCCTCTTTCTCATCGTTGTCCTCCCCAGAGGTGTCGTCCGTCTTCTCCCTGGGGGTCAGAGGGGACCAAGGGAGGGCGTCGCCGGGCGCCTGGCGGACGTGGCACCGAGACCTGCGGGCGGGCAGCCCTCGCCAAGCCCCTTGGCGGGCAGCGGTCGGCAGCGCCGCTTCATGTATCGAAAGGGCGGTGGGAGCCGGCTGCTCTCGGCCGCCTTCCCCTCCGGGGCCGGGCTGTTGTTTGAGGGGGCGGCCTTTGCCTTCACTCACGGGAGCGGAGCTGCGTGCTCCATGCAAGGGTGCGTCCTACGCCCGAGGGAGCGGCTCTTCCCCCCCACCCCCACCCCCACCGCCCCGCCCGGGGCACAGCCACGCCGCTGCGCAGAGGAGGCGGGCCCCGCTGCGCAGAGGAGGCGGGCCCCGCACCCAGAGCCCAGGCTCCCGCGGGCCTCACGCAGGCGAGCGGGTGTGTGGGGGCGCGTGTGACCTCAGCGCCCTGTCATCTCAGGCGGGTTTCCCCTGGGCCCTCAGGTTCCCCCCTCTGCTCCCATCCCCCTTCAGGAAGGCACCCCCTGGAAGGCTGGGAGACGGGAACGGCCAGATGTTCGCTGAACCACAGGCCTGAGCCCTCCCCAGGCCCCTGGTGCCGGGCCGTGCCGTCTCTCTCAACCCCCTCTCCCCGCGGACCCTCCCGCTGGCGTCACTGCCTCCGCCCCGGCAGCACGCGCGGAGCGAGGCTAGGGGCTCCGGGAGGCTGGGGGGCTCCAGGTGAGGCTGAGCCTTGACCCCACGGGCTCACACCGACAGCGGTGACGCTGAAGGAGAGCGATGCCGGCTGCCTGCACACCTAGCCCCGCCCGCCTCCTGTGAGCCGAGCCTCCAGAGAGCGAGGCGCGCTAGGAGAGGAGGGGGAGGGGCAGAGTTCCAAAGTCACTGCCTGGGTGTATGCGCTCCGGAGAGGACTGCACATGAGCCGTCAGCCTGCAGGTCTCCGGAGAGCTGGGGAAAGGAAGGGCAGGCAGACGGGGAGAGGGGAGAGGGAGGAGCAGGAGGAGCAGCAGCAAGAGGAGGAGCAGGAGGAGAAACAGGAGGAGGAGGAGGAGGAGAAGCAGGAGCAGGAGGAGAAACAGGAGGAGGAGGAGGAGGAGGAGAAGCAGGAGGAGAAACAGGAGGAGGAGGAGAAGCAGGAGCAGGAGGAGAAACAGGAGGAGGAGGAGAAGCAGGAGGAGATGGAGGAGGAGGAGGAGGAGGAGAAGCAGAAGGAGGAGGAGGAGGGGAAGCAGGAGGAGGAAGAGAAGCAGGAGGAGGAGGAGAAACAGGAGCAGAAGGAGGAGGAGGAGGAGGAGGAGAAACAGGAGGAGGAGGAGAAGCAGGAGGAGGAGGAGAAACAGGAGGAGGAGGAGAAGCAGGAGGAGGAGGAGGAGGAGAAGCAGGAGGAGGAGGAGAAGCAGGAGGAGGAGGAGGAGGAGAAGCAGGAGGAGGAGGAGAAGCAGGAGGAGGAGGAGGAGGAGAAGCAGGAGGAGGAGGAGAAGCAGGAGGAGGAGGAGGAGGAGAAGCAGGAGGAGGAGGAGGAGGAGAAGCAGGAGGAGAAGCAGGAGGAGGAGGAGGAGGAGAAGCAGGAGGAGGAGGAGAGGAGAAGCAGGAGGAGAAGCAGGAGGAGGAGAAGCAGGAGGAGGAGGAGGAGGAGAAGCAGGAGGAGGAGAAGCAGCAGGAGGAGAAGCAGCAGGAGGAGAAGCAGCAGGAGGAGGAGGAGAGGAGAAGCAGGAGGAGAAGCAGGAGGAGGAGAAGCAGAAGGAGGAGGAGGAGGAGAAGCAGGAGGAGAAGCAGGAGGAGGAGGAGGAGGAGAAGCAGGAGGAGGAGGAGGAGGAGAAGCAGGAGGAGAAGCAGGAGGAGGAGGAGAGGAGAAGCAGGAGGAGGAGAAGCAGGAGGAGGAGGAGAAGCAGGAGGAGGAGGAGGAGGAGAAGCAGGAGGAGGAGGAGAGGAGAAGCAGGAGGAGAAGCAGGAGGAGGAGAAACAGGAGGAGCAGGAGGAGGAGGAGGAGGAGGAGATAGAGGAGGAGAAGCAGCAGGAGGAGGACAGGAACAGCACCCAGAAGTGGGGCTGCGAGGAGGGAGCAGGAAAGGCCCCCCTTCTTGGCAGGCCCCGGGTAGACACCAAACCACAGGTCCTCACACACGGGCCAGGGTCACCCTCGGGCCCCAGACCTGGGCTGTGCCCGGACCCCGCTCCGGGGGCGGCCTTACTTGGTCAGCTCTTCCTTGTCGTTCTCCACGTCGGGCCGCTCCTCCTCCTTCTCGGCCTCCTTCTCCTTCTCCTCCTTCTCCTCCTGGCTGCCCCGGGGCATCTGCTGCTGCTGCTGCTGCTGCTGCTGCTGCTGCGGAGGGAGAGGAGGACACAGGAGGGGGAGGACAGTGAGGCAGGTGAATGCACCTGGGGGGGCGGGCAGGGAGGTGGAGGGGGCATCGTGAAGTCCACTGGGAGCCCCGGCCGGTGTGGCTCAGTGGACAGAGCGTCGGCCTGCAGACCGAAGGGTCCCGGGTTCGATTCCGGTCAAGAGCACGTAGTTGGTTGCAGGCTCCTTCCCAGCCTGGGCCCTGGTCGGGGCACGTGCAGGGGGCAACCAAACGAAGTGTCTGTCTCACATCGATGTTTCTCCGTGTCTTTCCCTCTCTCTCCCACTCCCCCTAAAGTCAAAGAAAAAATATCCCCGGGTGAAGATTAACTAAAAAAAAAAAAAAAAAATGAAGCCCATTGGGGAGGACGGGCAGAGGAGGCGGCAGGTGCTGGGCCTGAAGGGGGGGGGGGGCAGGGGCACGGGATGGGGTGCAGAAACGGCCAGTGACAGATGACCCCTGCCCCCTCCGTCCACTTGGTGGCTTTGTGACCTAGGATGAGGGTCTTAACCACCCCCGGGGCGTGGACTCTTCCCCCCCCCCCCCAGAGCAGGGGTACTCCACGCGTCTCCACGCCAGCCAGGGGGAGCCCGGAGGCGGGAGGGTGAGGAGGACGAGAAGGGCGATGGCGAGGCTCACAGGTATTTCCGTGGGGCAGACCCCGCGAACACCAGCAGGACGCGCCCTCCTGAGCTCCAGGCAGGAGCATCGAACGTGGGACGCACCCCTCACCCCCAGCCCTGCCAGGCCACCTCTCTGAGCCTCGGTCCCCACGCTCCTGGCCAGGCCCAGGCCCACTCTGCTGCCTCGGGGCCCGGGAGGTCAAAGACGCTCTTGGCAACACCAGCCTCCTCCTGGGCCCCTTCCTTTCATCTCCCTGGGGCCCCGGGCCGGCCCGCCCCAGGGCACTGGGCCTCCCAGGTCAGGAGAGGGTGGGGGCGGGGTGGGGGGAGTCCCGGCTCCTTTCGCACTGCCGCCCCTCCTGCCTGATTTCTTTTTCCTTTTCTTACTTATGGCTCAGGGCACGGAGCGAGGCTCTCCGACCCGAGGCTGCAGCGTTTCCCACCGGGAACCTCCCGGCCAGGGTTGCCCCCTCCCCACGGCCCCCCCTTTTCTGTAAGAGGACGGGAAAGGGCCAGCCTTCGAACAGCCTCCCTGCCCCCCCCCCCACGACCACGTCACTGCTGACTCCCGACTGCAGCCGGGCCCCTGAACTACCCCCTTCCCACCACCGCCGAAACCCCTCCGCCAGACGCGGAACCTTCAACCGCCCGGGAGCCATGGAGGAAGCCGGGGCCAGCCGGTGGGAGCAGGCACAGGCGCCTCCCGCTGGTTCCAGCCCCGCGCCCTCGCCACGTCCACGTTCGTGTCCGCGTCCGCACGGGAGGCCGAGGGCAGGCGGGCGAGTCCGGGGAAGGAGGACCCCGGAGGCGGAGGCGCGTGGCTGGCTGAGGGGATGCCCTGGCCACGTGGGCCGCCCACGTGGCTGCCGTCTCTACCTGTCAGGCCTGCAGGCGGGGGCACACCTAGGAGCCCAACGCCCAGGCTGGGCCCCGGGCAGGCAGGGGCTTTCCAACCGCAGGGCGAAGCTTGGCGTCTCCCGAGACCGCCCCGCGCACGTCTGTGCCAGGAAGCCCCGAGCGACGGCGGCTTCGCTCCACAGCGTCTCCTGCTGTCCCTCCCAGCGGCCACCCTCCCGGAGCCCCGTCCTCAGGGCCTAGGCTGCTGGGGCCTCCAGGACCCCTGGGATCTGCCTTATCCTCGCAGCCCACTGTCTGCACCCCTCGGCCAACACAGGGGGCTCCGACGGAGGCCCGGTGACAGCTGCCCAGTCTCCCGGCCTCCCGCCACCCCCCCCCCAGCCTCCCAGCGCCCCCATCCCCAGCCTCCTGGACCCCCAGCCTCTAGGCCTCTCAGCCTCGCTGGCCCCCAACCTCCCGGCCCCTCAGCCTCCCGGCCCCCCAGCCTCTCAGCCTCCCTGCCCCTCAGCCTCCCAGCCCCCCAGCCCTGCCTGGGACTCTGCCTGGCCCGTCTGAGCCGAATGAGCCTCCTCAGGGGCGCCTGGGGGTCAGATCCCTGAGAGCCTGCCTCCCTCCCAGCCGCCTCCAGCTCCAGCAGAAACAAGCCCGCGGCTTCCTGGCCGCGGCCCACTCCCACGCGGGGTCAGCTCGGGGCCTCCTTGCTCCGTGGGGTCCCCTGGAGCGGTGACGTGGCAAAGGCCGACAACCGGACTCCAACGCAGCCCCCCACGAACGCCACCCTCCTGGCAGCCCAGCCACGATGCCCGGATGGGAGGCCGGCAGCCTCTTGCCCCTGGGGTCTGAGGGACCCCCCTCAGGTTTTCTGGGCGGGGCTCACGGGGTCCCTGTCCCTCTCTCCCTTTGATGGGTTCTCCCCACCCACCCGCCCCGCCCTCCCCCTCCCCTCCCCCGTCACGGCCCACGAGGAGGCGGTGTCTGTCTTCGCGAACACAGCAGCCCTGCGTGCCTGGTCCCCGGGTCCAGCCTCTCCCGCCTCCCGGGGGGCCCCCACCAGCTGCCTCCCCGGGAACAGCATCCCCAGGGACGCATCTGGGGGGCCTCCCATAGGCTTGTTCCCACTTAGCACACAACGGGGCGGGGAGCTGGGAACATCTGCTCGCTCAGCCCCAAGCCCAGCCGCCTGCCCCCTGCGGAGCGGAAGCGGGGCCTCCTGCAGCTGGCGGCCAGGGAAGGGGGGACCGGCCCCCACTGGACACCCATTCCTGCCCGGGAGGGCGTTTTGGGGAGAGACACAAGACCAGCTCACCAGGGAGAAGCACAGCCCGACCTGGAGACAATCCGGCCCCACCTGGCGGGCCACATGCCCCCCAGGCCGACCTCACCTGGGGAAGCCCTGGAGGCGGAGAGGGGAGGGCAGCCAGGCCTGGCACCAGCGCCAGCCGACTGCACGCGGCTGCCCCCCCTCCCCCGGGGACCGTGGTGCCCTGCCCTGAAACACCTCCCGGTCACACTGTCCCAGCCGCACGCTGGCGGCCTGCGGGTGCCCCGGCCGCGGAACAAGGTCACGCATCCCTCAGTGGGGAGCTGGAGAGGAGGGAAGATGAAGGAGAGTGAGAACCCAGGGAGGAGGGAGGGGTGTGCACGTGTGTGTGTGTGTGTGCGCGCGCGCGTGTGTGTGTGTCTGTGTGTCTGTGTGTGAGTGTGTGTGTGTGTGTGTGTCTGTGTGTGTGTCTGTGTGTGTGTCTGTGTGTGTGTGTCTGTGTGTGTGTGTGTCTGTGTGTGTGTCTGTGTGTGAGTGTGTCTGTATGTGTCTGTGTGTGTGAGTGTGTGTGTGTCTGTGTGTGTGTGAGTGTGTGTGTCTGTGTGTGTGTCTGTGTGTGTGTGTCTGTGTGTGTGTGTCTGTGTGTGTGTCTGTGTGTGTGTGTGTCTGTGTGTGTGTGTGTCTGTGTGTGTGTGTCTGTGTGTGTGTCTGTGTGTGTCTGTGTGTGTGTGTCTGTGTGTGTGTCTGTGTCTGTGTGTGTGTCTGTGTGTGTGTCTGTGTGTGTGTGTGTCTGTGTGTGTGTGTGTCTGTGTGTGTGTGTGTGTCTGTGTGTGTGTGTGTGTGTGTGTGTGTGAGCATTTGAGACAGAGAGAGATGGGGACAGGAAAACAGGGGACAGAAAAAGAGAGATCACCCCACAAACCAGCAGGAGACTTGGGGGTGAGGGGCCTGTGGTCCCCCCCCCGCCCCACCCCTCCGTGAGGAGGCTGCAGGGGCGCCAGGAAGAGTGAGCGGCAGCCCGAGGAGCTAGCTGGACTGGAGGGAGGAAGCCGCCCCTCCCTGACTTCTCCAGCAGGTCCCGAGGGGGCAGGCCGGGCTGGGCGCCCGGGAGGGAGGGTTCTTGACCCTGCACCAGCTCTGCTCCGCGCTTAAAGACGACCACAGGCCACAGAGCCACGAGCCCCCCTCCCCAGCGGCCCCCTCTCCCCTCCACGTCCAATCCGACAAGCCCCCGACAGCTTACCGTCGGGGACACCCTCCCTCCGCAGCACGGCGCCCCCATGGCCTGGCCACGCCGGGCAGTCACTCCCGGCTCGGGGACAGGCCCTGCTGCCTGACCAGCCGGCCTCAGCCTCGCCCGGGCTCCCCGAGGGTTTGCAGAGGCAGGTCCTGCCAGCTCCTGACCACGGCGTCGCTGGGCTTGGGCCCCGCCACGGGCTGAGATAACTCGACCCCCTCCCTGGTCCATGAATCACGGACTATAAACAGCCGGGCCGCCACCCAGGGCTCGGGGATGGCCCAGCCCCCGCCGCTGACTCAACTCAGGGAGGATGCTCAGTCCACGGCCCAGACCTCCAGGGCACCGGGCATCAGGGCTGAATCTCGGGGAGCAGGGGCCGGGAGACGGGGGCGCGGCCCAAGGCCCTCCAGCCCAAAGCCCTCCCACCACGGCCCTCGGCTCCCCAAACCCGCCTCCTCCCGCCGGGGGCTCCCAGGATGGCCCAGGGCTGATTCTCCGCCAACACACCTGTCCCCTTCCCTCTCTCCCAACCACGTCGCTGCCGAGACCCCGCTCTGCATGGGTGCCAGGGACCCCGTCCCCTTTACCGTTAGGGACTGAATTCTTTTTAACGCTCCCTTTGTATTCACTTACTTATTTTAAATATACTTTCCATTGGTTTCAGAGAGGAAGCATGAGAGAGAGAGAGAGAGAAACACCAATAACGGGAGAGAATCATGCATCGGCTTCCTCCTGCACGCCCCACCCCGGGGAATCGAGCCTGCAACCTGGGCCTGACCGGGGAATCGAACCCGGAACCCTTCCGTCCGCGGGCTGATGCTCTATCCACGGAGCCAAACGAGCCAGGGCTTGGCTGGTGATTTTTTTAAACCAACTCCTTTTCCTTTAACTCAGAGGTCCACGGACCTCTCCTGTGCGGGAGCGGCGGGTACGGTTCCCAGATCCCCTCAGGGCGGGCCTTATGCAAATGAGTGGGCGTGGCCGCGTGCCCACAACACTTGACTCACAGAAGCAGGTGCAGGGCCGGGGTGTGCCAGAGGCTGCTCTAACATACACGACCCCTCGGTCTCGCCCTGAGTCTGAAAAGTCCCAGCATGCAAGGCGGGTTTTCCTTCTCCCACATGGGCGTGACGATGCGCAGGCAGCCCGGGTTCCGTGTTTCTACAACGCTACGTTTGCGGGCCGGCCCACATCGCCCGGGAGCCCGGCTCCAGCGCTCAGAACGCAGCCTTTTGTCTGCTCACCCTCACCCGAGGGTGTTTTCCCGGTGGTTTTTAGGAAAGGGGAAGGGGGGAGGAGGGGCAGACAGAAACATCGATGGGAGAGACACACATCCATGGCTGCCTCTGGCGTGGCTCCGGCCAGGGCCGCGGATCCAGCCTGCAACTGAGGGACGTGCCCTTGACCGGAATCGAACCCTGGACCCTCCAGTCCGCGGGCCGATGCTCTAGCCCAGTGGTCGGCAAACCGCGGCTCGCGAGCCACCGGCGGCTCTTTTGGCCCCTGGGGTGTGGCTCTTCCACAGAAGACCACGGCCTGGGCGAGTCCATTTTGAAGACGTGGCGTTAGAAGTAGTTTAAGTGTAAAGAATGTGGCTCTCCAAAGAAATGTCAACCATTGTCCTGTTGATATCTGGCTCTGTGGACTCACGAGTTTGCCGACCACCGCTCTATCCACTGAGCCACACCAAACCAGCCAGGGCAGAGAATGCAGCCTTTGACCCTGGGTCACCAAGCTGAGTTCTGGAATTTTCCAGGCTGAGGACCCAAAGGTCACTTCTCCCAGCTCCGTTCCTTGCTGCTGGGGAAGGCCAGACGCCCCCAGAGACGGTGTCCCAGTCACCAGGGAGGGGGACCCGACGGGAGGGAGCCCGCCGCTGAGCATGCTGGGAACGGTCCCGGAGGCCGGCCGCCCGCCCGCCCAGGCCTCTCACCTGGCTCTTCCCGCGGCGCCGGTAGCTCCGCCTCACCAGGCTCTTATAGTTCTCATTCTTCTTGGTCAGGTAGTAATAGAGGACGCACTCCGCCACGGTCTGCAGGCGGGGAGAGAGAGAAGGCGCTGAGCAGTGCGCCGTGTGGGCGGCCCGAGCGGGCGGCCAGGAGCCACAGGCCGGGGTTCGAATCCCGCCGCTTCCACGCCCCGGCTGCGTGGCCGTGGCCAGGCTACCTGCCCTGTGTCTCAGCGTCCTCGCCTGTAACACGGGGACGCTAACAGCACGTCCTTCACCGCTGTCAGGAGCAAGTAAGCGGGGAAGTGGCCGGGACAGCGTCCGCACAGGGGCCACAGGCGGGCAGACGCAGGTCCCCCGGGTCTGCCTGGGGCCTCCCTTCTCTCACCCCAGCCTCCTTCCCCCTAAGATCTGGGGCCTAAACAACCTCTTCCACGCTGCGCGCGTCCAGACTGACACCCGCTCCCCCGCCACTCTCCTCTCCTCTGTTCCCTGCCTTGCTCTTCCCACGGGGCCCAGATCGGAGCCCCGCCCCCTCCCTGCCCAAAGGGGCCCCGTCAGAGGGCGTCCTGGGTAACAGCGGAGGGCCCTGGCCGGGTGGCTCAGTGGGTCCGCGTGTCGTCCCCATACACCAAGGTCGCAGGTTCTACCCCAGGAATCAACCAAAGAAGGCATCCATGTTTCTCTCTCCCGAAGACCGATCAGTAAAAATGAACAAAAACAAAAAAACAAGGTGGGGGGGGGCGGCCAGCCGGTGTGTCTCAGTGGTTGAGCCGTGGACGATACACCGGGTCACGGTTGGATTCCCGGTCAGGGCACCTGCCCGGATTGCAGGCTCGATCCCCAGTGTGGGGCGTGCAGGCGGCCGCCGATCCACGGTTCTCTGAAACATCATGGATGTTTCTCTCTCTCCCCTTCCCTCTCCCTTCCTCTCTGAAAGCAATAAAAATTATTTTTAAAAAAATAATAAATAAAAAAGCAACACACGTTATGCCCAGCTGGTGTGGCTACGTGGCTGAGCATCCACCCATGAACCAGGGGCCTCTGGGTGGCCCCCGGGGCGGGCGGGGGGGGGGGGCGGTGGGGGAGTTCACTCCGTTCTGGGGACACCCAGAGGGAGCTGGGGCAGAGAGGGACGCCGCCCCGGCTGCCTAGCCTGAAGTGGGGTTCGAGAGTCAGTGCCAGGGGCCGGTGTGTCCGAGGGGATGGGGACTCACAGGCCACGTGCCTGGCTTGGCATCGGGCGACAGTAAACACACGGGGAGTGAGTATCAGAGGTTGAGAAAAGTCACCCATCCTGCCCCGGGCAGAACGCCACTCTGAAGCCTTGGTCAGGACGCCGGAGCGCCCAGAACCAGGGCCCAGGCGGCCAGGACGCTGGCGGCCCTGCGCGCACGAGGCGCTGGCTCCCCTTGGCTCTCCCAGCCCCAGCTCCGCCCCGTGGGCCCGGGAGGTGTGGGCGGGGCCTGTGGCTGCGCTCCCAGGAGGGAAGAAGGAGGGAAGGGACTGACAGATGGGGCCGCGGAGCAAGGGGCTCCGGGCAGAAGCCCCACGGGTGGGGAGGGGGCCCTGTGCCCGGCCCAGTGGCCACCCCCCAGGAATCGATGCCAGTGGGGGGCGGGGCAGGGCGGCCCGGCTGGCGTGACTCACCTTCCTCTCCAGGAATGATGCGATCAGGCCGAAGTTCTTGGGGTGCTGCATGAACCTGCGGGGAGAGAGGGGCGGGCCTGAGAGCGGCCCGAGGGGGGCTCCCCGGCGGGGCAGCCACAGAGCTCCCGGGAGCCTGCCATCTCCGCTGGCCCGGCCGGGCGGGCACCGCCCCACTCCACTCGGAGCAATTAACCCGGGGGGGGGGGGGGGGGGGGGTGGGAAGGGCGGCGGGCGGGCCAAGGGCTGGGAGAGGGCGTTGCTGGGAGTGAGTCACTGGCTTTAGCGCCTTTGAAAATATATTTGTTTGTCCTGCTGGAGGCGGCTTCCAGGAAAAATGAGGACATAGCATGCGGCTCTCTGGTGGGGCTCCCGCCCCCCCCCCCTTTTAAAATCTGCTTTTGTCTCTCTCTGCAGCCCGGCCCACACGGGCCTCCCCCAGCGAGGACACGGGTCGGGGAGCACAGGCTCCGAGTGCCCTCGGAGAGGCAGGCAAGAGGCAGGCCGGCCAAGGAGGCGGCGAGAAGGGCCTGCCGCCAGAGGGGTGGCGGGAGCTGGCGCCCCACCAACTGGCTTCCTGGGAAGCCAGGGAATTACTGGGAAAGCGCGCAGCCAGGCCGACACGGCAGGGCCACAGGAGCAGGCGGCCGGCCGGCGGGGGCGGAGATGTGGGTCAGGGCCGCCCAGGCCCCAGGGAGGCCGGGTGGGGCCGCTGGCCCGGGCCCAGCCTTGGCCGGCTGTCCCCACACGGTGCCCGGCCGCGCAGCCGCCCTGGGGGAGAGAAGAGGCTGCCTGAGGGGCAGGGGCCCTGGGTCCCAGGAGGGCGCCTGGGCCAGCGCCTGGCCCTCCAGATGGCTGGGCGGGAGGCCAGCGGGCCCCTCCCCGGCTCCCCACCAGACACCGGAAAATCCGGAATGGCCTCTTCTTCTCTCTTCCCGGAGGAAGCCAGGCCTCGGGTGGCCGGCTTCCCCGCCTGGGATCCCGCCTTGGGCGGCTCAGGACACTGCAGCCCAAACGCCCTCCTCTTCCAGACAGACCGGCTCGGGCCCCTCCCGCTCCCTGCCCGGGGCACATTTCCTCCCCTCTCTCCCCAATGCTTTCTGCGGGGGTTTCTCCAGCGGAGGCGGCCCCTAGGAGATCAGGAATGGAGCGTGGACGTGTCCTAAGGTCACCTGTCCACCTCCCCCCAATCCACAGGTGTGTCCTTGGTCAACGGTGACCGGGAGCCGACCGGGAGCCTCGCGACAGCTGAAGAGCGAGGCACTGTTGCTCACCCAGTTTACAGACGGGAAAACTGAGGCTCAGAGACAGGGAGGGGCGGAGCCCTACACCACCCACGCGTGACTGTCAAAGGCCCTGAGCACGCGCAACCAGGACCACAGACCGGGAGAGACGTGGGCCGCCTGTGCGTTAGCTGACCCAGAAAAAAACACCTTTTTTTGGTAAAGACGGCGAAAACCGACAGAAACACCAGCGACACCGCGGCAGCGCTCACTAGTAGCCTCCCTGACTGCCCGCCTGCTCCTACAGAGGACGGAGGACTTGACTCCGGGGTGGGGCGAGCACCCGTGACTGCGAGAACCTAGCAGGAGCCACCGGGACCCGGGCTTTACTGTCTCGGGGCTTAAACCCTCAACACGCCGCGGGAACTGCTCCCCACAGCGCTACTTCCTGTGGAGGCCGCGGGATCCGGGGGACCCGGGACCCTCCTCCTGCTCCGTCAAGTCCTGGTGGTGTCCACACTGGCTGACCTGTCCCGGCCCCTGACCCCCCCGACCCCCGACCCTGGGAAGGGCAGAGACTGCCCCAGGCCCGGCCCCACGCCTTAAAGGAACTCCCCTGCCCACAGGCCTTCTGCACGGGTAGAGGTGGAGGCCAGCGGGTAAGCGGGCGCCGTCTGTTTCAGCCTCAGTTCCCACCCTCCTGCCTCACGGGGGGGGGGGTGGGGGGGAGGGGGGTTGGATAAGAGACACAAGAACGTGGGGGGAAACGTGAAGACAAAAGGGGATGGAGTGACCAGGTAGGTGACCAGGCCACAAGCCACAATGACAGACATTGCTGGGAGACCGTGGAAGCCGGGAGCGCCACACAGAAGGGAGCCAGAACCGGCCCTGCCCGGCCGGCGTGGCTCAGGGGTTGAGCCTCGACCCATGAACCCGGAGGTCATGGTTCCATTCCTGATCAGGGCCCACGCCCCCTGACCCCCAGTGGGGGGGCGTGAGGGAGGCAGGCGGTCCGGGATTCTCTCTCACCATTGACGGCTCTCTCTCCCCCGCGCCCCACTTCCCCCTCTCTGAAGTCAGAGGGAACCGGCCCGACACCCTGACCTTGGACCTCTGGCCTCCGGCACTGAGAGGACGAATGCCTGTTTGCTCTAAGCCAGCGGTCGGCAAACTGCGGCGCGCGAGCCGCCTGCGGCGCTCTGGCCCCTGGAGGGCGGCTCTTCCACGAAAGACCACCGCCTGGGCGAGTCTGTGCGGAGGAAGCGGCGTTGGGAGAAGTTTACGTTTAAAAAACGGGGCTCTCCAAGGACATGTCCGTCGTGGTGCTGCTGCTAGTTGGCTCTGCGGACGGAGGAGTCTGCCGACCCCGCCCTCAGCCGCCCTGTCGGCGGTCACTGTCCCGGCCAGCCCCCCCACCCTCGGCGCCGGGCTCACTTCTCACGAAAGGTCTCCTTCTCCTGCTCGCTCCACATGTTCATGACCTGCCGGTCCTTGTACACCTTCATGGGGTCGCCCATGAGCCCGTTCATGTTGATGAACTTGATGCGCTGCTGGTCGGCGTCGTACAGCATGGGCGGGATCACCGCCAGCTGCCGCATCTGCTTCTCCAGGTTCTGCCGGGAGACGGGAGGGGAGGCCCGGTCAGCGTGTGCGCGGCGCCGGGGACGTGCGGGAGGCTGGGGGGGTGGGGAGGGGGCAGGGGGGGTGCTCCAGGTGAGAGTGGGAAAATGCGAAACAGAGAGAGAGAGAGAGAGAGAGAGAGAGAGAGAGAGAGAGGAGTGAAAAAAGAAAACATAGTAACAGCCCGTGCTGGGGGAAGGGGATTTAAAGGCGGCCCAGCCCCGGCCGGTGTGGCTCAGTGGGTAGAATGTCCACCTGTGGACTGAAGGGTCCCGGGTTCGATTCAAAAATATATTCCTAGTGATTTTGAGAGGAAGGGAGAGGGAGCGAGAGACAGAAACATCCGTGATGAGAGACAACCATGGATCGGCTGCCTCCTGCACGTCCCACACTGGGGATCGAGCCCCCAACCCGGGCCTGTGCCCTGACCGGGAATCGAACTGCGACCTCCACGGAGCCACGCCGGCCGGGCAGCCGATTTCAAGTAAACAGCCGCTGGCTCCTGGGCTGCCCGCAGTGACCACACGTCCCACGGACACAGGTGCCAGGAGGAAGGTGATGCCCGCCTCCTCGAGGTTCCCGGGCGCCCACTGTGGTGTCGGGAGCATGGAGGAGGGGCTGGCACGTGACAGGCTTGTCCTACGGACCTGGGAGGGGACAGGCCAGCACCAGCCCCTCCCCGGGCACACAGAGCCCTCTCTGGGCCCCAGCCAGGGTCACGCGGGCTGAACTCGGGGTCCCCGGGGGGTGCCCCAGCCCGAGCAGGCAGGGCTGCGAGGCCTGACAGGAGGTGCGCCCGCCGGGTGCACAGAGGGAGGCTGACCTCGGCCAGGGTCCCTGCCCTCTGGCTGCCAGTGGGACTCGGCCGATGGACGGCACCGCAGGAAGGCGGGGGAGGGGAGGAGGGGAGGCGCAGGTCAAGGTGCTTAGAGCACCTTCCCAGTTCAACAAGGTCGAGTCACCAAGGTGGCTGGTTCGATCCCCGGTCAGGGCGCACACAAGAAGCAGCCAGCGAGTGAATGCGTGAAGACGTGCGAGAACGCGTCGATGTTTTCCTCCCGCTGCCCCCCTCCAACTTCTCTAGAAACGTGTAAGTAAATAAACGTAAAGCATGCGCGGTTTTCCTCTTTCCTTAAATCTTTTCCTGACGGCTCTTTATAGATGCAAGTATTACGTATGTCCCCCCTGACCCCTTCTAGCCTGCCCCGCCCTAGGCACTCACCACCCCAACTGTCTGCGTCCAGGGGGTATGCACATATGCGTACAAGTTCTTTGTTTGATCACTGCCCCCCCCTCCCCCGCGTCCTCCCCTCCCCCCGGATTCCAGTCTGTTCCGTGTTTCTATGTCTCTGGACCTAGTCTGTCCATCAGTTTATGCTGTTTGTCAGATTCCACCTAGGAGTGAGATCATGTGACACTTGTCTTTCTCTGACTGGCTTATTAGAAAAGAAAAGAAAAGAAAAGAAAAGAAAAGAAAAGAAAAGAAAAGAAAAGAAAAGAAAAGAAAAGAAAAGAAAAGCCCTAGCCGGTTTGGCTCAGTGGATAGAGCGTCGGCCTGCGGACTGAAGGGTCCTGGGTTCGATTCCCAGTCAGGGCACAGGCCTGGGTTGCTGGCTCAATCCCAGTGGGGGGCGTGCAGGAGGCAGCCGATCCGTGATTCTCTCTCATCATGGATGTTTCTCTCTCTCTCTCCCTCTCCCTTCCTCTCTGAAATCAATAAAATATATTTTAAAAGTAAATATAAATATAAATAAAAAAGAGGCCGGGGACAAATCCCCAGCTTCCTCCTGGCTGTGGCAACAACGGAGCCAGGTCCTGCCTGGTGAGCCCCCCCCCGAACCCTCCCCCAGGAACCCCGTCTCTGCTTGTCCCGCAGGCCTGGGGCAGGGGATGGCCACTCCCGGTGCCTGAGCACCCGCGCTGGCCCTGCCCGCACTTCAGGGACACCCCTTGGATTTCCACCGTCCAGGGTGAGTCAAGAGTCAGGGCCGCGGACTCACCTCCTGCTCCGAGAGGCCGTCGATAATCTCGGACACCTCGTGCTCGCTCCGGGCGGCCGACATGGAGAGCCCGCCGCCCCGCTGGCCCACCCTGCTGGAAGCCAGAGGGACACACTCAGGACCGCGGGACGTGAGATGGTGCCGCGGCGGCACAGACCGAGCCCACAGCTTCCCCCGAGGCGGCCTGTGGGCAGTGGGGCGGAGCCGGGGCACCCCCACCCACAGGGATAGCCCCCCCGCCCAGGGGTCCAGGGCAGAGCAGGGGGCCTCCAGCCTGACCCGGGGACGCCTGAACCCCAACACTAGAAGGTGCTCGGCCCCCTTCTCTCTCAGATGCTCTCGAAGAGGCCAGCCGCACAGATCCACGTGCACGTCCCAGCTCAGCCCCCCCCCAGACCTGTGCCTCAGTTTCCTCCCCTGTAGCACGGGGCCCGTGTGGCACCAGCTCCCACCCTGGGAGGAGGCATCGGTAGACACTGCGAGTGTCCAGCGGACAGTGAGGTCTGTCACCACTGCTCCTGGCCCATCACCTCACCTATGTCACTAATGGGAAAAGGGCAACAGGGGCCAGAGCACCTACTGTGCGCTGGACACTGAGCACCTACTGTGCGCTCTCATTCAGTCCTCACACAGGGCCACAGCGGACCAGCTGCGTGCTCCTGGCTTCTACACCAGGCGGTCCTCTCCCCTTGGATCCACCAGGGATCTCAAACTCAGCTGCCCTCAGGGGCCGCGCACACCACACAGTGGACGAAGCTGGTGGGCCCCAGCCCCGGGCACGCGGGCAGAAGCAAAAGCGCTTGCTCTCGGGAATGTATTTAAGTCTCAAGTAAGAGTCGAGGACCAGCAGGGTCCGAGTGACACGTCCTGGGTGGGGCGTGGCCCTGGGGCGGACGGTGTGCTCCCGCCTCGCCCCGCGCTGTCCGGTGGACGCAGGCCGGGCTCCCACGGCCCAGGCTCGCGCTGGGGGAGGGGGGATGGGAGGAGCGGGGGGGGGGGGGCGGGCGGGCGGCGCGGGCACCCCTCACCTCTGCATGCGCTCCTGCAGCTCGCGCTGCTTGCGGATCTCGGGGAACTGCTTCTCGTAGTACTCGCGCACCTTGCTCTCCTTGGCCCGCCGCCGCGGGTTGTTCTCGATGCGCTCCACCTTCTTCTCCCAGGCCTCCATGAGCTGGTCATAGCGCTGGCAGAACTTCTGCTCCTGCACGGCGGGCAGGGCGCTGCTGAGGGCGCCACCGACCCGGGCCGCAGCCGCCCACTGCCCCGGGCCACACGGCCACACCAGTGCACAGGCACACACACACACATACACACACACACTGATGCACATGCACAAACACACACACACACTCGGTCACACTAGTGCACAGGCACACACACACACACACACTGGTGCACATGCACAAACACACACACACACATACTCGGTCACACTAGTGCACAGGCGCACGCACACACACACACACACACGGCCACACCAGTGCACAGGCACAAACACACACACACACACACACACTGATGCACAAACACACACACACACACAGTCACACCAGTGCACATGCACAAACACACATACACACGCACACACGCTGATGCATATGCACACACACACACAGATGCACGTGCACACACACAGTCAGCACGCACATGCACGGCCTCTCACTGATGCATGCCCACACAGCTGCATGTACATACACACACATGCACGGCCTCACAGGCACACATACACAGGCACATATGCACACATACAGTCACACAGATGCACGCACACTGATGCATGCGTACACACACATGCACTCAGTCACGCACACCTGCACAGCCTCACACTGATGCATGCACACACAGCTGCACATACACACACACGGCCTCACAGGCACACATGCACCGTCACACAGATGCACACACACACACACTCACGGAAACACAGACACAGACACATGCACGCAGGCATGATCACGTGAGACCTGGGCAGACCCGGCTTTCCCCAGGGCGTGGCTCCTGTCACCTCCCTCCAGGGGCCCAGCCGCCTTGCCTGGCCTCCCTCTAGAAAGGCCTCGTCCCATAGGGAAGCCACCAGCCGTGTATGGCGGTTCCGTTCCAGTCGCGTACATTTCAGTGACACTCAAATCTCGGTCCCCGGCCCCCAGCCACATGCCCAGCGCCCGGCAGCCTCACGTGGCCGGGGCCCGTCCGCAGCAGATGGCGCACAGAGCCCGTGCTCATCGTCACGGGAAGCTGGACCAGACACTGCGGCTCCTAGTGTCCCCCGCGGCCCCCCGGGAAGCATGACACCCCCCCCCCCCAGCAGTTCGCCATCCCGGGCCCGGGGTGGGAGTGAAGACCCGGGCTCCACCATCCAAGACGAGGGAGCCCCGTCTATGTCCAACCACAGAGCCACCTGCTCCATGTCCTCGGAGGAAAGACCCCCACCCGCCCAGGACGTAGCTGCCCGGCTTCCCGTCTCCAAGGTGACCTGCCGGCAGCAGGCGGGGAGCGTCTGCCGCACGGGAGACCCCGGCCCCTCCCGCACAGCTGCGGGGAACAGATGGCGCAGCCCGGAGTCTCACTTCAACGCCTCTCCACACGTCAGCACCATCAAAAACCCCTCACAGCTCAGCCCTAGCCAGTTTGGCTCATTGGACAGAGCACCTGCCTGCAGACTGAAGAGTCCCAGATTCGATTCCCGTCAAGGTCGTGTCAACCACGCCCCTACTCCTGCCCTGCCCTTCAGGCCTCCTCCTACACTCCATCCTACCTGATCCCGGGCGCGCCTGCCCCAGGACCTTGGCACGTGCCGTGCCCTCTGCCTGACCCTCCGACCTCCAGAGCGTCACCGTCATTCCCACCTCAGCACTGAGGTCCCCACCTCACCTCACCCCTCTGCACAGCGCGTCTGCGCCCCCGACACTCAGCACCCGCGCCAGGCAGCAGCAGGCGCCGGTGACTATTTCACTCAATGACTAGGACAGGATGCCCAGGTTCATGGACGCCGTCCACCCTGCCCAGGCCCCTCTGGACACCATCTTGAGAAAAGAAAGGGTGGGAAGCCCACTGCTTTGTACGCCGCAGGGCCCTGGGGTCCCAAATGCGGCCCACCCAGTGTCCCAGTTGCCCAGTATCTAGGCCAGAGGTGTCTCCTCTCTGAGGGCCCGGCTGAGGTCTGGGACAGAGCAGGTGAAGTCAGAAACTGGCTCAGAGGAACCCGCGCCCTCCAGGAGTCCCATCAGGGTGTCGGGGCGATGGTCTGAGAGAGGGGAGCTCTCTCGTGGGCTCTGGAAGCCTCGCACCTGCTGCAGGAATTCAGGTCCCACAGGGAAACCAGCTGGCCCATGAATTAACCCACAGAGTTTGGGCAAAAAAAAAACTGCATAGAAATGAAGGTGAAACCTGATCAAGCCACTCCTGAGCTCCACCCAGGGGACTGTGTCAGCGACACCACTCCCTTCCCACGGCCCCAACCGGGCCAGCTCTTCTTCCCTGCGGAGCTGAACGGACGCTAACGGGTAACCCCCTCCATCACTGGGCCCTGATTTCCCTGCAAACCACAGCTGCACGGTCCCCCCCACGTGCCCTCCAGGCAGGACACGGAGCTGCCTCCGGGCCAACCTCGTTTCTCAGGGCGCTCCCTGCAATCCCCATCTCCAACTCGTACCACAAACCCCTCCCTCCCCTCCTGGAAGGCCCACTGTGGCTCCTCCGATGACAAGGAAGCAGATTTCCCATCGGGGGGGAAAGGAGAACAGAATTCCGGGCCCCCAGCCTGGACACGGGGTAACGGAGACGGCCGCAGAGGGCAGGGTCCCAACAGACGTGGCCCTGACGGGGCCTGGAATGTCCCCCACCGAGGCCGGGCGGGGATGGGGGCGGGAGCCAGGGGTGACTTACCCATTGTTTCCGGGCGTGGTTCCTCCTCTTGAAGTACAAGATCAACTTTTTCCGCATCGCCTGGTTTCTACGCGGGAGGAGGACAGCGAGGGGGCGGTCAGTCGCGCGGGCTCAGGCATCCCGGCTCCGGAAGGGGCCCTGCGCTGGCCCCAAGGCAGCCCGCGCCGCGACTCGGTGAAACGAGACACCACGGCCCCTCAGCGAGCCCCCACCTGCCAGGTCCTCTTCCTCTCCCCCAATCCCGAAGGGCCCCCCGCAATTAGGATGAGTTTGGTAGGCAGAGAAGGGGGACGTAAAGGGGGGCCAAGCGTTTGTGGCTTCCTGACCCCCTCCACCCTGGAGCTGCCACCGCCCTCACACGCATGCAGCTCCCCTCTGCCAGTGGCCCACGCCGGCCGTGGACAAGTGGCCACAGAGACACACCCACAGCCCAGACCGGGAACCGGCCTGGAGACCCCACGCCTGGCGACCCCACGCCTGGCGACCCCACGCCTGGCGACCCCATGCCTGCACTCGGGCGGCCAGGGTGGGCGCTCCCTCAGCTCTCTGGGACTCTTCCCCAAATCGGCAAGCCCGGCCTCGTGCCGGAAACATCAGACAAACGCCAGCTGGGGGGCCTGCTACACCCCCTGCCGGTCCTCCTTCCAAAGTGCCCGCCTCCGGAGAACACGGGGAGAACAGCGGGAGGCGGAGGGACTGGCACCGGCTGGTGCTGCTCAGTGGTGAGCATCGACCTAGGAGCCAGGAGGTCAGGGTTCGACTCCCGGTCAGGGCACAGGCCCGGGTGGCGGGCTCCATCCCCAGTGTGGGGTGTGCAGGAGACAGCCGGTCCATGATTCTCTCTCATCACGGATGTTTCCCTCTCTCCCCCTCTCCCTTCCTCTCCGAGATCCATAAAAATATTCTTTTTAAAAAGCTAAACTTAAAGCTTCTCTGGGACTGAGGCCTGTGGCCCCTTCGGAAAAGGCCAGGAGCCGGCCATTCATTCGCCGGCGTCCCCGCACGCCCTGCCGCCTCCCACGGCCCATCACTCGGCCGTGCTTCCCACCCCCAGGCCCGCATGCGGTCAGCACCCCTGGGCGGCCGGCCTGGGGTGCCCACGTGTTCAGCAAACACTTTGAATGTTCATTTTGAACCAAGAAGCGTTGTGATGTTGGAGACGCAGACAGCTTACAGGACACGCATGTTCTCTACTGAGACCCCTTCCAGCAGCCCTAAGGACCGGCCTCTCCGAGGGCCCTGGCAAGGCGGGCACCCGTGAGCAGACACGTGTGGGCGCCGAGGAGAGCTGGCCTTCCGCAAGAAGGCACGACCGGTGAGGGTCACAGGCCTCGACCTCCGACCTGGACTGAGGAGGAGAAGCGTGAACCGGGACGGAGACATTTGAGGAGACTCTGGCCAGGCCCTGGGCGGTTCTGGGACAGGGGAGCGTGGGGCAATCCAGAAGGCTGCCCGGAGGAGGAGAGGTCTGAGCTGGGGTTTGGGGAAAGCAGAGGTTCCAGGCTAGGAAGGAGCGACGGTGACTGTGGAGGAGTGAGGAGGGGCGTTCCTGGGGAGCCAGACCCGGAGCTGGGCGGGGGAAGAGTCACATGGAGACGCCAGGGCAGGACCCCGAGGGCCGTGGGAGGACGGATCGGGGTGACCGATGGTCTAAAGCCCTTTTCCCACGTGAAACAGATGCTCCAAGGAGACAGGCTTACTGACAGGCAGAGGGAGAGGACTTGGAAGGCCACTGGGCCAGAGGGGGCAGAGCCCGGGCTGGAGGCCCCAGAGAGGAAACGGGGCGGGGGGGGGGGGGGGGGAACGGGGTACGCAGATGGGGCTGGCCTGGAGCTGGGCTGTGCAATCCTGGGGAAGTTACTAAACCTCTCTGAACCTCCGACAAGACCACAAAGACCTGTGACGTGCAGAGGGGGACCCTCTCTTCAACAGAGCACCCACCTCCTCCGCTCGGGGTTGTCCCCAGCCTCGCCCCCTGCCCTGCCCCCCCCTCCCGCCCGCCCGATGGCCAGAGGGGTCTGGCAGGTCCCCACCATGGGGCTCAGGCAGCCACCCCCGCGCGCCTGAGGCGGCAGGTGGCGGAGGGAGAGCAGCGGAGGTGGGTCCAGGTGACCTGCACGCACAGAAATCGCCGGCGCGGCAGGAAGTCAGGCGTGAAATTAACTTCGGCTCCCGGCCCCAGCACGCAGACAGCGAGAAATTAAAGTGACAGGGAAGGTCCTCGGGGAGGGATCACCTCCCACCCGGTGGCACTTACAGCGGCAGGAGGGCGGGGCCTGGGAGGAGGCGAGGAGGGGGGTCGAGGGCACAAGGGGCACGAGGAGGAGCCGGTGATGCCCTGCGTGTCCACCCCCCCGGCCCCGGTCCCCTCTGTCCTATCAAGCTGTCACCACCTGGCAGGCGCGTCTACTCCTATCTGCACCGCTGAGCACCAGGCCTCGCCCGCGCAGAGCAGGGCCCGGTACCTGCAGGTGCTCCAGACACTTTCGTGGGAAGAAGGACAAATGAGCAGTAGCCCTGGGCGCCTGCAACGTCGGAAGGACAGCCCTGGCCGGCCGCCCAGTGGTTAGAGCAGCCGCCTGAGGCCTGAACGGTTGCGGGTTCGATTCTGGTCGAGGGCACGAACCTTGGTTCCCGCCTTGATTCCCGGCCCTGGTCCGGGCGTGTGCGGGAGGGAGGCAGCCAATCAATGTGTCTCTCTCACGTCGATGTCTCTCTCTGTCTCCTTCCCCCCTCGCGTTATCTCTAAAGATCAGTGGGAAAATACCCTCACTCAGCTAAGGATTTTTAAAAAGAAAAAGGAGGACAGAAATCCCAGAACGCTGACAGTGACACCCTGAACCCTCAGCAGCCCTAAGAGACGGGCGCGGCATCATCCCCATTTCACAGATGGGCACACCGAGGCACTGGGAGGAAGTGAGTGGCCCCCAGGGCCAGAGGTTCGTGGACCGAAACCTGTCTCTGCACCCTCAGCTGCCATCTCAGGACGCAGCCTCGCCGTCTATCCCCACCGCTGCCCAGACCTCTCAACTTGGCGTGCACGGGACCCCCCCTGTCCCTGACCCCCTAACCCCCACCCCACAGCTCCCACAGGGCCAGGCTCCCCCTTGCACCCTCGCCACGGCTGCTTGCCCAGATGGCTGCAGTGACCCCCGCCGAGGTCTCCCAGCCCCAGCGCTTTCTGCCCTGCAGACACAGCACACCAGCCTTTAAACACAAAAACCCGGGCGTGTCATGTCCCAGAAGCCTATCCCTGGTCTCCCTTCGCACAGAGACCCAAGCTCCTACCAGTCCCGGGCACCTCCCTCCCCTTCACCCACCCCCTCGGCCCTCGCTGGCCTTTGGTGATCCCGCCAGCTCACCAGCCCCAGGGCCTTTGCACTGCCGGCTGCCACTCAGCTTCCAAGAGTTCCCTTAACCCTCAGGTCCTGCCCTGCCCCGGTCCCCTGGCTAACGTCACCCCTCCCTTTTCCTGCCATCACGCCGTCTGCCCTCAATGACTGCACGGACTTAACGGTGAACACGCTGACACCTAAAACACGGGAGAGGCCATCATTGTCGTGGAAACCTGTGGCTAAAAAAACTCAAGTCCTAAGGACACCTCATCAGCTGAAACGCTGGGCTGAGGGTAGGCCCGTCGAACATAAAGCTGGCCGCTGACGGGTCATGTGAGAAACCGCAAACTCCTCATCTCTGCGTGTTACGCTGGAACGCGGTCGCCCGTGACTTAGGGCAGCTTTCACCAGGCGGTCGAGTGCGTGGCCACAACGTCCTCCGCGGACCAGAGCGACCCCGGAGGCCGATGACGGGAGGGGAGGACGGGGCGCCGGCCTCAGGAAGCCCCCCCCCGCCCCCCGTTTCCTTCGCCTTAAACAGGGAAGGCGTTCGCGGAACCCATCCCCCACGGGCACGGACAACAGTGTGGAGGCGGCCAGTGGAAGGGGAGCCGGGGCAGGTGGAGGCGGACACAGGACGGGGAGTGGGGACAACGGCAAGAATGTCCGCGTTAACCGTGTTTCATACTAAAAAAAAAAAAAAGATTTTAAGCCAGGCCGGCGTGGCCCCGTGGCGGAGCGTGGACCTAGGAACCAGGAGGTCACAGTTCGACTCCCGGTCAGGGCACAGGCCCGGGTTACGGGCTCCATCCCCAGGGTGCGGGCCAGCAGGAGGCAGCCGGTCCGTGATTCTCTCTCGTCATGGGTGTTCCCCTCTCTCTCCCCCTCTCCCTGCCCTTCTCGGAGAGCAAGAGAGATGTTTTCCAACGCTGCGACGTGTTTTCAAAAACAGGTGCAGCGGCAGGCGGCACCTCCCCGGCTAACGCTCCTCGTGGGGAGCCTTTTCCTTGGGGCGTGGGGCTTCTGTTCTGCGGTGGCTCCTGTAACCTGGCAACAGCCGTGGCGCGCCGTCCAGGGCTGCCCCGCGTTCAGCGAGAAAACGCAGGTGTGACCTCTCCGCCCAGCGCGCCCGGTGCCAGGAGTCGGTCCGCGGACCCTCCGCCCCAGCGAGGAGGCCCCGGACCGCAGCAGCGCCTTCTCCGCGCGTTCCTTTAACTCCGTTTCTGTCCCCACGGGCAGAGGCAACAGCGTGAAGCAGGCACAGGGTTCTCGGCGTGTTCAGAGTTCCATCCCCAGCCCCCAGGCCAGGGCCTGGGCACAGGGCAGGTGTTCGATACATGTGTGCTGAGTGAATGACTGAGTGACTGAGTGACTGAGTGAGTGAGTGAGTGGATGAGTGAAAGTTCCCAGACCCCCCTCCAATGGGCACGCCCACCGGATCCCGGCTGTGACAGGCCCTGAGAGTACACAGCACCCCATCACCTTCCATGTGGGGTCCCTGTCCCCAGCCGTGGCCACAGGGCAAGCCAGCCCCGCCGCAGCCATGCCGCCAACGCCTCGCTCCCCGCGCAGAGACACGGAGCCACCAGCGCCCAGGACGGGCCTGGCGCCCCCCCAACCCCCCACCCCTGGAGCCAGCTGAGCCCACCGAGCAGGCGCGTGCGGCACTCGGCGGAGGCTGCTTGGCCCCTCGCAACCCCCCCCCCACGCCTGCCAACAGGCCCCCTTGTGGGGACCCCTCACTGGGGACCTGCCAAGCCTGGGGCCGAGATGAGTGCTCCCCCTGGCCACACGGGCCGCGCCCCAGATGCACCCGCTGTGCCAACCCAACCCGACCACAGGACACACTCACATACGCTCGGACCAGGACCAGGACCAGAGCCCAGACCATGGGACCCTGCTGGGCCCCGGGGCCACCCCATCCTGTGGAGCCCGCTCTCCTGCGCCCGGTAGGGCCCTCCTGCTCCCACGGGGCGGGGACTCCCCACCCTCCACCTCGTCCCTCCAGGGCCGTGCCCCGCAGCGCACCGCATCCTCGCCCGCCCTCCCCGGCCTGAGATCTATTTCCCGACGCTTCGTGGGGCGACTCCCTCCCCCCTCCCCACCCCAGCCTGGCTCGGACCCTGTCCAGGACCTGCCTGGCCCAGAACTCTGGCCCAGACCCCGCCCCCTTCTGCCCCTTCTCCTGCACCCAGCCCTAGCTGGCAGCAGGGATGGGACCGAGAGCCCATATCCCACCCCACCCCCGCGCGCCCGGCCCCACCCGCGCCCGCGGCCACGGTACTCACATTTTGATGTTCTCATGGTACTGCCGGGTGTCGGAGGGCTGATTGTACAGCGGCTGCGGAGGAAGGGAGAGGAGGCTGGTCAGCGCCGCCCCCGTGCCCGCAGCCAGCCGACGCTCCCGGCCCAGCCCAGCGCCCGAGGCCCTGACACCTGGTGGGAGCCAGTGGCGGTCAGCTGGTGTGAGAATCAGCTGGTGTGAGAACCGGTCGCCGGGAACTGGGAACACGGGGACCCAGCCCGCGGCGCCAGCAGGAACAGGCTGTGACCCTCAGGGCACAGGGTGGCACCATGACTTCCTGCCACGGCACTGCGGCCGCTCTGCGGGCACCAGGCTGTGCCGACCGGAGCACCAGGGACCGGCAATGACCTCCAACCGAGAAAACGGCGGAGAGCGCCACGCCAGCCCCCCCAGGGACGGGAGACAAGCCCACCATGCCAGGCACGGGCGAGGGTGCGGGGACAGGGAGGCTGGCGCCCGGCTCACACACTTGTACACGGGTACCAGGCTTCGGAGAGCCGCGAAGAAACCCGTGTTAAAGACTGAACGCGGGCCCGGCCAGCGTGGCGCGGTGGCTGAGTGTCAACCTAGGAACCAGGAGGTCAGGGTTCGATTCCCGGTCAGGGCACACGCCCGGGTTGCAGGCTCCATCCCCAGGGTGGGGCGTGCAGGGGGCAGCCGATCAGTGATTCTCTCTCATCATGGATGTTTCTCTCTCCCCCCCCCCTTCCTCTCTGAAGTCAATAAAAATGTATTTTTAAAAAATGTCTGCCCTGTGGCCCCATCCCTCCTGCAGAAGCAGCAGAGACGCTGGGGCCCTGTACCCGCCCCCCCGACCCCGGGAGGTGGTGTCCGAATGCTGGGATAGCGCTATGCCTCACAACGCCCGTTAGCAAGCGAAATGCCCGCCGCCAGAGGCTGGGCCAGGGCATGAGGGTGTGTTGGCATTGGAGTACTAGGCAGCACTGAAAAGGGGGCGGCCAGGCCCACGTGCAGCGCCGAGCGCGCACCAGGGAAGGAGCAGTTGCTGCAGGGTGTGCGATGGGTCCAGGGCTCAGCGCGATCCTGGGCGGCCCCTCCGGAGGGCAGCGACCCCGCCAGGGACTCGGGCACAGCCTGGTCCTGGCGCGCCCGGGCTGTGTCTCTGGGTGAGCCGCTGAAGCTACCCGGGCCCCTGGTTTTCACCTACAAACGGGGTGGGACTCCCCGGGGTGTTGTGAAGAGGACACGAGGCAGTACCTGGGCGTTCTCAGCCCAGCGCCTGGCAGACCGGCCAAGCGCCCGTGTCCTGGTCACCATCGGGGGCAGCGACCGGACTCGCGGCGCCCATTCTCCCCGCCCCCCTGGGTGCGACGACGCCCCTGCTTTGGCCCACGGGACGGAGCCAACTTCCTGGAAGCGGAGGCTCCCCCTGCCTCTCCCTCCCTCACGGGTTTCCCCTCAGCTGGGACCACAATGCCTGGAGGGGACTCCCTCCCACAGACCCCAGAGCCAGGCTGGGCCCCGGGCCTGGGTCTCCCCTCTGCATTTCTGCCTCTTCTCTCGGTCAACGTCAGCCGCGCCTGGGCGACAGCGGGGCCAGCCCAGGCTGAGCGAGAGCCACCCGCCCACTGACCAGCTGACCACACACGTGAGCGAGCCAGGCCCGTATCAACAGAAACCCTCAGCTCAGCTGACCTCTATCCTCAACGGCAAACAGCTGACGGCGGTTGTCTGGAGCCACTAAGTTCTGGGCCGGTTAGTTCCACAGCAGCGGCTCACTAGCTCGCTGCTCGTCCCATTTTACGGGCGGGAAAGCGGAGTCCCTGGGAAGTTAAAGCATCTGCCCGCAGCTGGTAGGAGAGGAACTAACACTAGGATCCCCTCCACCATCCCCCCATCTCTCTCTCTCTCTCTCTCTCTCTCTCTCTCTCTCTCTCTCTCGTGCGCACGCTGTCTGCCTGCACCCCGTGTTCATCTGGGTGTCTCTGCGTCCCCTCTCCGCCCCCCCTCTGTCTCTCTCACGGGCCCCACAGGCAGCAGGAACCTCAAGGGCAGCCATGGGTGACTGCGGTAGCAGAACCAGGTACAGACAGTGAGCATCGAGCAGGACAGGAAGGACAGAGACCCGGACGCCTCGGGCAGGGCCCGGGGTGAGGGAAGAGGGCACACCAGGCTCCACCCTGGGCTGTCTCCCTGGAGACGGAGCGGACTCGCCTCCTGACACCCACAGACCCCCTGATGACACAGCTGATGAGACCCACAGCAGCCCAGCACAAGCCCCCTCTGCAGGAGGCTGCACCCGGCAGGGCCGCATCCGCCAAGAGACGAGTCCTAGGACGGAGGCCAGCAGGCGACCTTGGCCCCCACCAGGCGACCTTGACCCACCAGGCGACCTGGGCCCCCACAGCCACAGCAACCCGTGGGGCTCGGCTTCCCCTGCCTCTCCCTCCCTCACGGGTTTCCCCTCAGCTGGGGCCACAATGCCTGGAGGGGACTCCCTCCCACAGACCCCAGAGCCAGGCTGGGCCCCGGGCCTGGTTCCCCCTCTCCACGCCTCCATTTCCTCGTCTAAAAATGGGGCACAACCCAGCCAGCGGAGGGCAGGGGAGAGGGCGAGGGAGGGCGTGCCTGACGGTGCCGCTCTGGGCAGCGGCAGAAGGCACGCCGTGGTGACTCAGAACGAGGGGCCGGGCTTGGGGACAAGGCGGGGGTCCCCCTTCGGCCGACTCCAGCAGCGGAGGGGCACCGAGAGCCTGGGAGCCCAGGCCGACAAGCTGCTGAGAAACGAGGCGTCAGCCGGCCCTCACCCTGTGGTGACACCAGGGGCTTAAAATAGCTCCTCAACAGGAAGGAAACGGTGACTCAAAGCAGCGGGGCCGGGCGCAGACTGCCGTGCAGCCTCCCGCCGCCCCTGCTCCAGGCCAGGCCTCCATCCCGGGCGCTGGGGGTGCTGGGGGCACCGGGCGGGGTCCCTGGCACGTGCTCATTCCTCCTGGGCCCAGGCACCCCTCGCCGGGCGTCGCATCGCTGTCCCGGAGGCGAAGCGGCCGCTCCCTCCGCTGTGCGCCCCGGCTGCAGCCTGGAGACACTGCCGGGAACCGATTCCCAACAGTGTGGCCCGTGACCCCTGACCCTCCTGGCTCCGCCTCCTCCAGAGGACACCTCTGGGCCTTGCGGGGACCAGCAGAGGCGGGGCCTGTCACAGCTCCTTGGCCACACCCCCACGGGCTCAGCACGCCTCTTACTGTGTGACCCCAGGCACGGCGCTGCCCTCTCTGTGCCTCGCGCAGAGAAGGGACGGGGCCGCTTCCACGGGGTGGGACACACGGCATGGGCCCCGTCCACAAGCACGGAGGCCACCAAGCCACAGCCCGCCACGTCAGAGGGACGAGGTCAGAGACTCCAGGGACAGCCACGCAGCCCCCGACACCCAGCCCGCAGCGCCCTAACACCACCAGCCTCGAGGGGCCTCCACTCCGGGACCCCCAAGCAGGGGCGGCCCCACCCAGACCCTGGGCCCAGCGACTCCTGTCCGACCCCGGGCCGCTGCCTGCTTCCCCCCCGGCGTCCCTTGGGCCCCAAACATGGTGCCCTCCGTTCACACCCCCGCTCAGGAGGCCCGGGACTAGAGAGGTCAGGAAAGAGGAGGGAGAGCCTCCCGGCTGGGGACCCCCTCTCATCCCGCTGTCCTGGTCGTCAGAAGGGGAAACCGAGGCAAGAGGCCGCTGACTGGTGGGGCTAGAAAACGGAGCGGCAACTTCGGACAACAGTCTGGCGGTTCCCCGGGGGGGATCAGCGTAGAATTACCGGTCGATCCAGTCCTGGGAGACACCACCAGGAAGGAACACACACGTCCACATGGACACGTGTGTGTGAACGTCCGTGGCCCCTTTCAGGGCCGAACGCAAAGGCGTCCGGGTGGATGCCCGTCGGTGGATGAAGGATACACTACCCGTGGTCCTCCGGCCGAGGGAACACTACGCAGCCCTGAACAGGAAGGAAGCCCAGACCGGCCACCGCATGGGTGGCCCTCCGTGTGACACGAGGCGGAGGGAGCGGAGCGGGACACTGAAGGCCACCGGGCGTGTGAGTCCATGGACACGCGTGTCCAGATCAGAGGAACCCGCAGGGACAGAAAGTGTGGGGGTGGGGGTTGAAGAGACGGGGGGCTGGGCCACGACAGCGAAGGGTACAGAGTTCTTTCCGAGACGCCGAGACCTCCCGCACACGACTGCGGAGGGGGCTCAGGAATCGCCGGGCTGTCCCCTTTAAATGGGTGAATTGTACGGCGTGTGAATACCATCTTCATAAAGCCACGGGCAGAAACTCAATAAGAGCTGCTAGCGACATCCCAGGCACGGACCACGCCCCGGGCAGGTCCCCGCAGGGGCCCCCATCCCCGCCACCCTGAGAGGAGGGGGAGGGAAGCAGCCACGAAAAGCCAGGTGTCCTCGGGTGGCCCGAGCAACGACCCCAGGCCGGGGGGCAGCGGTCACCGCAGGACCGACGCCGGGGGGCAAACGGCTGAGGGGCCACTCCGCGCCACCCTCCCGGGGTTCGCCCTGCCCCGCCGAGCGCCCACGGGGCCCGGGCCGGCTAAGGAGCCTGCACCACAGACCCTGAAGCCTCGCGGAGACCCTAACCCCACCCGCAGCGAGCAAGCCCCCCGCCTCCCCCGCGGCCACGCAGAAAGCACAGGCGGACCTCAGGGGGGGAGCGTCGGCCTGTGAACCCGGAGGTCACAGTTTGGTTCCCCGTCCGGGCACCGCCCCGGGGGGCAGGCTCCATCCCCAGCGGGGGGCGTGCAGGAGGCAGCCGCTCCACGAATCTCTCTCCTCATTGAGGTTTCTCTGTCTCTCTCTCTCTCTCTCTCTCTCTCTCTCTCTCTCCCCCCCCTTCCTCTCTGACGTCAATGAAAACCTGTTTTTTGGAACTAGCTCCTCACCGCTCTCCCCAGCGGCACAGGTGCGACTATGATTTCCGTTTTACAGGCGAGGGGAGCGAGGCGCAGGGCAGCGGAGAGCCCGCTCAGGGCCGCACAGCGCCGAGGCGGCCGGTCTCGGGCCCAAACTCGGATCCCGCGGCCCCGAGCGCGGGCTCCCCACCCCAAGCTGGACCACGCAGGCTGGAAGCCCACGGGTCCGTCCGTCTTCCTGTGGCCTGAGCGGCAGGCGTAGGAGGCCGGCCCCCGGGCTGTCGGCCAGGCCTTATCAGAGGGTGTGTTTCCTGCCTCGCGGGGGGGGGGGGGGGGCGTGGGGGGGGACAGGGCAGCGTTTGGCAATAGGAACTTCCTCCCCCCACGCCCACCTGCCGCCCCCTCCTCCAGTCCCCCCTCCCCCCCCTCCCCGCCCCGTCCCCGGCTCACCAGCTCCACCTGGGGTCCCAGGCCTTCCAGGATTCGGTGTGCAGCTTCAGCCTTCTTCTGCAGAATGAGGAGAGGAGGGATGAGGCACACGCACACGCACACGCAGAACAGATTATAAATAGCGGCCTCCAGGAATGGCAGGCAGCTGCCCAGCCCAGCGGGCCCATCGGCAGCCCGGGGGGGTGGGGGAGCCGTGCCCCCCTGCACCCCCTTTCCGGCTAGAACCGAACACACACAGGGGCCTCGACGCCCCCACATCCCTGGCGAGCTCGCCAAGTTTCGCTTCTAACAAACGCACCCTGTTCTCCCGTGACGCCCCCTCCCAAGCCCCCAAGCCCCGATCCCCCCCCCCCGGGCCTGGGGGCGTGGGCGCAGCTCCTCGCCAGCAGCCACGCGGGCCGACCGAGGTGCCTTCCCGCACCCTGGAAGCGGGCGGGCTGGTGGCTACGGTTACCTCGGAGCTGGTGCGGCCGGGGAGGGGGAGGGCGAGATGGAGCCGCCAGGAGATACCCTTTCTAGGATTCTTGTATTTCACCATCACGTGGCCATTTCTGAGCGGCCTGGGGCCTCCCCCCCTCCCTCCCCTCACTGCCCGGGACTTATTAGGAAAACAGGAACATGTGGGGAAAAGGCTGGTGGCCGTGAATTCAACAGGCTGGCCAGCCGGGCGGCGAAGGCGGGCATTGTGCCTCTGCCAGGCCCCCCAGGCCCCGCCTGGGACCACCAGGGGCAGCTCCGGGAAGGGCGCCAGGCCCACGGGGAGGGGGGAGGAGGAGGGGAGGAGGGAGGGGGGAGAGAGGCTGTGGAAGCAGCGTCCACAGGGTCTCGGTCAGATCTGGGCCACGACGGAAAGCGAGGTGTCCACAGCGGGCACGTGGGGGACCTGAGCCCCCCCACCCCGCCCCAGGAGCCAGGAAGGGGGGGGGGCTCCTGATTCAGCCACACTCAGGGAGATCATTCGGTTTGGGGCGTGGGCCGGGAGGATGGGCCACGCACGTCACCATTGCCAGACCAAACGGTCCCCCAGGGAGCCCCCAATCCAGACCCCCTGAAAGGGGGTGACTGGAGCCCCGGGGAATGTGGCTGACAGCAGAAGGGTGGCCCAGGCCACCAGGTCCCACTGGGAGGCAGGTATGAGGGCTAGCCCCCCCCCCCCAGCAACCCCCTTCCCCTCCTCCCAGCACTCCCTCCCCCCCCCCCCCCAGCGAGCAAGCACGAGGGTGCTCAAGGCGGCACCTAGAACGGCTCCTCCCAGAGCCTGAGCCCGGCCCACCCAGGAAGACCCACGCTCTCAGCTCAGCTCCCCTCGTGCAGAGCCGACACCTCGAGACCAGCGGGCTGAGAGCGTGGCCGGGCCCAGAAGCTCGGGGGGCACACTGTTATGACAACGACAGCATCGCACTGAGCACCCGGAGGGGCCAAGCGCCGAGCCCACGGCACGCGATGCCAGCGCGTCCATCGCGCACAACGCGGGCCAGGTCCAAGATGTGGCCCCATTTCACAGACGATGAAACTGAGGCCCGGGAAGAAATCCTTCTGCTCTCCAGGCTCCAAGGAGGGAGGAAGACAAGGGTTAGGTCCTCCCATCCAGGGGACATCTCCTGTGCAGTGGACAGACGTCACCCCAACAGTCACCGCAGACCGCCCCCCCCTGCCCTGGCCGCACCCGGAAGCAAGAAGAGGGTGGGCTGTGGGGTACTGATGATGGGAAATGCCTGAGCCAGGCCAAGTGAGGGGCTAGGTGTGGGTTGGGGGCGGAGGAAGGACAGGGCAGCTCTGCAAACACGGCCTGCGCGCCCGCTCCGTACCGCGCGCGAAGGCGAGAGACCGATGAGACGGAGCGATGCCTGCAAGGAGCCCAGGGAGGGAGCGGCTGCCAGCGGCGATGGCAGGCCCTCGGCTGTGCATGCGCGGTGCCGCGCAGCCTAAGCCGGCGGGAGCCACTCCCTCCGCAAAGGGAGCAGGAGGGAGAGAGAAGCTGGGTTTTGAGGGATGAATAGGAGGTCGTGTGCCTCCATGAGGCTCTGTGGGGTCACAGCAGCGACAAGATCCAGGGGTGATGCCAAGCGCCGGCGGGGCAGGGCCGGCGCGGCGGGGTCTCCGGAAAGGGCCATCGCACGCGGCGGGGCCTGGGTCTCAGATCTGGGCCCAGCGCCCACGGTGGGAGCTCCAGCAGCCGGGGCGTCGGGCTGGGGTCACCCTGGACAGGCTGCGTTCCTCCTGCAGGGGACCCCAGGTCCTGCGACCAGGCCTCCCGGTGGCTGTGCCTGGGGGAGTGCCAAGACCTTAGCCTCCCACAGAGACAGGTACGTGCCCGCCTCTGGACCTGCACGATCAAACCCTGCGCCCACCCCACAAAGGCAGACACACACCCGTGTGCCACACAGGCGGCTCGCGCACACACACACCACACACACGTCCCCAAGTGGACACACGCATGTGCATGACGTACAGACACACACACAACCACACACGTGCTCTACTCGTGTCGATCTGCAAGCACACACTGAGCCACCCATGTGCATTAGCAACGCCGCACAGCTGACAGGCAAGGTGCACAGATGCACATGTGTGTGAATGCACACGCAACCACAGGTGTGCCCCCACGTGCTCTGGCTCACACACGGGCGTTCACACGCATGCACACGCTCATCTGCGGGTCTACTCTAACACGCGTGCACACATCCGTGCACAGGTATGGAAGGGCACAGATAACCACGTCCTCTCCACTAGAAACATCCGTCTACCTTTCCCAGTAGTGCCCACTTCGGACTGACCTAGCTCAAGCCCCGTCTCCTCCAGGAAGTCTGCCGTGATTGTCCCTTGCCCTGACTTCCTACAGCACCAGCCCAAGGCACAGTCCCTCACACGTCCCCCTAGTGCTGTGTGTGTGTGTGTGTGTGTGTGTGTGTGTGTGATCCAAACTCAAAGCCGAGGTCCTCCCGGCCCCTGCCTCCCGCCCCCACACACTCCCCTTGAAGATCAAACAGCATCCCTGTGCCCTGAGCCTTCGCCTGCGCTGTGACTCCCACTCAAATGCCCACCCACTGCTTCCGAGAGCCTCGCCCCCCCACGCTCCTGCCCGCAGCCTCCTGCCCAGCCGGCCGTCTGCGCACCTGCCCGTCGGCGCACCTGCCCGGCCTGCCACGCACGCACGCAGCGCCCGCCCGCCCGGGAGGCAGCCGGGCTCAGCGGGCTCCCCGCCGCGCGCTGGCGCCGCGTCCGTGTGCCCCGAATGGATAATGAGCCGCAGTCCCATCTGCAGAAGAGGCAGGCGGGCCTGCCTGGCGGGGAAGCCGCCTTCTGCAGCCAGAGCTGCATTTAGAGACGGGCCTTCTCGCCAGCGGCTCCGAGGGAGCAGCGGGAAGGACGGGGATTAAAATTCAATCCCATTGATCCCCGAGGGGCGGGAGTCCCGGCTCTCCTGGTGGAGGAGGGGCCTCTGCCCACTCCGCCTCCAGCCCCCCAGGCTCAGCCCAGACAGAGGGCGCCCCCCCACCCCCCATCCAACTTGAACTGGAAACAGTCCCCCAAACCAGAAGACTGTTTTGGGGGGATGTCTCCTCTCCTCTCCCCTCCCCTCCTCTCCACTCTGCCATCCCTCCAAATGTTCAGCAAAGATTTAGTGAGCACCTACCCCTTGCCAGGCACTGTCCTAGGTGCTGGGGACACAGCCAGGGAAAAACAGACAAACCCTTGCTCTCACGGAGCTTCTGTTCCCCATACACAGAACAAGCATAAGCTGTGAACCGTGTCCAGAGGAACTGGGGTGGGGGGGGGGGGCGGCGGCCAAGGGAAAATTAGGGCCAGAAACAAGAGAAATGGGGGTGGTGGGTTTGCAGGGTTCAACAGAAGGTCAACAGGGGCTGAACCAGGGACACTGGAGCCAAGAGCTGGAGGAGAGCAAGCCCAGTGGGAGAAAGAGCTGTGGCAGAGGGCACGGCCCGGGCAACGGCCCCAGGCAGAAAGGAGCGCGCCTGCCTGTTCCGGGAAGAACGCGGGGGGGGGGGGGGGGGAGGTTTAGACTGGGCAGAGAGAGGGGCGAACGAATGGGAGGGCAGAAAGGGGACAAAGGACAAGGAAGGAAAAGCACAATTCCTCGGGTCACCGGCGTACCCACGGGTGGGGGAGCTGTGGGTACGAGTCTGTCTCCCCCACCGGAAAGAACGTGCCTGGAGCAGGAGCAGCCACAGAGCAGGCATCCCCTCACATGGCTGCTGAATGAATGAATGAATGAATGAATGAGCGAACAAACAAATGAATGAATGAACCAATGAATGAATGAATGAATAGGACGCGTGCAATGCACCCAGCCCACTTGAACACGAGTAACAATACGGTCCTAGGGCACGAGGTAATGAAGGTTAACTCCACCCACCGTGCCAGGCAGGTGCCACAATTAGCCTCGTTTCCCAGGTGAAGACCGCGCGTCACGGGCTCAACTCATTTGCCTAAGGACACCGCGCCAGGAAGCGGCAGGGATGGCATCTGAGCCCAGACCTCCGGCTATGGCACACGCAGCCCCTGAGCTCTCCCACTGTTACGATTATTACGTGTTCCCTGGGGTGTGGGGCCAGAGTGTGGGGTGGGTGACCGGCCATATAAGGCCCAGCCCATAGCTCCCAGGTCTCAGCAGGCTCAGTCACATGCTGCAGCTATTGCTGCTTCATGAGGCAGAGGCATAGCACACGAGTTGATCCAGGAGTTTCCTGCCTGGAGTTACAGCCATAGGCCATCAGTCATGTGCTCCCAGGCTACAGAGTAGCCATCCAGGTCCCAGGACACTGCCCCTGACCTCCAAGCATCGATCCAGCAGCATGTCCCACAGCAGAGACAGCTGGGAAGGGTGGTCAGGAGCCCTGGGCAGGACAGAAAGGGGAGGCCAGAGCAGGAAGGGGAGGTCCCCCGTCCGTCACACTCCCCTGTGTAACGTCAGATGAAGGAGAAGTGCCTCTCTGGGCCCCCGTTGTCCTTCCTCACCTGGAACACAGGGAGGGAACTCAACACCCACAGGCCCCCGAGCACATCTGGAAAAAATCAGTGGTAGATCATGGGTGCTGGGCTCTCAGTGGTTTGAATGGGATGACAGGGAGCTCACCACCTCACCAGACACCAGGCTCTCCCTGGGGACCAGTCCCTGGAGACATTCTGCTCTGGGTCCCCTGAACTTCTTCTTCCCAAGACTGAGCCCCCTCCACAGACCCAGCAGCTATAGCCAGGGATCCCTGGGAGCCCCCACAGCCTGCTGTAGGTCCTGTGAACACCCATCCCATGGCCCTGTCCGGGGCTACTGGGTGCACCGGTTAATGATGCGGATTTTTTCCAATCGATGGGGTGACACACATGCTGATACAGATGTGATTTGATATGTGTGCTGTTTTGTTGTAGTGACCACAAGCTTCAAAACCTCTTATGTCAAGTTTTCTGAAGGTGTTCACAGCATAGATATTTTTACACTTAAGAAGGTCGAATGTCGTGCCAAGAAAAGAGCATTTGCGGGAATTTTGAAGAGAAGTAAAATCTCTTCAAAATATGTATATGATCTGAAAGTGATCGTATACTTCGGGAAGCTTACGGTGAACATGCTCCATCTCAGGATACTTGTGAGCGCTGCTTTAAACACTTTAAAAGGGATGATTTCGACGTGAAAGACAAAGAACGTCCAGATCAACCGAAAAAGTTGGAAGACCAACAGTGACAAGCGTTATTGGACGAAGACGCGTGTCAAACCCAAAAACAACTCCCAGAAAGATGGCACGCTGCTCAGCAGACCATTTCCGGCCGTTCACAAGCCATGGGAAAGGTTTTAAAGGAAGGAAATGGTGCCACGTCAACTGAACGAGAGACAAATGGGAAACCGAAGAGTCATCAGGAAAATGCTGCTTCCACGGCACGAAAGAAAGTCTTTTGGCATCGAATTGTGACTGGCGATGAAAAGCGGATTTATTCTGAGAATCCCAAACGCACAAAATCACGGGTTGATCCAGGTCAGCCATCAACATCGACTGCAAGGCCAAATCGCTTCGGAAAGAAGACACTGCTCTGTGTTTGGTGGGATCAGGAAGGTGTGGTTATTCTGAGCTTCTCAAACCAGGCGAAACCGTTAATACTGATCGCTACCAACAACAAATAACCAATTTGAACCACGCTTTGATTGTAAAACCACCAGAATGGGCCAGAAGACACGGCAAAGTAATTCTGCTTCATGATGACGCTCCATCACACACTTCAAAACCAGGTACAGACCCGTGAAAAGGTCTTGCCTGGGAAGTATGAACCCCCCGCCATGTTCACCAGCCCTCGCTCCTTCAGGTGACCGCTTGCTCCGATCGATGGCACACGCCCTGTCTGAGCGGGACTTCAACACGGACGCAGAAGTGGGAAATGGGGTCTCTGAACGGTCTGCCTGAAAACAAGACAAGTTCTATCGGGATGGTCTCCACCAATGACCTGACAGATGGGGAATGTGTGGCTAGTGATGGACATCACTTTGAACAAAGCACTTTGGATGTTTCTCTTGAAATTATCGTGTTTTCTTTGATTATAAAATTCGCATTTTTAACCGGTTAATAGCCAATCCGCATACCGGTTAAAAATGCGGATACCGGTTAAAAATGTGGATTTTGTAATCAAAGAAAACACGGTAATTTCAAGAGAAACATCCAAAGTGCTTTATTTAAGTGATGTCCATCGCTAGCCACACATTTCCGCCATCTGTCAGGTCATTGGTGGGTACCGATCCCATAGAACTTGTCTTGTTTTGAGGCAGACCGTTCAGAGACCCCATTTCCCACTTCTGCGTCCGTGTTGAAGTCCCGCTCAGACAGGGCGTGTGCCATCGATCGGAACAAGTGGTCATCTGAGGGAGCAATGCAACAACATAGCCTACACATCACATCGCGTGTGCATCAGCAGGTGTGTGGCTCCATCTATCCGGAAAAACCCGCAGTAGTCACCGGTGCGCCTGGTAAATGTCAGCAGGGGCCAGCTCTGACCAATCAGGCCCTGGGGTCGGATGGACCAGGGGTTCCAGGCCCACGCCCACCACTTCCCAGCTGTGTGACTTTGGATAAGTCACTCACCCTCTCTGGGCCTCCGTTCCTCCTAGGACCGTGGTGGGCAAACCGCGGCTCGCGAGCCACAATGCAGCGCTGTGGCCCCTGGCGTGTGGCTCTTCCACAAAAGACCACGGTCTGGGCCAGTCTATTTTGAAGACGTGGCGTTAGGAGGAGTTTAAGTTTAAAAAAATGTGGCTCTCCAAAGAAATGTCCATCGTTGTCCTGTTGCTATTTGGCTCTGCGGACTAGTGAGTTTGCCGACCACGGGCCTAGGAGGAGGACCACGTAGAACACCTGGCCCATCGCCTGGATGGGCGGGGCCGTTCCGTGCCCGCTTGCGGGTATTGAGAATAAGCGTAATGACGTTAGGACTGTCTCTGCGTTACAGGAGTCCCGTCTGCGTGGGTGCCTACGTGACTGCCCATCCCCCCACGGATCAGCTGGCCCCGGACGCTCTCCTGCGAAGACCTGACGCCCACGTTTTTCACGCTGCACCCCACGGGCAGGCCCGGCCCCCCCCCCCCCCCGGGCGCCGCGTCTGAGCGGGACAAGCTGCCGCCACCCCACGATGAGTCTCTGCCGGTCCCCCTTCCCCTCCCACTCACAAGCCCAGGTCTCCGTGTGTGTGCAAAGGGGGAGGGGGGGCCACAGCTGGGAACCCCGAGGCCCAGGGAGGCGCAGAGAGAGAGCCGGGCCCCTCCAGGGGGGGCCGGGCGGGCAGCATGGGGCGGGTGGGACGGGGACACCGACACCTACCCGGTTCTCGTCGTAGATGATCTGCACGAGGCTGCGGTGCTTCGACTCGATGGGCGGCGGCGACACGGGCTTCTCGGGCTCGGGCGGCTTGGCGGCCTCCTCCTCCAGCTGTTGCTGTGGCAAGGAGAGCGCGGCGGTGAGCGCGCCGGCGGGCGGAAGGAGAGGCAGGCGGAGGGGCGGCCCGGGCGGCCTGGGTTGGTGGCCGCGCACAGGAAGTCAGGCTGCTAACCATTTCCTCTGAGTCACCCGCGGGGACACCCAGCCCTGGAGGGGCCCCCCGACAACCCGCTGAGGATGGAAGGGTCCAGCTCCAGCCTGCGGGCTCTGCAGCCGGCCGGCCGGAGCTTCCTTCCACCCCGCCCTGGAGACTCCTTGCGCCTCAGTTTTGTCTTCTGTAAAATGGGGCTCATCGCTGCGCCTCCCGGGTAGGGCTGCCAGGAGGAGAGGACGAGCTGGGGCGCACGCAGCACCACCCGCGGCCATCACCCACTCTCTTCCCCACAGGCGCCGGCGTCCCCAGGAGGCGCTGTAGACGCTGGAGCCAGACGGCGGAGACCGGAGCCTTCCTCCTACGCCAGCCCTGCCGAGCACCCTGCTCTGAACCTCCCTCTCCTTTGGGGAAACGGGACAATCCAACGTCCCGCCGAGGCTCGGCAATGCGCTCAGCACCCAGCAAGTAGCTCTCCATCAGCGCCATCTGCCCCCTGGTCTTCACACTGGACCCCCCCCCCCCGCCCCGAACACCAGCGAGCCCTTCCCTGGTCTTCATACTGGAGCCCCCCCTCCCGCCCAAACGTCATCTGACCCGATCTTCATACTGGACCCCCCCCCCCCCCCCGAACACCAGCGAGGCCTTCCCGGCACGCTGCTGTCTGGCCCCGAAGCCCTGCGCCTACGCGGCCGCACACCCCGGCTCCTTCGAATTCAGCTCGGTTGCAAGCTCCGTTCTCAGACACTCCCGTCACCCCGGAACGCTCCAGGCACCGCGCAGAACAGCCCCCTCGTCCCATAAGCGGAACGGACGCAAAAACGAGCCGGCACGTGGACCGGGCTCACGGACGTCGCCCTCCCCGTCGCGGCTGCCGGACCAGAAGCCAGAGCCGCCGCCACGGCCCGGCGCCCGCCCGCACCTGCTTCTTCTTCAGCTTGGAGATCTGCTGCTCCACCATGGTGATCTCGCGGTCCACGCGGTCCATGCTCTGGATCAGCTCCTCCTTGGAGAGCCGCGGCGGCACCAGCTCCAGCTCGGGGTCGGCGTGCGGGGGGCTGGGCGGGGACACCGGCTCCAGCTTGCCCGCCAGGCTGCGTTCCTGTGGCGGGGAGAAAGCGGGCCCGGGGTCAGCAGGGGGAACCCCTGGCGATGCTTTTGGCTCTGCCGAGCACGGGGTGGGGCTGGGGTCTCTGCGGCGGGCCCTCAGCTCTGATGGTGTGTGAGGAAGGCAGCCACCGGCCCGCCGTAAACACACGGATGTGGCTCTGGGCCAATAAAACTTGATTCACGGAAGCAGGCACCCCCGAGTCCCCAGCCCTGACTGCAGGCCCCGGCGCACGGGACGTATCTCACGGCAGCCCACGTCCCAGGCCTGTCCCAGGGCGGCTCGCCAGCCCCGCCTCCCTGCCTTCGCCCTTCCTTCCCGCTCATTGTGCGCAGGGCGCAGCCCTCCTGCCCTCACACGCACGGGCCTCTTTCCCAGCTCCGTCTCCCCCTCCCCAACACTCACTCCGTCTTGTCCCCTCACCAGACCCGCCTCCTCGAGAACCTCCACCCACCCCCCAGGGCCTGGCCCGGCTGACCCTGTACCAACACCCGTGCACGATGCTCCGTCTGGACCCGCCAGTTACAGGACATCCACTCTGGTGCCAACAGAGAACACGCCAAGGCCGGGACGCACAGCCCTGGCCGGCACGGCCCGGGGGTTACAGTGTTGGCCCTGCACACCAGAGGGTCTCGGGTTCGATTCCCGGTCCAGGGCAACGTACCTGGGTTACGGGTCCGATCCCCGGCCCGTGTCGGGGAGCGTGCTGGAGGCAACCGATCCACGTGTCTCTCTCACATCAATGTTTCGCTCTGATTCTCTCACCCCAACTTGACTCTTCTCTAAAGAAATATACGGAGCCCTGACCGGTGTGGCTCAGTGGATAGAGCGTCGGCCTGCGGACTGAAGGGTCCCGGGTTCGATTCCGGTCAAGGGCATGCACCTTGGTTGCGGGCACATCCCCAGTGTAGGTGTGCAGGAGGCAGCTGATCGATGATTCTCGCTCATCAATGTTTCTAGCTCTCTGTCCCTCTCCCTTCCTCTCTGTGAAAAATCAATAAAATATATTTTTAAAAAGTAAAATAAAACAAATGGGAAAAACACCGTGGGGTGAGGATGAACAACAGAAAATTCCATCGCCCTCTTTAATTTGCCAGTATTTCCCTCCCCGGAGCGTTCCACTTTGTGTCATCAAAAGTTGTTTTTCTTAAAAACCAGCCAAACAAACAAGGGGACGCTTCGCTGGGTTTCCCCGACTCCATCCCACCAACGAGAGTCTGTTAGCGTTCACCTTGAAGGCCCTCGGTTCAAATCCCCGTCCCCTCGGGCCCTCCCAGCTCCGTGACCTCGGGCAGATCACGCACCGCCCCTGCCTCGGTTTCCTCATCTGCGCCACGGGGCCGTTCCCACCTGCCAGCCGGTGAGGAGCGCTCAGCTCAGAGCCAGGCACGTCGTACGCGCTGGGGCCCCGGCTCCAGGCCTGGCAGTGAGGGGGGACCCAGCCCCCGCCCAGCGCCCACCCAGCACCATCCTCAAGGCCAAGCCAGCAGCTGTAGGCAGGGGAGGCCCGGAGCAGCTCCGGGCTGCGCCTCCCCGCCCCCGCGGCAGCTGCTCAGAAGACAGAGGACACATTATTCCCGGGACAACTGCAGCCACCGAGGCGGCCAACTGCCTCCCCGCCTGCCCCCAGGACACGGGGCCTGCGGGCACCTGACTCCCTCCTGCACCAACCAAGCCAGATGCGGCTCATCTCTTCGGCACCTGGGAGCCTTCGCACGGCCCGTGCCCTCTGCCCGGTGCCCCACTGCGCACCTCCATGCCAGCTGAAACCAGACACCGCCCCACCCCTTGCCCCTGGACCGGGAATCGAACTCCTAACGCTTGGGTGGGCGGACTGGCGTTCTAACCACTGGGCCACCGGCCAGGGCCACCTGGCTGACTTCGAGTTGCGCGTTTCCCCTGACACGGCCCATCTCACGTGTGCACGTCATCCCAAGCGGTCAGTGGGACCGTCTCCGGGGCCACGTCCTCCAGGAACGGGACGGAGGGCCCTGGCCGTGGCCTCCAGGGGGTCCCGATGGCAGCTGCCTTCATTCCAGCCCAAAACGGCGGGAGGGAGACGGCAGACCAGGCCCGGCAGGCGGCCAGGTCGGAGCGGGCACCACCTTCCCGGTCGAGGCCTGGCTGTGGGGACGCAGGCCAACCAGGAGGAGCCCTCCCTGTGCGGAAGGAGGCGGGCAGACAGAGCCGGGCTGCGGGGCGCCGCCGCCCCTCGTCCCCGCGCCGCGAAGGGGCCGCGTCTCGGAGATGGCGTTCAGCTCGGGCACAGGCCGCGCAGAGGCGAGAGGGAAGCCGCTCTGGGCTGGAGTGCGGCCTCGAATGTGGGGGGAGTGGACACACCGAGACCACGTGGAGGACGGCAGAACCAAGAGATCGACAGCCCTGGCCGGCGGGCTCAGTGGTTGGTGCCTCAGCCTGCACGCCAGAGGGTTGAGGGTTCGAGACCCGGGCGCTGGGCGGGGGCTGGGTCCCCCCTCACTCAGCTTCCATTCCCGCCCCGTTGGGCCACCTATGGGAGGCAACCAACTGATGTGTCTCTCATATCGGTGTTTCTCTCTCTCTCTCTCTCTGGCTGCCCTCCCCCTTCCGCTTTAAAAGGGGAGAAAAAACACACAAGAAATCCCATCCAATTCCTGTCTCAGCAGCAGCTGAACCCCAGGTGCCAAACACGAAAACCATCTGACAATCGGCTGAGAGCGGCCTCCCTGGTTCCCTCCCCGCCCAGCGAGAGCTCACACTGCCCAACCCTCTCGGCAGCTGGAGCCCGCCCGGGGCCCATCGCTCCGCGGCCCTGGGGTCCAGGAAGGGAAGGGAGACAGACGGGAACAGAGTCAGACGGATGCGACAGGCAGTCAGACACACAGACAGAGACAGGGCTCAGAGACAAAGGTGAAGGCGGAGACAGACACACACACACACACACACACACACACACACACTCTCCAGCCCCAGGCAGCCAGAGGCAGGGACAGCCAGACAGGGACAGCCAGACAGGGACAGCCAGACATGCAGACGGAGAAAGACCCACAGAGGGAGAGGGGGCCTCCGGAAACCACGAGGGGGACAGGGACAAGCAGAAAGGACTGAGAGCCACGTGGGGCACCGACCCTCCCAAGCGCCCAGCACCACAGGCCCGAGGGCTCCGAGCCCCATGTGGGCGGGCGGGCCAGGTGCGACCCTGCCCGTTCTCTGGGCTGGCGGGCATTTGCGCCCGGACACACCCCACGTGGGGCTCGGTCCCCAGGGAGGACGTCCAGCCCGGCAGGCGTGGCCCTGTGCCCGGCGCCCACATCCCACTCCCCTGCCTGTCCAAGTCCCACTGCAGGGAACAGCGATGCATGGGGCGCGTCCCTCCCGGGAGGCTGAGCGGCCAAGGCCACAAGGAGGAGGAACTCGAGTGCTGGGGGGCGGGGACAGCAGGCCCTGGGAGGAGGGAGGCACCGGCCGCCCGGGGAGACCAGAGGGGAAGCGGCAGCAGGACAGCCTGGCGGGCAGGGCTGTGCTTCAGCGCCCTCCCCCATGCCCCACGGCACGGGCCAGTGGCTTCCGCTGAGCCGGGGACTCACTCAGCCAGCATTCGCTTCACCTGAGCTCGTCACACCACCACCACCACCACCCGGGGTGTGCCGGATCCCAAGTAAAGGAGCCACCTCGGCCTGAAATCCCACCATCCGGTCCCATCCTGCGTCAGGCGGAGAAGAGGATCCGGCAGGCCCGAGTGGACCCCTGCCCTCTCCTGTCCGGCTCCCAGGCCCCAGCCACGGTGAGCACTGACCTCGCCTGGCAGCCGTGAGGCCGTTCATGAGCTGACGTGTGTGTCCCCGTGGGTGTGGAGAGCCTAATGGAACTCACACGCACAGCGGGGATGCCCGTCACGCGGCCACCGTCCCATGCCCACCACGGGCGCTGGCTGAGCCTGGGGGACAGAAGCACCTCAGTCTGCTTCCTCCGTGTAAGCCGAGGTCAACAGAGCCTTCGCTCACTGCCCTGCGTTTAGCGAACAGCGGAACCCCACCCCCCACGGCGGCAAACATGGGGGCTTAGCCTATGCACAGTCCCCACTGGCACCTCAATTTTTTTTAATATATTTCTATGGATGTCAGAGAGGAAGGGAGCGGGAGAGAGAGAAACATCCATGAGGAGAGAGAATCCCGGATCGGCTGCCTCCTGCACGGCCTACACTGGGGATCGAGCCCACAACCCGGGCAGGTGCCCTGGGGAGGAAGGAGGGTCATCGAACCATGACCTCCTGGTTCCTGGGTTGACGCTCACCACTGAGCCACGCCGGACGGGTTCGACTCTCCCTTTTAAAGAGGAGGAAAACGAAAGAGCCCTCCAGCACAGCGGGGGCGTGGTCGCCCTGCAGGCTGCACCCTCTCCAGCCACGCAACACACGATGGCCCGCAGAGCCAGCCTCGTCCCGGACCCTCCTCTCGCCGCCCAGCCCCGGCCCACGCTGCGCCCCAATCTGCTCCCCTTGCACGCGGCCCCGTCGCAGCGGGAGCGCCAGGCCTTACCTTGGCCAGGTCCTCGGAGGCCCCGGGCTGGCTGGCGACCAGCAGGGACGCGGGCCGCAGCAGGGCGTCGGGCAGCAGCTCCAGGCGGGGGCGCTTGCTGTCGGTGAACTCCATCTCCGACTTGCCCAGCTCAGGCAGGTAGGAGTGCGGCTCGGGGCGCAGGTGAAGCTCCTGGGACCTGGGGGGGGAGGGGGGGGGGCGCGCGAGGGCATAAGCGTCAGGTCGACTGGCCTCCCTGCCGAGCGCCGGCGGGCGCCGGGCCCTGCTCAATCCTGCAGGAGAGGCGCCCGCTCGTCCAGGGCGCACAGGGCTCACCCCCAGACTTGTCTGCCCCCCAGTCCACACGCACGGGCTACTATTTACAGGGAGAGCGCGGACCCGGATCCACACACCGTCACTCCTGTGTGTGCGGCCCGGGGACCAGAGCGTCAGTCCCCTGCCCCTCCCCTCCCCCCACCCCGCCCCCGCCCCCGCCCAGCCAGTAACAGATGCAGAATCTTGAGTCCCAACCAGGCCTGCTGCGTCACACGCTGCCGTTAACCAAGATCCCAGGTGACGGTGGCTCTAACACGGACAATCACACGCATGGTGCCACCTGCACGGCACCCACCCAGGGCAGGCATCCCCCGCCCATCGCAGCACCCGCGCTGTGCAGAGGAGGAAACGGGCCCGGACCGGGCGGGCGCCTGCTCCTCCCCGGGCCTCCACTTCCCCACCTGAGAAATGGGTCCGCGGCCAGGGGGCACGGGAGCCCCTGCTCACCTTTCGTTCCCGGGCTGGAACTCGGACAGCAGCGACGGCCTCCTCCTCTGGGGCTGGATGATGGAGCCGGGTGACAGGTGCGCGGCGTAGTCACGGGGGTGGTGCTGGTACTCGAGCAGCCCCACGTCCTGCGGCGAGAGGACAGAGGCAGTGAGCGCCCGGTGGGGACTCGCCCACATCCTCGCCCGGCCCTCGGGGCCCAGCGGGGCCCAGCGTGGCCGCGGGCATTCCTGGGGCCCGTCGCCAAGGAGAAGGGGCCCCTCCAGCTAATGCGCTCTGGGCGGGCGCTGCGATTCTGTCTGTCCAGACAGACGACCGAGCCTGCGTGTTAGCTGGCTGGCGAGTGGGGGGCGGGGCGCAGGGCCGGTGGTGCCCTTGGGCACTAAGTGAGCCTGGGGTCCATGTGAGGCAGGGAGGGAGGGAGGGTCTGTCTGTGAGGCTCACAGTCCAGGCTCCGCACCGAAGGGAGAACTCACACACGTGTGTCACGTCTATAAGCAAAGATCCAAGTCCGAAAAAGATAGAATTCTGGCCAAACCCTCCTACTTCAGTTAATACGCCTTTCACGGTCCATTATCATCCAGGAAAAAAAACGAAATATTCACAAGACAGATGCACCCGATGGCCAATTTTTAAAAACATAGATACACGTCCTTCCCACGGGAACACGGGGCAGGCTTCCCGAGGGGGACCACTCCGGATCGACTGGTTCTGTCTGCCTGGACCGCTCAAGGGCGCTGTGCGTGTGGCAATCCAGTAGTGATGCCTGACGCGGGCAAGGCTGAGGACACAGCGGGAGCGTCAGGGAGTTTCCCTTCTTGGCACCTTTCTCAACTCTCCCGATTTTCCATAAAAAAAAAAATCTAGGCCCTCTTCTGCCCTCCGCTCACTCCGGAAAGCAATCATTTCTGCAAAGAGAGTCAGACGATGCCAGGGAGGTCTGCTGGGGACGCGTGCGTGTCAGGCCCTCCCAAACACGCATGTTAGGAGACTGGGAGGCCTTGAGACGTGGGGTCAGCGGGCCCCGTCACCCTGAGGTGGGAAGCGTGGCGGGAAGGGCCGTCCCGGGGCCGCCCAAGGCGGAAAGGAAGCAGCAGGCCTCGCTCACACCCACTGAGCCTCAGCTCCCTCGGCTCCGAAACAGGTGACCGACCGCACGGGAGAAGGCCCCTGTGCCTCTGACCTCCATCCCCTTCCCTTCCCGAGGACGTCCCCCGGGCTGCGGGCAGCTCCCAGGAGGCAGAGAAGGCTCCGGCCCCACCCCCTGCGGACGGCCCCCCAATCCCTGCGGGATGGCCCCCCACCCCCTGCGAACGGCCCCCACCCCCTGCGGGACGGCCAGCACAGAGCACCAGGCGTTGGCAGACTCAAGCCAACGCACAGGCCGGGGAGGAGGAAGAGGAAGGGCCGGAGGGAGGGAGGGAGGGAGGGAGGGAGGGAGGGAGGGAGGGGAGGCCCCGGGATCGCTCTGGCAAGGCTGTCAGGCACAGCTCTCTCTCTCTCTCTCTCTCTCTCTCTCTCTCTCTCTCACACACACACACACACACACACACACACGCACACACACACACGCACACACGCACGTACAGAGGTGTGAGAAGCAATCAGCCAGCCGTGCGCGTCTGCCAGGAGGAAGTTTCTCCCACCGGCTCGTTCGCGCTCGCTCGCACAAAAGCAAAATGAGCAACGCGGTGAGAGGCAGACAGCCCCATCCCTCGGGAGGGGACTGGGCACCACACGCCGACCGCTGCCAACGAGGCGGGAAGAGGCCTGTGGCGCACGGGGCCTGCAGCGGGGCGGGGAGCCCTCGGCACCAGCTCTCTGGCCTCCGTTGCCCAGGTCAGGAGCCAGCAAGTCCCTCCAAGAAGCATCTGAGGGACCACTGCTGCCCTGCCCGCACCCCAGAGCCTAAAGCCCGTCTCCAGGGCTGAGCCCAGGGGACACCCCCCCACCCCCACCCCCAAGGGCACCTGAAGCTCTACAGGAAGGCAAGAACTGGGGAGACCCCCCTAAGAAGGTCTGACCAGAAGTGGGGCTCCCTGTGGTCACGTGAGCCTGAAATCACCAGGTGGGCAGGCGGGCGGCCTCCCGGCCACGTCTCAGAGGGGAACGCTCTCAGGGGTGACAAAATGGTAATGACACTGATAACAGCGACCCATGTTCCCAAACTGCCTACTGTGCGCGCCTGCCACCAGCTCGGCCTCCACGAAGGACTTTCATCCCTACGGCAAGCCCAGAGCCCCACACGAACAGGAGAGATCTAAGGCCCAGAGAGGGTAAGTGGCCTGCCTGTGTCACACAGCAAGGAGCGGGGAGGCTGCGCTGGGAAGCGGGGCTGTGTCGTAGCTGGGGCAGGAGAAGAGGGGCGGAGGAAATGCACTGGAGGAGGCAAAGGAAGGCAGAGGGAGAATTCAGTCCATTCCCGAGCCCTGGACTCAAGGGTCCCTCCTGGAGTGACAGGGGTTCCAGCCAAGACAGCCCCGCCCCCGGGGACTCGGCACCTGCAGGTCCCTCTGCCCAGGACGCGCGCGCCTCAGCGGATTCCCACAGGCCTGGCCCCGGAGCCTCCTGCAGGTTCCACGTACAAGGTCAGCTTCTCCGTAAGAACGCCTTCCCTGGACCCCGACTTCAATTAGGACTCTCCCCCACCTCCGCCATCCCTCCCCCTCCTCCCCTGCTCACCGATCCCCCACAACAAGCAGGCCAAACTCGCGGCCCACAGCGGAACGGTACGTAAGATACGTTTTAATAAAAATCCCGTAACTTAATTTCTACCACATCCTGCTACACATAATCATTAATGACCAACTACAGCGTTCGCCAACGGCTGATGACTACTATGTCCCTCACGCGCCTTACGCGCAGGCGCACCATTTCTCTGCGCTGACACCAGCAGCGAATATTCTAGCAGCGGATGGCCACGGCATTAGCCTTGGACTGACTTGTCTGGTGTGCGCAACAGGAAATATTTCACTTCCGGAGAACAAGAAGAATAGGTTTATTTGCGCGACGCTTATTAATTTGTGCAGTTATTCAGTGTCTGGTAAGCTAATGTTCAAGAAAAAATAGTAATTGTTATTAAAATGTCCTATTACTTTATGTTAGCGATGACTATTTATTTCAGCCCTTTATACTCAGCGCGTCTCTATCGAGATAAACCCACGTTTCCATGAAAACTGAAGCTTCTGTGTTTGTGCGGCCCACGTCCACGTACACCTTGGTTACGTGGACCGGGTTCGCCTGTGAGTGTGACATGCTGGCCCCACAGGAACCTCAGCGCCCTGAGGCCGGGGTGCTTGTGTGTGTCCCCAGCTACATGCCCATGAGATGACTGAGAAGTGTTTGCTGGATGGATAGATGGATGGATGGATGGATGGATGAAGGGATGGATGGATGAAGGTAGGATGGATGGATAAAGGGATGGATGGATGAATGGATGGATGGATGAAGGGATGGATGGATGAAGGGATGGATGAATGAAGGGATGGATAGATGAAGGGATGGATGGATGGATGAAGGTAAGATGGATGAAGGGATGGATGGATGGATGGATGGATGAAGGGATAGATGAAGGTAAGATGGATGAAGGGATGGATGGATGGATGGATGAAGGGATAGATGGATGCATGGATGAAGGGATGGATGGATGAAGGGATGGATGAAGGTAAGATGGATGAAGGGATGGATGGATGGATGGATGAAGGGATAGATGGATGCATGGATGAAGGGATGGATAGATGGATGAAGGGATGGATGGATGGATGGATGGATGAAGGGATAGATGGATGCATGGATGAAGGGATGGATGGATGAAGGGATGGATGAAGGTAAGATGGATGAAGGGATGGATGGATGCATGGATGAAGGGATGGATAGATGGATGAAGGGATGGATAGATGGATGAAGGGATGGATGGATGAAGGTAGGATGGATGGATAAAGGGATGGATGGATGAATGGATGGATGGATGAATGGATGGATGGATGAAGGGATGGATGGATGAAGGGATGGATGAATGAAGGGATGGATAGATGAAGGGATGAAGGGATGGATGGATGGATGAAGGGAGGGATGGATGGATGAATGGATGGATGGATGAATGGATGGATGGATGAAGGGATGGATGGATGAAGGGATGGATGAATGAAGGGATGGATAGATGAAGGGATGAAGGGATGGATGCATGGATGAAGGGATGGATGGATGGATAAAGGGATGGATGGATGAATGGATGGATGGATGAATGGATGGATGGATGAAGGGATGGATGGATGAAGGGATGGATGAATGAAGGGATGGATAGATGAAGGGATGAAGGGATGGATGGATGGATGAAGGGAGGGATGGATGGATGAAGGGATGGATAGATGAAGGGATGAAGGGATGGATGGATGGATGAAGGGATGGATGGATGGATGAAGGGATAGATGGATGCATGGATGAAGGGATGGATGGATGAAGGGATGGGTGGATGAAGGGATGGATGGATGAAGGGATGGATGGGTGGATGAAGGGATGGATGGATGGATGGATGGATGAAGGGATGGATGGATGAAGGGATGGATGGATGAAGGTAGGATGGATGAAGGGATGGATGGATGGATGAAGGGATGGATGGATGAAGGGATGGATGGGTGGATGAAGGGATGGATGGATGAAGGTAGGATGGATGAAGGGATGGATGGATGGATGAAGGGATGGATGGATGAAGGGATGGATGGATGGATGAAGGGATGGATGGATGGATGAAGGGATGGATGGATGGATGAAGGGATGGATGGATGGATGAAGGGATGGATGGATGGATGAAGGGATGGATGGATGGATGGGTAGATGAAGGGATGGATGGATGGATGAAGGGATGGATGGATGGATGGATGGGTGGATGAAGGGATGGATGGATGAAAGGATGGATGGATGAAGGGATGGATGGATGAAGGGATGGATGGATGAAGGGATGGATGGATGAAGGGATGAAGGGATGGATGGATGGATGAAGGGATGGATGGATGGATGGGTAGATGAAGGGATGGATGGATGGATGAAGGGATGGATGGATGGATGGATGGATGGGTGGATGAAGGGATGGATGGATGGGTAGATGAAGGGATGGATGGATGAAGGGATGGATGGATGGATGAACGAATGGATGGATGGATGAACGAATGAATGGGCAATGCTCCCAGCATGGCAGCTCCTGAGAGGCTAGCTATGGGACCCGAGCCATCCCTCAGGAGCCATCCCCAAGCAGGAGGGCCATAAAGCTCAGGGAGAGACCCCCGAGGTGGCACCCAAGCCAAGCACCCCACCTGCTCCCCGCATGTGTGCAGGCACGGCTCTGCCCCAGGCAGGTTCCGGGGTCCATGACCTCCACGTGTGGGTTTGTGACCGACGGGAAATGAAACCGAGGGGTGTTTCCCACAGAGTCTGATGAGCACGGGTCTCGGGCAGGAGGCAGCCAACCGGAGGCGAGAGCCAGACCCAGCTGTTTGGTCACGTGTCACTGACTCCCGGCCGCAGCCACGGCCACGGCTGAGCAGTGCCTCGTGACAGACGTGTGGCCCGAGGGGCCTGGACTAGCCACAGAGGAGGTCAGCCACCCCTCCTCCACAGCCCAGTGTGTCCCAATGAAACGAGAAGGATGCTAACGGCTGCGTGGCATCGCCCGCGTTGTCAGCGTCGCTGCGCTGACTCTGTCCATTCAGCGAAGCCTCCCTCCCCCCCCGCCCCCGCACACATCAACTGATTTGATCCTCACCATCTTGCAAAGACCCTGTGTCAACAGATGGGGAAACTGAGGCATGGTGGGAGGGTGCGGGGGGAGGGGGGGAAGGACTCGTGTCCGAAGTGTCACAGCTAGAACATGATTGAGGCAGGACGTGACTGCAAGCGGTCTGGCTCCAGAGCCTGCACGCTAAGCCGCCCTTCCACACTGAGGCCCAGAGAGAGCAAGGTACTTGCCCAAGGCCACACAGCAGCAGGGGTAGCACTGGGATTCAGACGCGGGGTCTTTTGACGTTAACACATGCACACAAGGGCTGCGGGAGCTCAGGAGAGCTCGGGGTCCAGGGGGGTCGGGGGAGATGGCAGAATCGGACTGGGCAAAAGAAAGCCCCAAGGCAGGCTCCCACGTCCATGACAAGGGGGAAGGGTTAGGGTTAGGATTGGGGGGGTTAGGGTTAGGGTCAGGGTCAGGGTTAGGGGGCTTAGGGTTAGGATTAGGGGGGTGAGGGTTAGGGTCAGGGTTAGGGTTAGGATTAGGGGGGTTAAGATTAGGATTAGGGAGGTTAGGGTTAGGGTCAGGGTCAGGGTCAGGGTTAGGGTTAGGATTAGGGGGGTTAGGGTTAGGGTTAGGGGGGTTAGGGTTAGGATTGGGGGGGTTAGGGTCAGGGTCAGGGTTAGGGTTAGGGGGGTTAGGGTTAGGATTGGGGGGTTTGGGTTAGGGTCAGGGTCAGGGTCAGGGTTAGGGGGGTTAGGGTTAGGATTGGGGGGGTTGGGGTTAGGGTTAGGATTAGGGTCAGGTCAGAGCAGAGAGGCCCGCAGGGAGCCCGGGCTGGCCCCGCGAACAGGCTCCCCGCGGCCTGTGATCCTGGCCCTGTGCACGCACCCAGAACCCCGCTTCTTCCTGTGCTAACACCTCACCCCAGAGGCGGGCAGGTGACACGGACCAGAGCCTGGCCAGCAGAGGGTGCCATGCCCGCCTCCCCCGGGGACTCCAGGCGCCTGCAGGGCCCCACATCCCGAGGAGAGCAGGCCCTCCGTGGCGCCCTGCCGCCTGCACTCACCACCCACACACCCTGCTCAGACCCACACGCCCATATCACGGGCGGGAAAACCGAGGCCGCCCGGCAGGGTGAGCGAGCAGCCCGATGGCACGCAGCAGGGTGAGAGGAACAGGGTTCAATGCCAGCTCCGGGGATGCTTCTGGCTCCAGTGGGGCCTGGCCCTCAGAGCCACCAGCGCCTAGGGCATCCTGGAGGAGGCACTGGGCCTAGAAGGTGCCCCCCTCACCCCCCAACGGCAAGCCTGCCCGGAGCCGGAGGGAGTGAGCTGCGTCCCAGGAAGGTCGCAGGTCCCTGGGTCCCCGCCCTGTCCCCGCATCCCAGCAGACCTCTCGGCCACTGACCCCGCAGCCAGGACCCTCGGTCCCCACTGGCCCTGGCACAGGGCATCTGTCTTCCTGTGCCTCAATTTCCCCTTCCCTCCACCCTCCGGCAGAAAAGGGCGGCATCTCCCCAACCTTTCCCGTCTTCGAAATGAGCTGGCGGGAGGGGCGGGGGGCCCAGGGTGGCCAGTGATGAGGGAGCCTCCGAGTGCAGACCCAGCACTGCCCTCCCACCACCCCAAGGACAGTGTCTCCAGCTCAGACCGTGCCCCAGGAGAGCAAGACCACCCCGCCCCCCGACCCGACACCCAGGCTCCTGCTCCTCCTTTTCAGTGACAGCCCTCACCCGTGGCGTCACCTCACCCCTGGCCTCAGCCTCCTGCCTGCTGAGCGCTGGGTCCCGTCCAGCCACACCCTGCGTCACTGCTGGCCCAGCAGGTGAGGCGCGAGGAGGAGGTGTCTGGGGTCAGCTGGTGACCCCACACGCTTGGAGAGGGCCCAGCCAGGGCAAAGGGCAGGAGCCGCGGGGACAGGAGGACTCCCTGAGGCTGAGCCTGTGGGAGAGCGGGGGGGGAGAGGGGAAGCCCAGCCAGGAAGGAGGCAGCCACCAGGGGCCCGGGTGAGGCCGGGCTGAGAGGGGGGTGCATACAGCAGGCACTCCATGTGCGCATGCCAACGCCACTGTGGACCCTGCGAGGCAGACCCCAGCTCAGCGGCCCGGGTCTCCATCCTCCCAGCTTTAAAGGGGAAGCCAGCCCCTGGCCTGTGTGGCTCAGTGGATAGAACGTCAGCCTGCGGACTGCAGGGTCCCGGGTTCGATTCCGATCAAGGGCACCTGCCCAGGTTGCGGGCTCATTTCCCAGGAGGGGGCGTGCAGGAGGCAGCCGATCCAGGATTCTCTCTCGTCATGGCTGTTTCTGCCTCTCTCTCTCTCTCCCCGCCCCCCTTCCTCTCTGACATCAATAACAACATATTTTAAACGCTTTTAAAGAACAAAGTGAGAGCTCCTTGGACCAGGTGCCAGCGGTCACTGCCGAGGCGCCCCACCCCCACCCCCACCCCCCCGCCCGGGGCACCCTGAGCCGCCCCAGCCCTGACCACCAGGAGAGAAGGCACCGGGCGGGAAGCCGGTGGCAGACGGGCGCCCTTACCGTGTGGGAGCGGGCGATCTGCACGGGGTAGGAGATGCCGTGGGGCGGGTAGCGGGGCTCGGTGGCCCTCCAGGTCTGCGCCACGGGCTGCGTGGACCCTGACATGGCGCTGGCCGTCCAGACGAGCTCCCTCTCAGCGGCCAGTCCTCATCTGTGGGCGGGCGGCCCCGTCACAGGCGCCTGCAAGAAACCGGGAACGAAGCAGGGTCAGCCGCGGAGCCCCGTCCTGCCGTCCTCTGGGCCGGGGAGGGAGAGGGGGAGGCAGGCACCCCGCCCCATCCTCCTCCCCCTCTGCCCCCGGCCCCGTTCCCCCTCCACCTTTCTCCCCCCAGCGCCCCCCACTTCCTCCCTGTCCCCAGAAGGTGTGGCGTGGCCCTAGAAGAGCCCGGAGCCAACAGGCTGGGCCAGCAGCTCCCCACAAGCCACGCCAGACGTGGGGGCCACACCACCACCAAGGCCCCCACTGAGCACGGGGCCCAGTTCTCCGAAAGCACCGGCAGCTCGGGGAAAGCAGGGTAGCCCGTCCCGAGAGGCCTAGCGAGGGCCATGTGGACGCCGTCCGCTCGGGCAGGCACAGGTCAGAGTGACCCCGGGGAAGGCCGGGCTGCTGGCCTCCCGGTGACCTCCGCGGAAGGTGACAGGCTGACATGGGCAGGACACCCAGGAGGCTGGCCCAGACCCAGCTGGGAGCAGGGCACGGGGGGACACACCGGCCACACAGGGACACGGATGGGATCCCCTGGGCCCCCAGACGCTCCAGGGAAAGAGAGAGACCGCCGGGTGCCGGGAAGAACCTCAGGAAACATCTCCTGGCTCCACGGACCGGAACCCGAGACCCAGAACGAAGGGAAGATGCAGGTCAAGACAGCGAGGGAGCCGGCCGGCGTGGCTCCGTGGTTGAGCGTTGACCTATGAACCAGGGGGGTCAGGGTTCGATTCCCGGTCGGGGCACACGCCTGGGTTGGGGGGTCGGTCCCCAGTGTGGGGCGTGCAGGAGGCAGCCGGTGCACGATTCTCTCTCATCCCTGATGTTTCTACCCCTCTCCCTCAATTAAATTTATTCTTTAAAAAAAAAAAAAAAAGAGAGAGAGAAAGCAAGCGAGTTCTAGTCGGAAGCCACTTGCACCCAGAAATCTCCGGGGTCCCCCACCCTCCCCGGGCCCTTCTCTCCCTTCTCTGCCAGCCCCTGCCCACGGCCCCTGCCCACGCCCAGGCCCCCACGCCCAGGCCTCCTCCACACGCAGCCACTCAGAAAAAGGGTGTCGCTCAGGGCCCCCCACCCCACACCGGCGCCCCCACCCAGGGCCCAGGAAAAGGCAAGATGGCACAGGGACCCCGCACCGGATGTTCCATGCGATGCGGAGGGCCGGGCTTGCGGTCACGTGACCAGGTGGACAGGCCACACCCCAGCTTCCTGCAGGGATGTCCCTCCTCGCCCCGCCCTCCCACACACCACTGTCCTCAGGGGGGGGGCACCTGCCCGTCCCGGGGTGACCTGCGCCTGGGAGGTCTCATGTGGGCCGATATTGGGAGGGAAGATGGAGATCCCGGTGGTCGGAGGAGGAAGGAGATCGCCCTCCACCCCAGGGGCCCTGACTGCACCCCACTCCCACCCTAACCATCTTTCCTCGCCGGGGCGCCAGGATTGGTCACATGACCCAGGCCTGGCCAATCCGCTGCCTGCTTCCCCCGGGCCAGGCCTGCGAGTCTCTCTTGCGCCTCCCGCTGGAGGAACCAGGAACAGGCACTCCCCGCGGGGCACCACCACTCAGGAGCCAGCGAGAGAGGAGGGTGCCCACCACTCAGGAGCCAGCGAGAGAGGAGGGTGCCCACCAGCAGGAGGCAGAGCTGAAGGGGGGCGCGTGCCAGAACTGCCGAAACGTGCCTGGAGCCTGCAGCCCCGACCCGCTCGCTGGGAAGGTGAAAGGTGAGCTGCCCGTGCCCCACGCCACAGCCCCCCGGCGGGGACACGTCTCCCGCAACCCCACCCACAGCCAGCCCGGCACAGGCCACAGACCCCCGGACGCGGGGGAGCCCGCGGCCAGGACTAGACCACGTTCGTTTCGACGGACCCCTGGCTCCCCCGCCACGAGGGGCCTGGCACCTGGCGCACCCGTTTCCTCGGGCTGCCTTACACACGCACGAACGGGGGGGGGGGGGTCTGAGAGATTTATTCCCCCCGTTCTGGAGGCCAGAACCCCACGATCAAGGTGTCAGCAGGGCCCTGCGCCCTCTCCCGGCTCCTGCAGGCCCCCGTGGCCCCTAAATGGCGGCCACATCACTGCGTGAGGCCTCTGCCCCTGGGATGACCGCCACCCGATTCTGCCGAGCGCCACCCCTCCAAGCTCCTCAGCCACAGGCCCCCGCACGGGGTGGAGGGGGGGGGGCTCCGATGTCCCTCGCTGAGCATGCTCGTCCCTTCAGCAGATCGGGGAACCCAGGCTCAGAGGGGGGACCCACGTGCCCGAGATCACACGGCCAGCAGCGGCCAGGCCTGGTCAGGAAACCACAGCCGAGCGAGCTCCGGGGCGAGAAGGGGAAGTGGCCGGTGGAAGCCCCGAGGAGGCCCGTTGGCCTTCCATGTAACCGGTGCATTCGTGTCGGCTGGACGGCGGCCACGGCGGCCGGGCCCTGCTCCCCCGCCACGGGGATCTGCTCAAAAGCACTTCCTCCTCCCCGTCTTCCTCCCCCTTCACGTTAAAAGGAAGAGGAGGCGAGAGAAACCACAGCCCTGAGCAGCCCTCCCCACACGGGGTTCCGCACGGGCCCCAGGCGCCCCGGCAGGGTCGTGCTCCTCCCTCTGGTCCCCCTGGTAGCACTTCTCTCTGCGGAGGACAGGGGACCCGGAGAAGCAGCCGGTGTCAGGCGGTGGCGGGTGGGACGCGGGCACCGGCGGTGTGACCTGGCAAACCACTCCCCCCCCTGCCCCTGTGGGCGGGGAACACAGTGGTCAGCTCAGTGCTGGCTCAGGCGGCCATGACCGGCTGGGGTCTCGGGCCCATCCGCTCCACTGCCTGGACGGCAGGGAACCCCCCCACCCTCCCAGGAGAAAAGGGCCACAGCTCTCACGGCTCTGAGGTCCCGCTGAGTGAAGGCAGCCAGAGGCCAAGGACAAACACCCTGGAGTCCCCCTCCCACGAGGCCCCGTCCAAGGGGTCAGGGCCACAGGACCAGGCCCCCGGCGGGGTCAGGGGCACAGGAGAAGGGAGGCTCCGGGCTGGGGACAGGGGGAGGGCGTTTCCACGGGGACTGAGTCTCAGGTTTGCAAGATGAAGACGTTCTGGAGACGACGGTGGCCGAGCCGGACCGCTGAGCTGAGCCCTTGAGGCAGGCCGTGACGGCGACTCTCTCGTTAGGCGTGTTTTGCCGCAGTTTAAAGAAGAACGACAAAACGAAACACACCAGCCCTGGCCGCTTTGCTCAGCGGTGAGAGTGTCGGCCCTCAGACCAAAAGGTCTCGGGTTCGATCTCCGGCCCCGGTCTAGGTGCATGCAGGAGGCTACCAGTGGATGGGTCTCTCTCACATCAGTATCTCTCTCCCTCTCTCTCTAAAAATCAATGGAAAAAAAGAGTATCCTGACGTGAGACACTTTCTTTAAAATTTGTTCAATAAAAATAAAATAACCCGCACATCTCCTCCAGGCAGGCCTCCGAGGTTTGCTAGCCAACAGCACCCAGCTGGGCCTGTGTCGCTGTGGTGCTTCCTCTATCAGGGCTGCCCCAGGAGAGCCTGTTGCCCAGGATGGCACGCAGGGGCCCAGCACTCAGCAGCCCCTCCCAGTCAAGGCCTGGTTCGCCTCTGGCCCGCCTCACACACACCGCAGCCCCTTACGGGCCCCCTCCACCCCGGGCGGCCAGGCCGCAGGGAGGGGCAGATCTGACCATCTCTGCCCCTTCTCGCGGCCCCCGGACCCTGCAGCTCCAGGCCAGGCCCTGAGCCGCCCCCTCTCTCCGCCTGCCCGTGTGCAGCCTCCACCCCATCCCTCCCGCCTCCCACGGAGACCCCAGAGGGAGGGGGGCCGGCCCCAGGCTGCCGCAGACCTCCCTGCACCAACATCTGGCCTCCGTGTCCACAGCTGTGCAGCTGCCGGAAATGCCTGCCCCGCCCCACCCCCACGCACGCAGGCCCGCGAGAACAGCCTTCCCAGGAATGTCTGGGGTCGCCCCAAGAATTCCAGGGCAGCTCTCAGGGGGGCATCCCCACCACATGTGAACAAGGACAAATGTTTCCGCTGGTAGGAACAGCGTCGCCCGCAGCGGCATGGCCGGCTGGAGCCCACCCACCCGACACCGGCCCTCCCACCCCCTCCCCCCTCCCCGACCCCCGAAAACCAACGGACGGGAGCGCTGGCCCACCCCCCACAGGCCTGGCCTGTTTCCACGAGAGGCCGGGGCCCCGGGGGAGGGCCCCTCTGAGCGGCTGGGTCCAGGGCTGGAATGTGGGTACAGAAGGGTTCATGACCCCAAGGGCGGGCGTCTCTGGTCCCTGTCTGATGATGGGGTAGGCACGAACCCCAAGACCCTCCAGCCCTTGCAGCCAGGAGCCGGAGAGGGACATGGCTTAGGTGCCCAGGGCCGGCACCAGGGAAGGTCAGCCTCTCCCTGGAGTGTGTGATTATCCATTTCGGGGGGCGGGAGAGGGGGGCCAAGTTGAACCCGGTCCCAGGGCAGAAGGAGGGGGTGCTGTAGATATGATGACCCCACTGGGGTAAGTCCGGGCCCCGAGGAGGGGCCGGGGGGGGGGGGGGGCGGGTGTGTGACGGGCACAGGAAGCAGGCGACTGCTGCTCAGGGGACCCCTGTGTCCAATTCCTTTGGGAGAAGAAAGTCCGATGGGAAATTGTCTCTGAATTCACATTTTATTTTAATACGTATTTTTTATTTTTATTTTTTTAATTTCAGAGAGGAAGAGAGAGGGTGAGAGAGAGAAACATCCATGATGAGAGAGAATCACTGATTGGCTGGCTCCTGCACGCCCCCCCCCCCCCCCCGCACTGGGAATGGAGCCGGCAACCTAAGCATGTGCCCTTGCCTGGAATCGAACCCGGGACCTTTCAGTCCACAGGCCGACGCTCCATCCACGGAGCCAAACCGGCCAGGGCAGCACTTTCTATTTTAAAAACACAGACTACAAACCCAAACCAATCGCCCAGACACAGCCCGCGGCTCCCGCTGTGACCGGCGGCCCCCGCCGTGTGGTCAGCGGGCAGCCACAGGAAGGACCCGCGAACCCCAGGGGAGCAGGACACCGAGGGGGTCCGGGGGCCAGGCGCGAATATTCTCCGAGCGCCACAGCCTTGGAGAGGCGGCAGCAGGCAGTGGTGGCGGGAGCAGGGCGCCCTCGGGCCCAGGGAATGTCACTGCCCACGCCAGCGGGACCCCGACCCGGCTGCCCTCCGACCCGGCTGGTCTGGGACCCATGGGGTGAGCAGGCTGTGGCAACCCCACGCCGATGCCCCCTGAGCTGCCTCCGTCCTGGGCGGGGTGTGTGCAGAAGGCAACCAGTGAATGTGTCTCTCTCCCATAAAACATCTCTCTCCCCCTCACCCTTCCACTCTCTCTCAAAAGGCCAATGGGGCCCTGGCTGGTTTGGCTCAGTGGAGAGGACGTCGGCCTGCAAACGGAAGGGTTCCCGGGTTCGATTCTGGTCAAGGACCCATGCCCAGGTTGCGGGCTCCATCCCCAGGAGAGAGCGTGCAAGAGGCAGCCAATCAATCAATGATTCTCTCATCATGGCTGTTTCTCTCTCTCTCTTCCTCTCTGAAATCAATAAAAATATGTTTTTAAAAATAAAATAAAACAAAGATCAATGGAAAAAATATCCTCAGGTGACAATTTTTTAAAAAAAAAACTTTAACGAATAAATATGCCACACGCCTCCTCCAGGGAGGCCTCCCTGGTTTGCTGGCCAACAGCACCCAGCTGGGTGGCTGTGGTGGTTCCCCCATCAGGCCTGCCCCAGGAGAGCCTGTTGCCCAGGATGCCTCCGCGGGAGGCTGACCCCGCCTCCCTGGTCTGGCCAAGCAGCACCAGGTGCAGCCGGCCACGAGTCAGAAATCTAGGCGCTGCCAGGCCGCTCCCTCCCTCCCTCCCTTCCAAGGCCCAAGGGAGGGTCCCTCCCACCTCCTCCAGCTCCTGGCCACGTCACTCCGGTCTCTGCCCGTCTTCAGGGGACTATCCCTTCGTGTGTCTTCACTTTGTCTCGTGTAAGGTCACTGGCCCCCGAATTCAGGGCCCACCCGAATTCAGGGTGACCTCACCTCAAGCTGCATCTGCAAAGACCCTGTCCCCCATGCAGGTGACATGAGGGAGCCGGGTACCAACAGGTGCAGATGAGGGCCACCATCCAGCCACTATCCCGGCCACGGCCTTTCCTGGCATGGCTCCCCGCCTGCCCACTGCCCCCCCCCCCCACCCCACCCCCTGACACCGGGCCAGGCCCCAGCAGGATCTCCACGAAGCCAATGAGAGGACAGAGGCGCGGAGACGGGCCGGGGGTTGAACGCAGCCTCTGAGCGGCCCTGCCACGCCGCTGGGCTCTGCAGGAAGCGAGGGACTCACCCCCACGGCGCCGGGAGAGGGCCAGTGGCAGCCTCATGCCCACCTCCCAGGCCCCAGGAGGCTGGAAGGGGTTCCGCACAGGGGCTGGGTGCATCTCCGTCTCCTGTGTCAGGGGGAGCGAATCCCGCCCCCAGGGGCGGAGGGGGGCCTCGGGCCCTGGTAAACGCGCCTCAGCACCAGGGTATCGCCAGCCCTGCCTTCAGCCCACACAGCTGCCCAGCCTGCCAGAAAGGGCCCATTATGACCTCACAGCCGGGAATGATGTGATTAGCCTGGGAAGGAGGCTGCACCCCGACAAAGGCCTCGTTGTCATGCAAATGCCCTTCGGGAGGAAGGACCCCCGCCCCCGCCTCCCAACTCGGAGCCCGCGGAGAAGTCCACGCCGCCTTCCAGAGGAGAGCGCCTTCCAGAGGAGAGGGGCGTCTCAGGCCTCAAGGTCTGGACGGAACAGGGCGCTCTCGGCCTGGGCCAGGGGTGCAGCCAGATTCCCAGAGACCAGCCCCGCCTGGACCCGGGTTCCAGTCCCGCCTCCTTTAAGATGAGCCACCGCCCGGGGAGACCTGAAGCAAGAGCAGAAAAGGGAGTCGTCGGCTTACAGCGCTGAGCATCACCCAGGCACACCCACGGCACCCGGCTCCCCCAGAATGAGCAAGTCACACCCCGAAGGCCTGCTCACCGCCCCGCAGAGAGGTCGGAGGTCGAGGCTGCCTGGTTCTCGCAGGCCCTGAGCACCGCCCCTTGTCCTGACTCCTTCCCTGGCCTACAGGGAGGAGCAGAGGAGGGAACTGAGGCTCAGGAAGGCCCGGGTCACCCAGCCCAGAACCACCCCCTGGGCAGCGGGGACCATGAGCGCCCTTGCCCTCCCTCCCCGTGGCTGAGGCGGGATGAAATGAGGCGGCGCCAGACACACCACGGATGTCCCATCACGGGGACAATGACACGGCTCAGCACGTGCCGCCCCGCTCCACGCGCTCTGCACGCATCGACTCACTTAACCCTCCCAGGAGCCTGAGCAGGTACTCCACGCTTCTCCCCATTTCACAGATGAGTAAACGGAGGCTTGGCGGGGCGAAGCCACTTGCTCTCCTGCACACAGCCACCAAGGGGCAGGTGTGCACTCGAACCCAGGACGACCGGTCCTCCCCAGGCGTAGTCTTGCCATTGCATCACTGTAGACGCACATGTAGCTGCTCAAAATAACACAGAGATCCCGTGTGCCCTGCAGCCAGCTTCCCCCAACGGGACCGTCCCTGCAGAGCTACACAGCGGTCAATGTCAACCGCGTAACCAGGAAACAACGCTTGTTCAGATCTCACCAGTTTACACACGGTGTGTGTGCACGTGTGTGTGCACACGTGTGTGTGTGTGTGTGGTTCAGATCTCACCAGTTTACACACGGTGTGTGTGCACGTGTGTGTGTGTGCGCGCGCTCAGCTCAGCACTTTTTATTTATTTACTTTTTTGTTGTTACTTATCTAATCCTCACCGGAGGATCTTTTCCCATTGGTTTTTACGGAGAGTGGAAGGGAGAGGGAGAGACAGAGAGAAACATCGACGTGAGAGAGACACATCGATGGGCTGCCTCCTGCATGCACCCTGACCAGGGCCCGGGCCGGGGAAGAGCCTGCAACCGAGGGACGTGCCCTTGACCGGAATCGAACCCGGGAACCTTCAGTTCACGGGCTGACACTCTACCCACTGAGCCACACCGGCCAGGATGACCATGTGCTTTTTAAAAAAAAAAAAATGTTTTTATTGATTTTAGAGAGAGAAGAAGGAAGAGGGGGAGAGAGATGAAACATCCATGATGAGAGAGAATCCTTGATCAGCTAGCTGCCTCCTGCACTCCCCCCCCACCGGGGACCGAGCCCGCAATCCAGGCATGTGCCCTGACCGAGAATCGAACCGGCAACCTCTTGGTGCACGGGGCGACACGCAGCCACTGATCCACGCCGGCCGGGCCAGGTCTGTGCACTTTTACCTCCGTGTAGCGTGGCCCTCACGGTCCACAGAAGAAGGTCCCATCCTAAAGGTCCCCTGTGTGACCGGTGGGAGGGGTCGAGTCCAGTGAGGAGGACTTGGGGACAGCAAGGGGCACTCACGGGGCCCCTGGAAGAGGGCACAGCCTTCCCCAGGGTCCCCAGGCAAAGGGTGAGGCCCATCAGACAGCAAGCGGCTGGCGTGGGCGCACGGTCGTGAGGGGAACTCCGCACGCTCCTGCTGGCCCGAGGAAGAGGCTCCGAGCCAGCCGCCAGCCCAGCATCCGGTGTCACTTACAAACTCACACACTGCCACCCGCCGGGAGCGCACCGGCCCGGCCCGGACCACACCGACACTACCGGCGTGCCGGGCTCAGGTTTGGTGGGAGACAGGACAGAGCAGGCCTATGCCGGGGGGAGCCCCGGGGACTGTGACCCAGGACCAAACGCAGACAGAATCGAGGGACCCAGGCCCCTCTAACTCTCGGGGCTCGGTCTATAAAATGGGGGGGGTGGGGGGGCTCTCGACAAGGAAGAAAAGAAAACTCGCTGGAGATTTAAGTAGCTAACACAGCCCTGGCCGTGTGGCTCAGTGGATAAAGAGCGTCGGCCTACGGACGGAAGGGTCCCGGGTTCGATGCCGGTCAAGGGCACAGGCCCGGGTTGTGGGCTCGATCCCCAGTGGGAGGCGTGAAGGAGACGGCCAGTCAATGATCCTCTCTCGTTATGGGTGTTCCTCTCTCGCTCTCCCTTCCTCCCCAACATCAATAAATACACATATTTTTTTAAATATCTAACTCAAACCCAAGCCCGTGTGCACACCTTCGGGCAACCACAGACCCCGGCCGAGGAGGGTCCTACGGATTGGCCTGGGTCTCCCCGGGCAAACCTACGGCAGCTCACACTGCGTGGATGAGAGAACGGAGGCTCCGAGAGGTCCCAGGACGTTCTCTGACCGGCCCAAGGTCATTGGTGCCTGTCAGGGGCGCGGGGCGACGTTGACGAGCCCCCGTGAGCCACACGACCATTGGTGGGGTGGAGGCAGGTGGCGCGTCCATTTGTCAGATGGGAAAACCGAGGCGGAGGGAAGTGCCCTGTCCCAGGTCGCACGGGCAGGAAGCGTTTGGCTGGGACGTGAGCCCAGCAGCGGACCGGGAGCCTGCAGGTCCTCTTACATCCCCCCGCGCCTGCGTGACACCCTTCACGGCCCCCACAGGTGAGGTGAAACCACCGGGTCTGGAAAGAGGGGTAGGACCGGGATCCGCACCTGGACGGTGGCAAGCCAGCCAGCCAGCCCTGCCGTGTGGGACGCAGACCCACCAGCCCCCCACCAGCCCGGGCGCGCCCAGATCTCGGGACACGTCGCTCCCTCCCCCCGCCGCCCGCAACTAAAGGCTCCTTGTGAGCTCGGGGCCCTTCCCACTTTCCAGTGTTTACCCCGCTGCCGCTGCCAGGGCCCTGGGCAAGCCCGGGCCGGTGGCGCTGATTTCAAACCAGACACGGGCACCCAGCCAAGCGCCACCGTGGTGGGAGCCGGGCCCGGGGACGCCGCAGCGCTGCCTGCACCTGGCCCCCTCCCCGGCTGCACCCCCGGGTCCCAGGCCACCTCTGGGGCCCATGCCAACGAGCGGACCGGGACCACCCAGACCCTCGGCACTGCCTGGGGCCCCGGGGAGGCCGCCCGGTCCCACCCCTGCATCCCCTCCCTCGATGGACAGCCACCAAGAGGCGCTGTCCCCCTTCCCCCCAAGCCCCCCCTCCCCGCCCGGCCGCCCGCCCCCTCGCGCCTTTTCCGGGGCTACGGCCCCTCCCGCTGATAGGGCGGCCGGCCCATTGTCCAATCCACCGGCGGCACCGGGTCCACGCGGCCCAGTCCTGGGCCACCTCATCGGGCAGAACCGGACTCCTGCCCCACGAGACACCGGCCTCCCCGTGGGTGCCCCCGGCCCAGGGCCCAGCCCCCCGCGGGCCTGGCGGTGTCCCTGCCCACCCTCCCTCCCCGCCTGCCCACCCCAGAGCCCGGAAACTTCTCTTACCGAGCACATGACCAGCCGTTCACTCGCGTCAGTTCCAAACACAACTTGAAGTAACTCTCCCACAAAAAGGAAAAAAAAAGAGAGAGAGAGAAAGGCGAGGACGCGCCAGGCAGCGGTGGGTCGGCCGAGTCCACGCCTGCTCCGCCGGCTGCCAGGAGACACCCCGCGTCCAATGTCAAACCATCCTCCCCGCAGGCCAGACCCGAGGGGCGGCCCCTCCAGCCGCGCCTTCCCGCGAGACTACGGGCTCCCCAGGATGGGGAGGCCCCGAGGCCCGGCCGCAGCCAGGCCGCCACCCCCCCCAGGTCCCCGCGATGCCCCCCGAGACGGGGCCCACCGGCCACTGGGGACAGCCCGCGGCCGCCCGCCCCGCCGTGGGCCGCCCACGAGGTCAGGCCCGGGCGATCCTTCCTGCCTCCCGCCACTGGGGCCCATAAACACGGGGAATTACATAAGTCCACTCCTCTTGTCGGGGAGCCAAAAGTAAGAGCCTTTTTTCCCCAGCCTTGGCAGTAAGTAATAATTCCTCGTCGCCATGGCAACGCTGGCGGGCTGCCAGCCGCCACTCAGGAGCTGAGACACTGGGAGGCCTTTTTATAGCTCGGCAGCCGGCCTCTTCAGCCGTCCCGCTCGCTCGCTCGCTCACTCGTGGGGAGCGCGGGCTCCCGGCCGCATTCCCCTCTTTAACCCACTTCCTCCCAGCGGGACCCTGCCCCCCCGTCCCCCCCCCCCCGGGGCCTGGTGAGCCTGAGCCGCTGCCCCTGCCCCTTCCCGCCCTCCGGTCTCCGGACGACATGGGGGGGGAGGGGGGGCGCTCGCCTTTGTATTTCTGTCCTCCCTGCAATCTCAGGAAAAGCACACAGGACCCTCTGCCATCGGAATTGTGAACAGGGGTCATCGCGGCGACAGGCCCAGAGGGCGGGGACACACACACACGCGCACACACACACACACACACACACACACACGCATGCACGCACACACACGCACGCACACACACGCACGCATGCACACACACGCACGCACACACACACACGCACACATGCACACATGCACACACACGCACGCACGCATGCACACACACGCACGCATACACACACACATGCACGCACGCATGCACGCACACGCACACACATGCACGCACGCGCGCACACACATGCACGCACACATGCACGCACACATGCACGCATGCACGCCCAGGCACGCACGGATGGTTGGTGGTCAGCCAGGGCTCTGACCCTTGGCGGCGACGGGCGGCGTGCATCAGACAAGTCGGAGCTCTTCTCCGGATGCCGGCGTCCCACCGGCGGTCGGGCGGGCTCTGGGTCGCAGTGACTACGTGAGGTGCCTCTACAGCGGTCCCCCAGCTGCCAGGAGTCGGGCCCCGCGACGTTGGCCCAGGACAGCACCCTGAGCCGTACGGGTGCAGGGGAGGCCCACCCCCCCCCCCCCCCCGCGGAGGCGCAGCGCGTGCAAAGGCCCGGGGGCCCGGGGCCCGGATGGAGTCGAGGGCGTTGCGTTGCAGAAGCAGAGAGAAGGCTGGTGTGGCCCGGGGCAGCGGTCAGGGGGTAGAGTTAGAAGAGGTCAGGGAGTAACAGGACGTGGGGGGTTTGGGGTAACCAATGAGGGCGCACCCAAGAGGAAACATGGCCACGATCGTAATCACGGCCGCGCGTCCTGGGTGCCCAGCGCCGGTGCCATTCTCCACCCCCACAGACGGGGAGGAGGCAGCCCAGAGAGGTCAAGAGGCTGCCCCGGGCCACACAGCTGCCCAGTGGCTGTGGTCTGAACTGGGCCAGCCGGCCTGCCCCCGCCACGCCACATGCCGTGGTCAGCAGGAGCCACAGGGGATGGGGGCGGGGGGCTCCGGTGCGCATATGCCACGAGGGTCCGTGGCCACTGCACTAGCGGGGACACCCACGTCGGAGACCACGCGTATCAACTTTAATCCGCTCACCCCTGGGGGGGGGGCCCCGCTTCCCCCAAGGAAACGCCTGCCCTGGAAGCCAAGGCGGGGGGTGTTCCCCTCCAAAGCCTTCTTTTACAGGTGGGGAAACTGAGGCACGCAGAGGCGCGAGGGAGCGAGCAGGAGTCGCGTATTTAGACCCCAGGTCCCGGCGCCGCCGCCCCGCCGCCGTGACCCCGCGGGGAGACCACGGAACTCAGGAACAACGAGCCAAACCCGAACCCGGCCAGGAAGCGCAGCCCCGGGCGGGCGGCGGGGCAGGACTCACCGGTTCCTTTTGTTCTGCTCTGTTTGTCTTGGACGCAGGCCCTGCACAGCCCCGACCTCGGCAGAGGCCGGTCCCGGAATCCTGCTGGAATCCGGAGGTACGCCCTCAAATCCTGAGCTTCAGGCAGGGTCGTGGCCAGGCTGTGTCACCCCGGGAGGAAGCTGGGCCGTTTGGGGGGGGGGGAGGGCGGGGGGGGGAGACGGCGAACCTGACCCAGCCCCACGCTGCACCCTCGGCATTCTTCCCTCCCCGCGCCTCCCACGGTCACCGTCCCCACTGGGGGCAGAGCTTCAGGGACCGTGAGAGAGACCCGTGACGGGGACGCACCCACGGGGGCACGGGTGGCGAGGAAGGGGGTTCCCGGTTCTGAAAGGAGGCAGCGGGGGGGGGGGGGGGGCCGGCCCGGCCGCCCCTGAGGAGGCCCCTGCCTGCACGCCGCCCTGAGGGGCTCCTGCTGCCTCTCTGGGGGAAGGGGATGGGGCGCCTGGGGGGTCTGTGTTGTGGCTGGCTCAGGCGGGAGGGGGGACAGGGCGGGCGTGGGCGCCTCAAGGTGCTTAGGGTCTCCCCGCAGCTCCAGGCCTGGATCCCTGGAATCCTGTGGGATCCAGGGCAGAGGGGACCCGGGCGTTTCATGCTGCCCGATTGGGAGTCTCAGCTGCGGTGGGGTGACGAGCAGCGTCCCCAAGGATACAGGAAGCTGGGCTGAGCCAGTGCAGACCACAGCCAGCTGCCAGCTGTGGGGCGCGGGGTAGGCCTCTTAACCTCTCTGGGCCCTTTGCTTCCCTGTGTGCGGGGTTCAGAATGGCACCCGCCTTTGGCTGTGCTTTTGTGGACGTGGCCTTGTTTGGACCAAGGGTCTCTGCAGATGTCCTCTCCCATCGGCTGGAGGGAGCCGGCCCGCCACACCTGGAGTTGGGGCAGAGCGACCTGACCGGCACCTGGCTCGTCGGAGGAAGCCTGCCCGGATCACAGACGCCGACGGCGAAACGGAACTCTGTGCCCGTGACCCTCGCCACCCTCCACAGCCGTGTGTTCCGCTGTCTCTAAACACTGAACTCGGACGCACGGACAGTGCCCTACCAATGCCTGGAACACCCCACGTCCCCAATACGTGGTCCCCAATACGTGTTCCCCAATACGTGTCAATCAACTCACGAGCAAAGGAACCCAAAGGAGAAGCAAAAGCCACGCCCCTTCGTTTCTGCCTTAAACGGGGCAAAGGGCCCACAGAACAGCCCAGCTCCAGCCTGGTCAGCCCCCTCAGCCTTCCTGACCGCGGTTGATACGCGTGGTCTCCGACGTGGGTGTCCCCGCTAGTGCAGTGGCCACGGACCCTCGTGGCATATGCGCACCGGAGCCCCCCGCCCCCATCCCCTGTGGCTCCTGCTGACCACGGCATGTGGCGTGGCGGGGGCAGGCCCGCTGGCCCAGTTCAGAAGGAAGAAGGCTCGCCCCTCTTCCTTTCGTGTGGGTTCCTCCTCAGGCACCAGTCTCAGCTGCAATGCCACCTCCTCAGAGACCACCTTGATTCTTCTACCTAAAGTGAGTGCCCACCTCCCCCCCACCACCAGCCCCCATTCCCGGTCTGGCCAGCGTGGCTCAGGGGTTGAGTGTCAACCTAGGACCTAGGAGGTCTCAGTTCGATTCCCAGTTGCGGGTTCGATCCCCAGTGGGGGGCATGCAGGAGACAGTCAATCCATCATTCTCTCTCATCATTTATGTTTCTCTCTCTCTCTCTCTCTCTCTCTCTCTCTGTCTCCCCCTCCCTTCCTCTCTGAAATCAATATAACATATTTTAAAAGTAAATAAAGTGGGTGCCCCCGACACCAGAGCTGCCCCCCCCCCCACCCTGCGCTCTTCCACAGCCAGCATCTCCCGGCTCTAGGACCCACCAGACCGTGGGACCCACGAGGCCCTGGCATCTTGTTTGCTGTGTACCCCACGCCCCGCCCCCGGGAGGCCCCGGGGACACCAGGCTGGCTGCAGGGAGCAGGAACGGAACCCTCCTGTCCTGACCCAGCACAGAACAGCCGCCTGGGAGCCTCCGTGCCACCTGGAGCCTGGCCCGCGGCCAGGGCGGGCCTGCCAGGAGGTGTGGTCTGGCCCCGGGCACAGGTGGCGCCAGCCCAAGCCCCACGGCGCGCAGCGGCGTCCTGGAGTGAAGCAGGACGGTGGGTCGAAGGATGGCGATCCCGGTACCCCCGCAGGCCCGGGAGAGCCGGAGCCGGCAGCTCAAGGCCCAGGGAAGCGAAAGGAACACGGGAGGAAGAAGCCGTTCTCCTTCCGGCCACGGGGCTTGCTCCGGGCGCACGCAGAGCGCAGGTCGGCTGCGCGGGTCCCAGTGGCTCCCGTTCGGGTGTCCTGCCTTGGTGGGAGGGTCAAGGCGGTCAGTCACCTCAGCACTCAAGCCCCTCGAGGCTCGGCACCGCCCTAAACCGGCACGTCCTCCGAAGGGCAGGTGGCCCGGCCGGGTGGCTCTGTGGACAGAGCGCCGGTCCCGGGTTCGATTCCGGTCAAAGGCACGTCCCTCGGCTGCAGGCTCCTCCCGGGCCTGGGCCCTGGTCGGGGCTCATGCAGGAGGCAACCCGTCGACGTGTCTCTCTCTGTCTCTCCCTGTTTCTCTCTCTCTTCCCCTTTCTCTAAAATCAACAGGAAAATATCCTTGGATGAGGATTTAAAATTTTTTTTTTTTTAAGCGAAAGGGCCCTGCTGAAAAGTCATCCGAAGACGCAGGAACTCCCACAGGAGAGAGGGAAGGGCGTGGGCTCTGGGCAGCAGCGGGGTCAGATCCACGGCCGTGCGACCTCGGGCAGGCCGCTCACCGCCCTGGCCCTGCTTCCTGGCCTGTGCGGTCAGAGACCGACACTCTCTACTGCCTCTGCTTCCCGGCTCCAGGAGATTAAGTGAGTTATAAAGTGCAACCCGTGACCACTCCAGACCATTACCATCATCGCTGCTGTCCTGCAACCGTTTCACACCTCATGTAGGTTTACACCCGGCTGCAGGCTAGAGACCAGGCGACCTAGATCCCTAGGGCTCGCTGGGATGCATGGAAGGCTGCACCGCCCTCCTCCCCCTCCTCTCCCCTCATCCCCCATCCCCCCTCCTTCCCTCCTCCCCTTCCTCATCCCCCCTCCTCCCCTCCCTCCTCCTTTCTCCCCTCCTCCCTCTCCTCCCCCTTCCCCTCCTCCCCCTTCCCCTCCTCCCCCTTCTCCCCCCTCCTCCCCTCCTCCCTCCTTCCCCTCCTCCCTTCCTCCATCCCCCCTCCTCCCCTCCCTCCTCCTTTCTCCCCTCCTCCCTCTCCTCCCCCTTCCCCTCCTCCCCCTTCCCCTCCTCCCCCTTCTCCCCCCCCTCCTCCCCTCCTCCCTCCTTCCCCTCCTCCCTTCCCCCATCCCCCCTCCTCCCCTCCCTCCTCCCCCCTCCCCTCCCCCTCCTCCCCTCCTCCCCCTCCTCCCCTCCCTCCTCTTCCTCCCCTCCCTCCTCCTCCCCTCCCTCCTCCTCCTCCCATCCCTCCTCCTCCCCTCCCTCCTCCCTCCTCCCTCGGGCTGGAGGCAGGGATTACAATCAGACATCAGATGGAAGGAGACACACTTCAGAAAGAGACACACGTCAGAGCCAGAGATTAAAAACAAGTCGGTTCTCGGGCAGGCATCCATCCTTAATTACGAATTGGACGTAATGAGGCGCCCCACTAACTTCGTTACCCGCTTATTTACAGGATCGCCTATTTAATTTGTGGGCCTTCTTCCCGAAAAGCCATCTTCGCGAACACTCCTCGGCGAGGGAGGAGGGGGAGGAGGCCCGTCCAGTCGGTCCCCACGCCGCTGCCGCGTGTCACCCTCCAGCCTCACCCCAAGACGGCCCCCCCGAAGGCCTGCGTGACGCTGCGCAAGGCCGGACACGCACGCGGCGGCCTTGGTGCCCATGAGCCGTGTGTGACCCCCGCGGCCCCTCCTTCATGCCCTCCGCTCTCCCCTACACCGTACCCCGGACGGCCCTCTGGACCCGCAAATGCACCGGAGCAACTCAAGGGCCGGCACGTCCCGGCTCGAAGGAGGACCTCGGCTAAGTCCCCAGCTCCCAGAGCCTCCGCCCCCTCGTCTGTAAAATGGGGCGTTAAAAACAACACCCACACCTAGCGCGAAGGAAGCCCAAAGGCGACTGGCCGCCCAGCGCCCCTCGGGGCCTCCCCCGACGCGGTAAGACGAGAGAAAGCCACGGGAAGCCCGGGGACGGCCCGGCGTGCGTCGTCACAGCCCAAAGCAGCCGCCGGCTCCTGCGACGGAACGGCTACTCCGCGACAGAAAGGAATAAACGACTGGTCCGTGCAGTCGCCCGGAGGAGTTTCAGAACCTCGCAGAGGCCCGGCCGGTGCGGCTCCGTTGGCTGAGCAGGCTCCCCATGCCCCGAAAGGTGGCGGGTTCGATTCCCGGTCAGGGCACACGCCTGCGTGGCAGGCTCTGTCCCGGGCTGGGGGCGTGTAGGAAGCAGCCGATGGAGGTTTCGCTCTCACGTCGACGTTTCTCTCTCACGCGCGCGCGCTCTCTCTCTCTCTCTCCCTCCCCCCGACTTCCTCCCGCTTCTCTCTCTACAAAAATAAAGATCAATTAAAAAAAGACGCGCAGAGAAAGAAACCCAAGACAAAAACGTTCAGACGTCAACGCGGTCTGTCTTGATGGTGGTGGTGGATCAATGAATCGTCACATTTGTCAAAACTCAGGGGGGACGCCTTACCCAGTGTGGCTCCGTGGATGGCGCGGCGGCCTGAGGACCGCAGGGTCCCGGGTCCGATTCTGGCCAAGGGCACACGTCCGGGTGGTGGGCTCCATCCCCAGTGGCGGGGGATGTGCAGGAGGCAGCTGATCCATGATTCTCTCTCATCACGGATGTTTCCATCTCTCTCCCCCTTCCTCTCTGAAATCAATAAAAATAATAATTTAAATAAAACATTTTAAAAACCCTCAGGGAGGCTCTTGTTCGGGGCTGATCAGATCCCCTAAGGCTGCTCTGTCCCCACGCGTCACAGGAAAATAGAGACGTAAGTGGTAACACCACGGACCCCGACCCAGGGCCCAGGGCCCCTTCCCCGCCTCCAGGTCCGACCGGCTGGTTCCGTCACGGCCCTCAGGCTGCCCAAGCCCGTTTCATGAGCGCAGGCCCAGCGAGGGCGGGGCTTGCCTCTCGGCCCAGCAGGGTGCCTGGCTGCAACAGCTCGCTCCTCCGAGAGCCACTGGGCAGGAAAGGGAGCCCCACGGGGCCAGGGCAGCTGCGGGGCCTGGCACACCGCGGGCCTCACCAATGCTGCTGCAGAGCGACCGACGGGTGAGCGCCAGGCCTCGGCGGGCAGGACTGGCCGGGGTTCTTGTCCCCCCGAAACCCGCCAGCCCCCGCCAGACAAGACTCCAGGCCCAGGTAGCTGCCCCCGTCACCAGAGCCTGCTCGCCTCCACCCAACCCGCTCCTCCCAAGAGAGGGGACCCCCGCCCCAAAACGGGCACCCTGTGGGGAAGGGCTGGCACAGTCAGTCTGCCGGAGGAGAGGGCATCCTGGTACCTGGGCCAGGACAAGGGTCACCCCAGAGCCCACCCACTTAGAAAAGAAAAAACAATAACAAAAGGCCCGGCCGGTGAGCTCAGTGGATGAGCATCGACCTATGACCCAGGAGGTCAGGGTTCGATTCCCCATCAGGGCACAGGCCCCGGATGGGGGCTCGATCCCCAGGGTGGGGTGTGCAGGGGGCAGCCGGTCCACGATTCTCTCTCATCACGGATGTTTCTTTCTCTCTCTCCCTCTTGCTTCCTCTCTGACATCCATAAAAATGTATTTTAAAATATAAAAATAATAATAAAAGGGCAGCCAGGCACAGGTATAGGGACGGGAGGTCCTGGGCCAGCGCCCGCGAGCCCGGCCCTGCCAGAGGGCACCTCCCGCCCGCCCTGGCAGTAATGGAGGGCAGACGCCGCCTGGAGGGCGTCCCCCGGGCCCCATTAGACGGCCCGCCACAGGCAGACACGCTCGGCTGTCAGCCTTGCCCTCCCGCCCGCCATCAGAGCACCATTAATTGCTGTCATTTGAGGGTGGCCTGTGGGGGGGGGTGGTGTGGGAAGGAGAGGCGTGGGGAGGGGAAGGGAGGAGGACGGGAGGAACGGGGAGGAGGGAGGGAAGGAAGGAGGGGGCGCTAGGGGGGAGGGGAGGGCAGGAGCCTCCTGAGCTGGACAGACAGAGCCCTCCACGGCCCAGCCGCTGTGGCTCAGGAACCAGGAAGTCCCGGGTCGATTCCCGGCCAGGGCACAGGCCCAGGTTGTGGGCTGGGTCCCCAGGAGGGGGCGTGCAGGAGGCAGCCGGTCCGGGAAGTTCCTCTCGCATGGATGTTTCTCTCCATCCCCCTCTCCTCCTCTCTCTCCCTAAAAACATTTTTAAAAACAAATGAGCACCCCCCGCGCTCCGCCGCCCTCCGCCGCCCAGTGCAGGGACCCACTGCCCAGGGGGGACAAATCGAGTCCCGAGCCTGTGACCACACACACCTGTCACGTGTCTGTCTGGTCCTGATCTTCGCCCTCGGGGTCCCCAGAGAGCCCGGCCGCCCCAGTCCCCCCTTCACTGTGGACGCCACCCACACCCGAGCCCTCAGGCACCTCGCCTTTCCACACGAGACTTCAGCCTGGCCCAACGCCCCTCCCCCCAGGCCCCACAGCGGCACGGAGGGCCCCCATGCTCCTCTGCCGCTCGCACACTTGGGGACACCCCGTCACCCCCCGTCTCCGCTGTGCACGGGGGACAAGGATGGGTCCCCCTCGAGGGGCCGCTCTGAGGACTGAACGACATGGCCCCACGGGTGCCGAGTGCGGACGCACAGCTGCGGGTCCATTACCATCCCCAACACTGCGCCCTTGACCCACACCCCGCCCCGCCCCCCTCCAGGCCTGCAGGCCTCCCCAGATGCAGAGGGCCGCCCGAGCAGCCCAGGGTCAGCACCCCTCCCCATCACCTGTCCCCAGAGGAGCCTCGAGCCTCAAGCCTCATCTCTGGGCTGAAGGAGCTCCGGGGAGCATTCGGGGAGGACCCCGCCCCTCCCCTGTCTGTCTGGCCCCCCCTCCCTCCGAGGTGATGGATCGCCCCAGAGGAGGAAGCTAAGTGCTTGCAGACAAAAAGCCCTTTTATCGTCCTCGGCTGGGCCTCTGGCATGACAAGCAGATAACTCAGCCTCGGGGGGAGGGCCCCCCATTAGGCCGGGGATTGATGGAGGGCCGGCGGCAGGCAGAGGAGGACGGGGACACCCAGCCGGGCCAGGCCACCTTCCTCCCAACTTCAAAGGCACCCAGCGCGGCGGGTGGGGAACCCGGGCTGGCTCCCTGGAGGGGCCCCCACGCCCCAGATGAAACCCTCCACTGTGGGGCCCAGGGCGCGGCTAGGGAAGCAGGCCACCGCCAAGGCTGTCGCTGTCCTTCCCTGGTGCTTCCGGGGACCCTCAAGGCTGAGGAATGAAGGGGAGAGGCCTGCTCCAGGAAGCCCACGCACCCACGTGACGCGTGCCAACTCCTGCACACCGGCGAGCCCATTCCATGCAGCCTCTGGGCCTTTGCACGGGCGGCCCTCTCTCTGAATCACCTGCATGTTCCCTTCCTCTCCTCCTGCAGATCTTTGCTTCAAATGCCACCTCCTCCGGGAAGCCCACCCTGACTACCCCCAAGCCCTTCCGCTGGTTCCTCACCCCAGCGCTTCCCACCAAGGACACCCTATGCGTCTGACTCGTTGACAGTCCACCTGCCCGGCGAGGATGGGTGCTTGTCCGTCTTACGGAACCCGGAACAGGGCCCGGCACACAGTAGGTGCTTTAGAAGTAACCATGCGATGAATGACTGTTTCGGGGAGGACTGAGACCTCCTGGTGCGGCTCAGCGCAGCAGCCAGCGGCTAGCTACACTGCAACCAGCTGCCCGGCTGGTGTGGCCCCGTGTGGCATCAGCCTATGAACCAGGTCACGGTTCGATTACGGGTCAGGGCCCATGTGCGGGTTGTGGGCTCGATCCCCAGGGTGGGGCGTGCAGGAGGCAGCCGGTCCAGGATTCTCTCTCAGCGCGGATGTTTCTATTTCTCGTTCCCTCTCCCTTCCTCTCTGACAGCAATACAAATATATTTAATAAAATAACATGAGGGTGGCGGCCCCCCTGGGGGCTCACAAAGAAAAGGCCTAACAGCTGGCTGAGCACCTACTGTGTGCCGGCTTGGTTCTGTATGAGCTCATTTCGCCCGCACAGCAGCCCTGGGAGCGGTGCTCTTACTCCCCCCGTTCACAGAGGGGGAAACGGAGCCACAGAGATGGAGCGACTTGCCACGGGGGGTTCCCCGCGTGACAGCGGCCGTGCCAGGCGGGGACCCAGGATGCCTCCCCTCACGCCGGACACAGTGACCACGGGGCACACGGGTGTCCCCCGAGGGCTCCCTGCAGCCCAGCCCACCCTCAGACACAGAATCCCCAGACGGAGAAAACCTCACCCCCCATCTACGCCGCTGGGGACCCCCTTTTCTTAGGCCTCCTCTGAAAATCCCTGCTCTAGGCCAAGAAACACCCCTCCCTGGGGGACCCCACCCCCTCCTCCTGCCGTTCCCCACCCTGGGCCACCCCTCAAGGGCACGCCGAGCCCCCCACCACATCCGCCAGGCGGAATCCGGCTCCCCAGCGACTCCCCGACCCCCGCCCATGAGCCGGCCGAGCGGCGAGGAGTGGGGACAGACGCGCACCTACCACACGCACGGCCGCCAGCGGCGCTGTGTCCTCAGAGACTCCGGGGAACCTGCGGGCGGGAAAAACGGGTCTCGTCAGTCAAGTTCACATCCTCCGCGCAGGCGCTCCACTCCTCCAGGACACCCCGAGACGCAGGCTCTGCACACCCTGGAGCCTAGAGGGTCCTCCTCTCAGGCCCCCAGCCCCAGAGCTGGAGTCCCATCGGGACTGTGGGGTCACAGAAACCCCCCTGAAAGAGGGGGGGCTACAGTCCCCAGCCAAGCACCCCCGAGTGTCCATTCAAAGCCAGGACCTCCGTGGTGACAGCCGAGTGTCCCGACATAACAGGACGCCGGTGGGTCAGTAAGCGCCAGCGAGCCAACCGAAAAACGGGGGGAAGACTCAGGACGCGCCCCCGATGGTCAGAAAGCACAGGAGAGGGTGCCAGTCTCACCGATCATCAGGGAAGTGCGAGCCGAGCCCCCGGGAGCCCCCCGCCCCCGCGTGGATGGGGTGCTGAAAGGGAAGACAGACACAGCGAGTGCTGGCGAGGACACCGACCCCCGGAGACCACGGCGCTAGCCGGACCCCAAGTGAGAGACGGCTCCGGGGGACAGCGGGCAGGCTCTACCGCCCGAAGCATCCGGTTGGGGGGATCCCGTGACCCAGCAATGCCGCTCCCGGGTGTTTACCCGGGAAAACGGCAAACCCGTGGCCACACACACCTTCGCCCGGGACGGCTCACGGCGGCCTCCCTCATCATCACTCAAGAGCAGGGCACGAGCCCACGGTCCATCCGTGGACGAGCGACCCACCCGCGGTGGCACAGCCACACCCGGAACATTCCGCGGTGACGTGGAGCCAACTGCAGAGACACGCGACCACGGGAGGAAGGTCAGCCTCGGGCGGAGCACCGGGGTCAGACTCCACGCCACACACGCCAGGATTCCGTGTCCGTGGCTCTGGGAAAAGCAGAGCCCCGGGCTCCCCCGCACAGAAGGGTGCGGACGTAGAGCGAGCAGGTGATTCGCACAAAAATTAGGGTGCTGATCACCTCCAGGAAGAGGCGGCGGGGGGGGGTGGAAGGGGGCGCGCTCGGTGTCTGTCACCTTTAAAATTACTCGTTAATCCGAGCTCGAGTGTTTATGTATTTTTTTTTTTTTTCAGAGAGGAAGGGAGAGGGAAAGAGAGAGAAAGAGCAATGACCAGAGAGCATCAGGGACCGGCCGCCTCCTGCACGCCCCGCCCTGGGGATGGAGCCCGCCACCCGGGCCTGCGCCCTTGACCGGGAATTGAACTGTGACGCTCGACCACTGAGCACGCCGGCCGGGAGGCTTCTGCGTTCCTTCCGGTGGCGGCACCTGCACGGAGAGAAGAGGCCACCAAACTGCTGTGGGCAGAGCGCTGGCCGTAGCCCGCACAGCTGGCCGCGGTCCCAGCTCCTCCACGGACCGGTGGCGTGACCTTGGGCGAACTCCCGGCCTCTCTGAGCTCCGTCTTCCCATCCGGAAAGCGGGCCCGCTCCCCTTGGCGGCCCCCCAGGGCCCGCTCCTTCCAACACCTCTCGGTCTTGACGGGACTCCCTGCAGCCCCCGCCTGCCCACGGCTAACCCTCGGTGGGGTCAAGTCCGGTCAAGTTCTCCAAAACCCCCCGGGGGGGGGGGCCCCACGCGACGCCTGCGCGTTGCAGAAAGGGAAGCGGCGCCCACGTGAGCCTCCACGTGGCTGCCCGGATGGCGAGATGAGCAAACCGCAGGACGGGCGCTGCAGAAGCCTCCCCTGAGGCCCGGGACCCGCAGGCCTGGGCACGGACACTTCCGGAAGGGACAGCGGCTGCCTTTGGGGATCCGGGCCTGGGCAGAGGGAGGAGGAGGACCTAGCACCGCTCCTTCGCCGCCTTTCACACCCTGTGTCAGGGTCCCTGTCGCCGTGGCAGGCAGCAGCCCAGACCGCCGGGGCGGGAGGAGGCGGGCTCCCCGTGAGGGAGAAGCCGCCGGGATGTTTGATTTCCCTTCCCCAGTGACCGCCGAGGCGTGCGGCCCCACGCAGGCTCTCCTTGAAGCCGCCAGAGAGGACCTCGCCAAGTCCACGAGGTCCGATTCCCCGCCGGCAGCAGGGCGGCAGGGCCGTGAGCCAGCGGCTGGGCCTGGAGCGGGGCAAGGGGAGCAGGCGGCTGTGGCCCCACCAGAGAGGGCCCAGCCCGTCCAATGCCGGGCACAGAGTCACGGGGGGCAGGGGGGGCGGCCTGAGGGGCAACCCTGAGCCCTGCCCACGAGCACCCCCAGCCCCAAGTCCATCTGTCCCAGCTCCCAGGGGCCAGCCCCAGGCTGGGGAACCACAAGGCCATCCATCACAACCATCACAGCCCCCTGGTCACCCACACGCAGGCCGGACCCGCACCACCTACCCCCGTCCCCGCCCTGTGTCAGAGGCCACCACCCAGCCAGGGAGGGGCGGGGAGATGGGGACCCGGCGGCTGCCCTGGGCTGCCCATCCTCCACCCCTCACACCCCCAATGTAGCCCCGAACGTGCTTCTCAGACCCCCCCATCTCCTCCTCATCACAGGGGGTGTGGGGTGGGCCGTCTGCAGAGAGGCAGCCGACAGCAGCCAGGAGACGCCAGGAAGGAGCTGGTATCGACCGCCGCTGGAGGAAGGGGGGCCGCGTGGGCAGCCGGGCTCCGGGCCAAGCACAGGCCAAGGCCGGGCCTGCGCAGGCGGCTGCACCCAGAGGCCATCTGTCTGTCCACCTGTCTGTGCGCCACCGGCCCCTACAGCCCCCGGGGCTCTGGAGCTGCCCTCCTGGGAGACTCCTTTCGCAGATGGGGACGGTGAGGCAGAGAGGCAAGAGTTCCGAGGGTTTCCCACAGCCGGGATGGGCACGCAGGCATCGCTGCACCCGACACCCCGCCCTGGAGCCCCAGCGGGGAGACTGGGGAGCAGGCTCCCTGGGAGTGGGGCACGGGGGACGGGGGAGTGGCAGAAACTTCCGGAAGCCTCTGGAGGACCCTCAGCGGCCCCATCCCAGGCTCCTTAATAATTCAGGTTCTGCAGGTAGGAGCACAGGGCGAGTGCCCCAAAGTGTCAGCTGCTGGGTCCCGGGGAGGGTCTGCCTGGGGCCGGGACCTGAGGTCACAGACCCTTCCCCGCCCAGGAGCGGGGTCTGGGCCATGAGTGGGCGCTGTGGGGCCATCGATCCCCAGAAGCAATTAATTGTCAGGGTCAAGGGATAGAAGGTTGGTCCCAGGCCCCCGGGGACAGACCGGCCGGTCTGCTGGCCCAGGCGGGAGGGGGGCTTCTGCTGACCGGGCCCTGACAGGGGGCAGGGGCCTCCATGCAACCTCTGGCACCCCCTTTCCCTGTCTCTGCACCTCCCACAGGCCTTCGGCATGCTCCCCACTCACAGGCCCAACCCTCCAGGGCACAGCATCCGTGACCGCGCACCGGGAGGGCCCAGCCCATCCTGCCCACGGCACACTGCGTCCCAGCAGCCCAGGACCTCGCCTGCCGTCCACGCCTGTCACCTGACCCCCCTGAGGCTGTGTCCTCCGCTATAAAATGGGGGTCACCACCGGGGTGGCTAACACCAGGTCGCCTCGGGCTCCCATCCCAGCTCGCCATTTCGCAAAGCTTTGCTTCTCTGAGCCTCGGTTTCCACATCTGTAAAATGGGGGTGATGCCAGGGGCTACTTTGTGGGACACATACAGCCTGGCCCCGCAGCAGGTGCCGAGTTCAAGCTCGCTACTGGGGCTCCCCGCCCCCAGCCCTGCTCAGGTGTCAGTCCATCACCCCCGCAACTGGGAGACCCCGACTCCAGGGCCCCAGCCAGGCCAGAAAAAGACCCCCTCAGAGCACAGGCCCCCGCCGGCCTCTGCAGCAGCACCCGCTGGGAGACTCCAGCATCGGTGGCCGCCATCCACACCCCAGGCTCGGTGGCCAGTTGTCAGGAAGAACTGAAGTGCCCTCACCCTGGCTGGTGTGGCCCAGTGGATAGAGTGTTGGCCCTCGAACTGAAGGGTCCCGGATTCGATTCCGGTCAAGGGCATGTATCTCGGCTGCAGGCTCCATCAGCAGCCCGGGCGGGGGGGGGGGGGGGGGCACGTGCAGGAGGCAGCCAATCGATGTGTCTCTACCCCCTCCCCCCCACACACACTTCTACTCTCTCTCTGGAAATCGATGGGAAAATACCCTGCGGTGAGGATTAAGTGCCCAGACGCACACAGCCCTCCACCCAGACCCTCGGAGGACAGGGCATGGGACCCCCGTGAGGCTCACCCCGTTTCAGCCACCGCCCCACCCGGTGCCTGCACCAGACCCCTCCACGCACGCCCTGGACGCGAGCAGCCCCTCCCTCGCTGCCCCCACGACCCAGATGGGAAAACCGAGGCCTTTTGCAGAAACGGAGCTCGGCTCGCAGGTGCTCAGAAGCCAGCCGGGTCACCGGGGCCAGCGAGGCGCTGAGTCAGAGTGAGAAGCTGGCGGAAACCGAAAGCGGCCGCGGCCGGCCGAGCGCTCCCGGGAGTGAGCTGCGCTGATTCACCGTCAGCCACCGGCTGTGTTGGAAAGTTCCTGTCCTGTGGCCAGCTTGGGGGGGGGGGTGCCACGGGACAGACACCAGGCCTGGGGCCATGAACCCGCCCAAGTCTGTGCATAGGTCACTCCCAGACTCACAACTGCCCCTCGAGGACGTCAGCCCCAGCCACTCAGTGACCCGGGGGAGCAGTGACCTCGGGGAGCAGGGTCCTCAGCAGGCAGTGACCCCGGGGAGCAGTGACCTCGGGGAGCAGGGCAGGCAGCAGAAGAGCCGCGCCCCCACCCCCACCCCCAGGACAGGCGTCCTCTCTCCCTGGCTGGGCTCAGCCCCCGGGGCGGCCACGAAGCCCAGCGTGTTTGGTGACCTCAGGATCTGGCCTGGACCCTGGACGGTCCACTGCTTCCTGGCGGTGTGACCCGGGCGGGGGCTGCCTGGCATCTCTGAGCCGGCGCCGCACCTGCGACACGGAGCCTCTCGTCTCCTGGGCTGACCCAGAAACGCAGAGCCGCGCATGCAGTGGGTGCTCCATAAATGCACCCCCTCCCCCGTCCCGACACGGCTGCTCTACCGGGTGAAACTCACGTAACGTCACGTTAACCGCCACAAGGCGGACCGTCAGGGGCCTTTCGCCCACGGACAGGGCTGTGCCACCTCCACCACCCCTATCGAGTTCCAGCGCTTAACCGTCTCCCCAGCAGAAGAGGGAACCCCCAAGCCCCTGTCCACACAGCCCCCCCTCCCCCCCCCCAATCACAATCGGCTCTCAGTCCCCTATGGATTGCCTGCTCTGGAGCAAAGAGAACAACAGGCAAAATACACCAGCGGCCCAGTCGGGGTGGCCCAGTGGTTGAGCATCGACCTATGAACCAGGAGGTCACAGTTCGATTCCCGGTCCGGGCACGTTCTGGGGTGGGGACAGGGACATCACCCTCCCCAGACAACTTTCAAAAGGCCTGGCCCTTTAAAAAAAAAAAAAAGTCTGCCAGAACCGATCCAAACACTAGCTTTTTTTTTTTTTTTTTTTTGCCGTCACTTTCACGTATTTCCAGTCCCGAAAGGATTCTGCTCTCGCTTCTCTCAAAGCTGCACTTACTCATCCTGCGTGGGAGCCCGCCAGCCCTGCCTCCTCTCACTTCCCGTTACACCTCAGGCCGGGGGGGGGGGCGGGGGGGGGAGAGGGAGGGAAACCATCACACGCATTTGTGTGTTGTTACTTCCGCACACCGTGAAGACTGCACTGAGGAGGAACCCCAGGGCAGAGTCAGGGGGGTTTCGAGTAAGAGTGTGTAGCTACCGTCAGGGGTGCCGGGGCGCGGGGTGGCACTGGGCGAGTGAGCCGCCGGGACTCGGGGAAAGGGCCGAGGGCGGTGGCTCCTGAGATTGGGAGCGTGGAATGAATGAGGGCGGCATGTGCCGGCCGCTGTGAGATCGGCGTGAAAAGCGCAGTCCCCGGGCCCTGCCGCAGCTGAAGGGGCTGGAGGCTGGGGGCTGGGGGCTGGGGGCTGGAGGCTGGGGGCCGGAGGCTGGGGGCTGGGGGCCGGAGGCCGGGGGCTGGGGGCCGGAGGCCGGGGGCTGGGGGCCAGAGGCCGGGGGCTGGAGGCCGGGAGCTGGAGGCTGGGGGCTGGGGGCTGGAGGCCGGGGGCCGGGGGCTGGGGGCTGGGGGCCGGAGGCCGGGGGCTGGGGGCCGGGGGCTGGGGGCCGGGGCTGGAGGCCGGGGGCTGGAGGCTGGGGGCCGGAGGCCGGGGGCTGGAGGCTGGGGGCTGGGGGCTGGGGGCCGGAGGCCGGGGGCTGAGGGCCGGGGGCCGGAGGCCCGGGGCCGGAGGCCGGGGGCTGGAGGCTGGGGGCTGGGGGCCGGAGGCCGGGGGCTGAGGGCCAGAGGCCGGGGGCTGGGGGCCGGGGGCTGGGGGCCGGGGCTGGAGGCCGGGGGCTGGAGGCTGGGGGCCGGAGGCTGGGGGCCGGGGGCTGGAGGCCGGGGGCTGGAGGCTGGGGGCCGGGGACCGGGGGCTGGAGGCCGGGGGCTGGAGGCCGGGGACCAGGGGCTGGAGGCCGGGGGCTGGGGGCCGGGGGCCGGGGGCTGGGGGCTAGGCGCTGGGGGCCAGGGCAGGTGGGCCAAGCCCCAGCACGGGCCCCAGCTGGGCAGGGCGGAGGATAAAGTCCCACACTCCCGCCGGGGCCAGGTGGCTCGCTGCCCGCCAGGCTTTCATCTCCGGGAGATAAGCCGCCTGCTCAAGTTCACGTTCGGGATCAAATGAACCCACTTAATCGCCTTAGGGATCTCCTCTGAGCCGGCTCCTCAGGGGCCTGGGGAGGAGGGCGGCCGAGGCCCCTCCGGCCCAGCCCCCACCCACAACACCCACAGCCAGACAGAGAGGGGGTGCCCCACTAGCATCCCGCCCACACCCCCCGGGGCACCACCCACTTCCGTGACCCCCAGGGCAGATCCGAGCACACTGGCCTTCCTAGTCTATGCACAAGCCATCCGTCTGCTCAGGGTCACAAAGCCCCTACTGTGCGCCACGTGCATGGGGCAAAGTGACACGCTCAATCCCCACGGCCACCCAGGAGGCACGAGCTCCCACAAACCCCTCTCCGGATGGGGAAACTGAGGCCAGCAAACAGCCAGCCCACGGTGACCCAGCTCCTCACGGGATCACCTGCAAGCCTCATTCCATTTCACAGACGGGAAGACTGAGGCAGGAACGGGCCTTCAATCCCCACCAGATCCCAACGTGGCGGGGGAGGCGGGGCACCCGCCTGCCTTGGTCCCCACGGGGTCCCAGTACCAAGGACAGCTCCCAGCGCCGAGTAGGTGCTTTATGAAAGCATCTGAGAGAACCGGGTCCACCCTCTGGGCGCAGGCTCCCAAGAAAGCGCCTGATTGGGGCCCCTCAGACTCCCACACAGTCCTCGCTGAGACCCCTTCCTGTGCCACCAGGGGCCTGGGGAGGGGGCGACCGTCCACCTCCGAGGAGAATGCCAGCTCAGCCCAGCCCGGCCTGTCTGAGCGTGGGGAGGCCATGACTAGGTTGGGTTCTGTAAAACCTGTCGCCCTTGGACCTCTCTGAACCCACAAAGCTGGCAGAGGCGGGTGGCGTGTACCCCGAAGACAGCAGAGCAGCGCCCACGGGCCACACAGCCACCCTGCCCCAGGCGAGAAGGAGCCCAAAAACATGGGTGCGGAGGCCACGCGTCCTGTTGAGAAGTGGCTGCCCCTGAGGAGGGGACCCAGGGGGCCCAGAAGTCACCCGTAGATGGTTGTGGGGTTTTTTGGGGTTTTTTTCGGCCTTTTTTTATGTTTATTGATGTCAGAGAGGAAGGGAGAGAGCGATAGAAACATCCATGATGAGAGCAAGTCATGGACCGGCTGCCTCCTGCACGCCCCCCACTGGGGATCGAGCCCGCCACCCGGGCCCGGGCCCTGAGTGGGACTCGAACCCTGACCTCCTGGTTCACGCTCAATCACAATCAGGGAGCCACCCTGACCTGGCTGTTGGTTTGTTTTACATAACAGACAGCCACCTGGACCCGAACCCAGGCGGGCGAGGGCACGCCCACCCTCTCCCCTGGCCCCCAGACCCCAGCCAGGTGGGAGGTGTGGGTCCCTGGGGCCGGGTCCCCGAGCCCCCGGGCCAGAAGACCCTCCAGGCACCTGAGGACCGAGTTCCATTTAATTGGGAGCTTCAGGTTCCTGGCCACAGGCCCAGAGGCCCCGGGGCCAGGGCGAAGCGGGGAAGGAAGCAGCGGTGGCGTGGCCTTGGGCTCCGAGAATCTGGAACACGGGTCCTCTGGGGACAGGGCTGCGGCCTGAGAAACCCCGTGGGGAGACCTGCTCCCGGCTCGTCACGGGAGAGGGGCCGACGGCGGACAGGATGGGTTTTCCCCGGCCGTTCCTCGGGGCCAGGTACCCACGCTGGCTGTGAAGGAGCTCAGGAATCAGTGGAAATTACCAGAAGCCAACATCCCTGCCTCACGCCACCCCTCCCGGCTCTCCGCTCAGGCCTCTCCTGTCTCTTTTCTTTTTTTTAATCCTCACTGGAGGCTATGTCCCCACTGATTTTTAGAGAGAGCAGAAGAGAGGGGGAAAGGCAGAGAAATATCGAGAGAGAAACACATCGAGGGGTTGCCCCCGGCACGCGCCCCGACCAGGGCCCAGGCTAGGGAGGAGCCTGCAACTGAGGTCCGTGCCCTTGACCGGGAATCGAACCCGGGACCCTTGGGTCCGCAGGCCGGCGCTCTATCCACTGAGCAACACCGGCCGGGGCTGCTGCTCCTTTTGCATCTGGTCTTTCCCCCCAACACAGCCTCTACCGTGTGCAGCCCCTCTCTCCACTCTGTGCCCCTCACCCACCGCCCCCGGCCAAGGCCAAGGTCACGGGCAGCAGGGACATTCCACGTGGCTCCGGCTGCTGTGGGCTCCTCCACACCCAGGCCAGCTGCCCCAGCACCATGCCTAGCCCGGGGAGAGGTGGGGGGCCTGGCGCAGACACCGCGAGGACCTGCAGCGGGGGCAGGGTGTCCCCGGCTCCCCCTGGGCCCAGCAGGCTCGCCTCGTTAGCCTAACGAGAGGCCCCGGTGCCAGGCGGTTGCCATGGCCACAGAGACATACCACTCAGCGGCGGCGACGCTCCCAGAGGCTCTGCTGCGGCCTGTGGTTCAGAATGAGGCCGCCCAGGACGGGGAGGGGCCCCAAGGAACCCCTTCTCCAGGCACCTCGGGGCCGGGCCTCCCGGACTTCCAACTGACAGTGACTCCCAGGGAGGCCCCGGGCCACAGAGAGACCCCTCCCCCGTCCCCCCCACACACTCCCCTCCCTGCTCGGTGGCACAGAGACCGTCGTAGGGCAGCTGGCCAGGGGAGCTGGGAGGTGGCCACGGCCTGGCAGACACCCCAGGCGGGGAGAAGGGTCAGCAGGCCGAGCAAGAAGTGGTGGGAAGCCCTGGGGGGCCCCAAGCGAGGTCAGGTGGTACCCGCTGGGCGCCCCCCGGCCGCTGCGTACGGAGAAGGACCCACCTCTGTGGCCCGGGCGGCACACGCCAGGAGGAGGGGCTGGGGTGAGGGGGACCGTGGGCCTACCTGGGGACAGGCAGGATTGGAGGCCCCTGGGGGACACCTGTGAGCAAGGAGGACAGTGGAAGGCCGCTGGCCCCGCCTGCATGGCCTCGGGGCAGCTCCATGGGTCTGTGAGCCCCGGGCGCGTCCCACCCAGCGTGGAGGCGTGTCCTTCACGCCCATTTCACTGCCAGGCAAACCGAGGAGCCCTGTCAGCAGAGCCTCCAGGACTGCCCGAGGCTGCCCAAGGCACAACGCCCACGTGGGACGGACCTCAAGCTCGCGGCGTGTTGGAGCCCTGTTCGTGAGCCCCGAAACACAGCCCGGGTCCCAGAAACCAAGCCCCCCGCCAGGAGGCAGGAGGCGGGGCCCAGACGCAGGACCCCAGGAGCCTCGAGCCCCCCCAGCCCCCAGGCTGGCGGGGGCCCCTCCAGTTCCACCTCCCACAGCCCGCCCCTGGCTTCCTCTCTCCTCCACACATCCCGGAGGGAAGCAGAGGAACGCAGAGCATCCGAAAGCGCCGGCGCCGTGTCCGGGCTGGTCCCTTCGGCGCGGACGCACCCGCAGGGCTGCCAGTGCCACCGGCCGAGACCCCTGAGCCCCCGGTCCCCGGGTACGGAACAGGCAGCGTCACTGTGCACCCTGGTGAGCTCACCATCTGCCCCACCCCAGGGCCCCCCCGCAGGCCGGCGGGTCTGAAAGGACACAGGCCTCCAACAGGGCCGTCTCTCGCCGTCCACGCCGCTCGCTGTCATCTGCCCACGGCTGAGGGACGCCCGCAGATCCCGGATCTCGCCCAGGCCCTGACCCTGGTGGAGACCTGGCACCTGCTGCCAGGAGACCAGCCACCCCCACAGGCCCTCAGGGGGACAGACAGGGCAACACCTTGCAAAGTGTTTTCCTCGCTCCGGCCCGGCTCCCGTCCGCGCCCCTGGAGAGCGGAGGAACTTGCAGGAACGCGCACCGATAAGGTAACACCGGAGACCCAGACCAGCACGGGCCAGGCCCCACTGCCGAAGGCAAGGCTCCGAGCTTCCCACCAGCCAAAGCAACGAGGGAAACGAGGCGGCTCCTCGCACGTACCTTTGCAAGCGCGGCGGAAACCCTGCGGCGCAGAGGCGCACGCGGCCCCGGGCGGAGGGGGTCAGCGCCTCGGGCATCAGGTGAGGCCAAAATCGTGCCGCAAGTCAGCCCGGCGGTCCGCTGTCCTGACCACCCTTCCCTCCCGCTGCATTCCACACCAGCCAATTCTAACCATGAGCATCCGTACCAGGTGGCAAGGACAGGGAGCCGGGCCAGGAGGAGAGGCCTTAGGGCCTCGGGGCGACCCTCACACGGACAAGCCTCGCTGGGCCCCCCGTTTCGCCCCCGGTGAAAACCCTGGGAGGCTCTGCTGAAACTGTCCTCGGCCACAAACAGGAATAAAACCTCACCGTTGGCGGCAGCACGGGCGGACCTAGAGGGCACCGTGCCGAGTGCAGTAAGTCAGACAAAGACAAATACCGTGTGATTCCCATTACCCGTGGGAGCGAACGAACAAAGTAAATGATCAAATGAAACAAGAACAGACGCGGACACAGAGACCAGACCGGGGGCTGCCCGGCGGGAGGGGGTGAGGGAGCTGGGTGAAAAAGGTGAAGAGATGAAGTACCAACGGGCAGCTCCGAGACAGTGACAGTGCCCGCGCCCGGCCGGTGTGGCTCGGCGGTTGAGCATCGACTGGTGAACCAGGGGGATCAGGGTTCGATTCCGGGTCAGGGCACAGGCCCGGGGTTGCGGGCTCGATCCCCAGTCGGGGGGCGTGCAGGGGGCACCCATGATTCTCTCTCATCATGGATGTTTCTCTCTCTCCCTTCCTCTCTGAAACGAATAAAAATGTATATGTTTTAAAAATAAGTAAGTAATACAAATAGAAATAAAAGAATAAAAATTTATAAAACGATGAGACTGCTCCCTAGAGAGCCGGCACGCACCTTCCGTGAAGGGCCGGGGGGTGGGGGGGGCCTGTGGCCCACCGACCTCTGCCCAACGCCCAGCCCCACGCTCGGCACAGGAGTCAGGGGGCGGGCTGCGTGCCGGTGGCGGGGAAGACCCGGACGGGTAAACGGCTCCTCAGCTCACACGTCACAGAACGGTCGCCTCTTTCTCTTTCCCCGCCACGGAGAGATGTGAAAGCCGGTGTCGCGTGCACACGGGGTGAAAACAGGCCGCAGCCCGCTGCCCGGAATCAGCTGCGAGCCGGGTCGTCATTCCGGCGGGGAAGCCAGATACGTGTGCGCGCCCATCCTCGCCCACCGGGGCGGGCACACGGCCAGGGCAGGTCGGAGGGGAAGCCGCCCGCCCGGTGTACGTCTGGCCCCGGACAGAAACCGGGAGGGCAGGACCGAGAAGGAAGGAGGCTTCCCTCGATACCTTTCCGTGCGGATTTAAATTCTTTTTCATTTACTCTTTTTGGGAGGAAAAAAAATGTATCTTTAATGATTTCAAAGAGGAAGGGAGAGGGGGAGATACAAACATCAAAGACAGGACCTCAACACAGGACGAGGCCCAGGCCTCCAGCCCTGAAGAACCTGCTGCCTGCCCTGGTTGGTGTGGCTCAGTGAATAGCGAGAGTGTCGGTCTGTGGACTGAAGGGTCCCGGGTTCGATTCCAGTGCAGGGCATACGCCCGGGGCAGTGGGCTCAATCCCCAGGTGGCCAATCCATGGCTTCTCCCTCCCTCTTCCTTCCTCTCTCTGAAATCAACAAAAATATATTTGAAAAATATATCTCACACATGAAAGTCACCCCACTGTGCAGCCTCGGGCCAGCGCCGCCTCACCGCCCCTCCCCCCTCCGTGCAATGGGACAGCTCCCTGGAGCCCGGCTCTGCGACAGCTCAGTAACTCAGAGCCACGGTTTCCCTTCCTGAGAAACACAGCCCCGTCGCCGAAAGGAACGCCAAAACGTGCGTGACTGTTTAAGATGAAATAAGACTTCAAAGAAATGCCAGGCTTGCCGCCGGCCCCCTCCCCGCATCCTGCAGGGGCCCGTTCTTGGTCTGCTGACTCCCCCACCCCCGGGGCAAAGATCTCCAGGTGCTCAAACAAGACCCACATTCTGCACCACGGAGCGCGGAGCGGGTCTGCAGGAAATTCTTGCTGCGCCAACTCGACCTTGAATAACCCCAGGCCTTACCACATCCAAACTGTGTGACCTTGGGCGAGTCACCTAACCTCTCCGTGCCTCACTTTCACCCTCCACACAATGGGACAGTGACGGCACCGGCCTCATGAAGCATCACCAAGTGGGTGCCTGTGAAGCAGAGACCGTGGCACACACGCAATGCCTGAGGCGTGTTGGCTGTGACTGCCTGCAGGTGACGCATCACAGGTGTACTTCCCGGCTCCTGGACTGAAAGGTCACTTGGCAGGTGGCAGGGTCTGTTCCCTCCGCCAGCATCCTCAGCGGATGCCCGCCAACGTTTCCTAAGCATCGCTTCCCCGGGGCCTCCCAGACCCACCTAGAGGGCGAGACAAGGCCTCTGAAGAGCCACTCCGGGCCCACCCCCTCCCCGGGCGCCTGAGTTCCTACTACCAGCTCCTGCCCGCCGTGCTCCTTCCGGGAACCCAGTCTCCGGGGTGTCACCCAGGGAGGCTGCTGCTGGCTTGGAGAGATGAAGAGGAAACCAAGGAGGGAATGCACACACACACACACACACACACACACACACACGGTGCACATACACTCGCGCGCACGCATGCACACGGTGCAATACACACATGTACGCACATGCACACTGCACACACATACACACAGAGACACACCTAGCACTCACACAGACACGGTGCACATACACTCACGTGCACGCGTGCGCAGTGCACATACACACATGTACGCACATGCACACAGCACACACAGACACCCCTAGCACTCACACAGACACAGTGCACATACACACATGTACGCACATGCACACAGCACACACAGACACACCTAGCACTCACAGACACAGTGCACATACACATACGCACGCACACGCGCGCACAGCACACACATACGTGCGCGCACATACACACACACACAGAGACACGCATAGCACACACAGTGCGCGTGCACATACACACGCGCACGCACACGCAGGCTCTCAGCCCCCTATTGTCGGAGGCAGTGCTGGATGAGGGATTTGGGGTTGGGAAGAGCTGTCGGGAGGAAGGGGTGGCAGTTAGGTGTAGGTGTGAAACCCTCTCCCCCCAAAATCCGAACCAGTCACCAACGTCTCCACCCACAGGCCTCCGGTGGGGGGTGGGAACAGAGAACAAGATACCGCCCACCCACCCCCACATACACACACACATACACACACATACATACATATACACACATACACACATACATACATATACACATACATACATACACACATACATACATATATACACATACATACACATACATACACACACACACACACACACACACACAGTCGGGGGGAACAGGCCTGGCAGCAGGCACATCCATCCTGAATGGCAAGACGCTGGAGGCCAGGCCTCCTGGGCCACTTTCCCACGCGCCCGCCCGCCAGCGGGTGCCAGCGGGTGCCAGCGGGTGCGTGCCAGCGCCGCCCCCCAGCCTGCGCCCAGAACAATCGGCCCTCCCCGGCCTGCGCTTTCACACCGCCGCGATGCCGTGTTTGCAGAGCTCTCAGAAGCCTCTCGGCGGTGGGAGGAGGAGTATTAATTGGGGGGAAAGAGCAGATTATGCCAAATAAATCCTTCCCACGTAGCCAAGCCCGGGCCGGGGGAGGGAGGGCGCGGGGTGCACACAGCCGCAGGAGGGGTCTCCATCCCTCACCAGGGCCTGACAGCCACATTACCATCTACATGGGCCCATCAATAGTATTGATCCTGAGCAGGCGTAAATAGCGCAGTGGGAAGAGGCCGGGCCCACTCGCTCCCGCCCCCACGTCTGGGCTCCACAGACTCCCTGGGCACCCGGCGGGCGGCGGTAAATTTCCAAGCAGGGACAAGGCGGCGGGGCGCGGGGAAGCCAGACAGCACCGCCCCGGATGCTCCTCACAGCCCCGCCACGGGGTCACCGCGCACAGCCTGCTGCAGGCTCAGCGGCTCCAGGCTCCCAGAGTTCATCAGACTCGGTCTGCGCCTCCGTTCAGTGGGCACAGGGCACCACCGGCCCGTCTCCATTCTCAAGGGTAACAGCCAAGGGGATGGACTGAAGGCCGCCCTCCCTCCCCGAATCCGCCCTCTCCCCCCCCCCACTGCCCCTGGCCCCCAGGCTCAATATCACAGGATTTCCTGGCCATTAGGTTAAAGGGGTAAAGGCCGAGGACACACAGCCTTCCCTGCACCATCACCTTCAGTTCCCACAACAACTCTGGCCGCGGGCCTGGGACTCTGGCCCACTTGGCAGGGGAGGAGCCCGAGGCGCAGAGAGGTCAAGTGCTCTGACCAAGGTCACACAGCCAAAGCGAAGCTGAACCCAGGGAGCTGAGCGGCAGGCAGGGTGGGCTCCGAATGGCTGGCTAGCCCGGTTCACACCTCTTCCCACCCCTCAAGGGGACAAAGAAAAGGCCACCCACAGAGGCGTGCAGGGACGGAGGCCTGGGACCCCGTCCCACCTTCCCCTCGGGTCCAAAGGAGCCCCTCAGATCCAAGCAGCCGCCAGACCCAGATCTGGTTGAAAAGGGCAAAGTCACGGCCACGGATACCACAGCCCATCGGGACCCAGGACTCCCCATCCAGCCCACAGGGTCTCTCCTCTCCCCCGCTCCCGCCCTCCCTCGCACATCCTTCCTCCAAATCTGCAAAAGAAGAGAAAAAAAAACCATAATAAATCCAGTTCTCACCAACAGGGGGGGGAGCGGAGGGGGAGGGAGGAAGGGAGGAGGCTGAACCGACAGAACAGACCCGCCTCCGCTGCCGGCACCAGACCCACAGGGCGCTGGAGCGCGCTGCAGGCGGCGGGGGAGACGCTCGCTTCCCCCAAAAATAAGCCTCAATGTAACAATAAGGCGGGCGCCCCACGCTAATCGGCCCAGCGGCGGCTCCGGGTACAGCGTGTCCCTCGCGCCCGCCCGGCCTGCTTCCTCCCTCCAGCTTTTCGCTGCCAGCACCTGGGGTAGAGAAGGCGCGCCCCACAGCACCCCTGCTCCCCCTGCAGGTCTCTGGGGAGGTTCCCCACAACTAGGGCCTGGGGCCTCCGGGTCCGGCCCAAGTGGGATCAGCTCGGAATTCCAACTTCCCAAACTAGTGGCATCCCAAGTGTCTGCGCAGCCCGGGGGAGGGACCAGGAAGCGGCCCAATGAGGCGTCACCGCCGCGGGAGGCAGGCCCAGGCACCAGGAACACCGCCGCGGGGGAGGGGGGACAGAGGCGCCTCTCTCTGGGGGACCCCCGCCCAGCGCCCTCCAGTCCCGTGCCCAGGAGCGCCCGCGGCCAGGGCCACCCTCACCCCCGCCGGCTGGCAGAAACCCCCCATGCGCCCTTCTATAGGAGACCTGGGGGTGCCATGTCCAGGGGCTCCCCAAATCCGCCGTGCCCGCTGAAAAATAAGGCGCAGTGTCACCCCCAACTCTGGGACGGCTACGCGAGGAGGCAGACGCATGGCGGCCAGGCCCCACAAGGTGGGGGGCTGACTTCCAGGGCCCCCCTCCCGCCCGCCCACCCCCCCCACGCCACTTCCCTCCTTCCCGCCCCCTCGCTGGGGAGCTGGAGTTCCCCTAAGTTCCCCGGCGCCCCCACGCACGCGGGCTGCAGCGCTGATGGGGCGCCTGGCTCCCCAGCAGGCCAGCCCCCGAGAGCGCCAACTCCGGAGCGCAGGGCCCCGCCAACTCCGCCGCGTGCGCCGCCGCTCTTCCCCCAGCCCCCGGAAGCGCGCCCCGCGCCGCCCCCCACCCGCCCTCCGCGGGGACCCTCGACCCCAACTCACCTCGCCGAGGTGGCGGCGGCGGCGCCAAGGCTCGGGGCGCGCTCGGGCCGCCCGGGCGCTCAGGCAAGTGGCGGTGCAGCCAGGACTAGGGGCGCGCAGCAGGCCCGGCCTCGAGCCGAGGGGCGAGCCTCCCGCCGCCGCCTCCTAGGGCGCCAGCCCCGGGTCCCCGGCCCGCAACTTGGCGCGCATCGCGGGGCGCAGGGCGCGGGCGCACGGCTGGGGCGGGGCACGGGCGGACGCGGGGCTCCGATGCGGCCCGGCCTGCCCGCGGCTCCGCTCCCCGGCGGCGACGGCGGGAGGGGGAGCAGGGGGCGGAGCGGGAGCCCGGGAAGCGGTGGCTCGGCCTCTCGGCTCCCGGCTCCCCGCCCGCACCGATGTGCCCGGCCCGGCCCCCTCTGGCTCCTTAAAGGGCCCGCGTCGCCTCCGCGGGTCTTGCGCGCACTCACGGGCGCGCGCACACGTTGCCACACAGACACACGCGGGGGCGCGCCGCCGAGTCCCCTTTGGCCCCGCCCCTCGGGGGAAGGAGGAGGAGGGGCCGCGAGGGAGGAGGAGAGCACCTCCGGGTCCTGCCCCTCCTCCTCCCAAGGCCGCGCGGCGTCCTCCTCCTCCCCAGCCCCTGATGCTTCCCTGGAATCGCGTTTCAGCCATTAAATTATAACTCAGGAGCGGCCAGCGGATGGCGAGGGGACGCACGCGAGGGCCACACACGGGGCCTTTAGGGACACGCACAGCCGCGCAGGGATCCGCGCGGTGGAGCTCACTGGGGAACTATTGCACACAGTAGGACTCTCACCAGGGGGCATGCACACTGGGCCTCAGCAGATGGAAGATGAAGTTCCAGTGAACGCGGGGGCACACAGCCCCCGCGCCGGGGGAGCGCAGGCTGGGCCCCAGACTCCGGTGTATGATCACCCACAGACCGTGGCTGGGACACGCACGCGAGCTCCCACACCCGCGGGCCCACACACCACGGTGTCCGGCTCACGAGGGCGGGGATTTCCGTATGTCTGCGGCTCTGACACCGTGGGGACCGAGAATGCGTCGTGTGTGCACGGCCAGTGGGGACATTCGGGGACACGGTGCACAGAGTGGATGCGCCAGGCTGGCTGGGCCGGGCGCACTCACTGGGGCGCGCACCTCTGGAGGGAGCGGCAGCTCCCAGACAAGCCCACTCGTGGACGCTCCCCGCGCGCACACAGGCGTTCAGCTCCCCCGGGAGCCCCGGCCGCCCTGACAACGGTGTGTCCTCATTCGCCCCCTCCTGGCCCTCCCGGGGGGCCTCCCAAACCGGGGAGGTCTTTCTGAGCAGCAGAGGGCACGGGGCGGGCCAGGCCGCCGCTCTCTCCTCTCTCGTTCCCCTAAATGTGGAAGAGTTTGAAAAAAACATTTTTTTTCAGTTCAACTTTCCTTTTTTGGAGCGACGGCTCAGCAGATTCGGTTCTGCCATCTGCCAACATCTGAGAACCCCTGGGGGGCGGACCGGCTGCGGCGGGGAGGGGGCGGGGCCGTTTCCAGGGGCCCGGCTGCTCCCGCCTCCCGCCGGCGCGCAGGGGGTGGCCTGCTTTCCCTGTAGCAACGTGTCCCTCTGGGCCCCCTCAGGCTGCGAGCGTTCTTGGGGGGGCGGGAGGGGGCAGGAGGAGGGAGCACCTGGGCCTCAGGAAGTCTGGAATGAGGGAAGTGTGTGCAGAGGGCCGCGTTTAGCACAGTATGGGGGTCACAGGTCAATGTCCCCACCAGCTGCCAAGCAGACCGTGGGAACCACAAGCAAAACGCTAGCCCAGCCTGGGGGTGGGGCCAGGGGTGGGTGGGAAGCCAGAAGAGGGGAGCCCTCCCCACCAGGCAGCCTCCTCCGCAGCCCCCACCCCAAGGTGTCACCTAAGGGCACTCCTGGGAGATGGGACGCTGGAGGAGGGGCGGGGTTCCCTCTCCTGGTCCCTGCCCCCCAAGGGTGCCCTGGGGCTCTGGCTGAGGCTATGGGTTCAGGAGAGGGTCCCGGAGGAGGCTGGTGGCTGTCCGCGTTGTGCTGTCCCAGGGTGGCCTCTGGGCAGCCCGCCTCACAGATGGGAGAAAAGCGTTTTTCCAAAAGGGTTTGCCCTTTTCTTTCCCACTCCGGTCTCCTGGGTCAGCTCGTCCTCATGGGCTGCGGGCGCGGTAGCAGCGCGAGTCCTCTGAGGTCACAACCCCCCAGAAACCCTCAGATGTGGAGGGGGTGGGTGTCCTGGCATTGATCCCACATGACAGGTGGGGAAACTGAGGCCCAGGGAGATTCAGAACCTAAATCGCTGGACCCACTCAGCTAGCGATTCCAGATGGGTACTCCGAGCCCTGTCTCCGCGGGGAGGAGCCCCTGCCCACCCCCTGCACCCACACACGGGCACCCGCACCCCACTTCCTGCTCTGCGCACCAATGGCCGCTGGGCTTTAAGTGGCAGCCCCAGTAGGGGGAAGGGCCACCTTGAAAAATTAGCAAGGAATGCTCCACCCCAAACAGCCTCTCCAGAGGCCCCCGAACCCCCAGAATGCGGGTGAGCTAAGAGCTCCCCAAACATCTCGCTAAGCCTTCACAAGGGCAAAACTTCCAACACACCCGCTTTCTGGGCGAGGGGACCGAGACCCTTAGGGAGGTCACCCAAGGCCCTTGGGCAGCGCGTAGTACGGGGCCCTGACCAGACTAGAAGTGGGGGAGGGGACGTTGCATACAGTCTTTCCCTCCTGAGCACTCAGCCAGCTCCTAAACTCTCCCTGCCCCAGGGCCTTTGCACGTGCTGTGGCCTCTGCCTGAGACAGCAACCTCCTAACCTCAGGTCCCAGCCCAATGTCCCGTCCTTAAAGAGGCCTTCACCGGACCCTCTATCCAAAACCCCAAGGCCTTGCTGGTACATCACCCTCTCCCTGCCCTTCGCACATCACCTCTCCTTGCCCTTCGCCTTCCTCGCCAACGAGAAGTCCTAGATCACAGCACGCGTATCGCCGTTTGTCGCCAGAACGTCGGTCCGCGCCATGCCGCGGAGACCTCCTCTCACCAGCTCACTGCTGCATCTCAGCACACAGTAGGCACTCGATGAGATCGTGTGGGGAGTGGATACACCAACGAATCCGCATACCACCGGCGAGAAGGAGAAGGGGCTCTCTGGCTCCGGCCGGGGCCCTGCGCCCCCGTTTCCAACACTCTCCTCTCCTCGTTCCAGAGGCGAGGCTTCTCCTCCGTCCACGGGCCTCAACCTCCAGGCAGGTGGGGGAGCGCCCGGGGCACAGCCCAGGTCTGAACCCATTCGGGCCGAGTCCATCTGGGCCACCAAGTGTCATCGAACCTGCAGCGCGCCCCCCTCCCCCCCATCACATGGCCCTGGGCAGCCCAGCGAGGCCAGGCCTCCTGAGGACCAGAGCCCAGGCTCCAGCACAGCGCCCGGAGCCTCCTGGCCCCCCCAAAGTCCCTGAGCCCCGCCCCGGCGGGTCCAGCCGGCCGGTCGTGGGAACACACACACACAGGACGCCGCTCGCGCCCACGGCCTCGGGCACCGACAACCCAGAAGACCCCTGGGGACACGCCAGGGGCGGGCCCAGACCCGGCGAGCACAGGACCGGGTTTTTCTGCCTTTCTTGGTGGGTACATTTTCATTTTACTGGTTTACTTATGCCCATCGCCGCGTTCTCTTACTTTTCGTGGCCTTTATTTTTTTTAATATGTTTTTATTGATGTCAGAGAGGAAGGGGGAAGGAGAGAGAGAGAGAAACATCAATGAGGAGAGAGAATCATGGACCGGCTGCCTCCTGCACGCCCCGCACTGCGGATGGAGCCTGCAACCCGGGCCTGTGTCCTGACCGGGAATCGAACGTGACCTCCTGGTTCCTAGGTCAACGCTCAACCACCGAGCCACCCCGGCCGGGCTTGATGGCCTTTAAAACAGGGTTGAGTCCAAACCGGTTTGGCTCAGTGGATAGAGCGTCGGCCTGCGGACTGAAGGGTCCCGGGTTCGATTCCGGTCAAGGGCACGTACCTGGGTGGCGGGCACATCCCCAGTGGGGGGCGTGCAGGAGGCAGCTGATCTATGTTTCTCTCTCATCGATGTTTCTAACTCTCTCTCTCTCTTCCTCTCTGTAAAAAAATCAATAAAATATATTTTTTAAAAAATAAAATAAAATAGGGTTGAAACTCAGAAGCCCACAGGGCCTGCTCTGGGCCTGGGAGGTGGGTGGGGCCTGGGGCACACCCCCGCGCCTGTCCCCATCTTTCACAGCCACCCTCTGTTCACGACACCAATGTGGGTGGCCAAGCCCCCAAGGGCCTGGGGGAGCTGGGGGGGTAGGAGGGGAGAGAGCTGTTTGTGACCCCCTGCAGAGAGCAGTAGCTCCCAGGCCAGTTTTCCACTCCGGGGATGTCCACGCAAAACGGCGGAGGCAGGGGGAGGAGGTAGAACCTTCCTTTGTGGCAGGGAGGGGACCCTGTTTCCAAAACGCAGGCAGGAGGAGAGAAAGCCTGCTTGCAAATCATGCATCCCGCTTTGCTCATTCGGTCCTACTGTGCGCGGGCCCCGTGGGAGTCCACGGTGCAGGTGATCGGCCCGGCCCTGACGCAGGGCACCGGGTGGGGTTCTGACACTCCCAGTCCCCAAGGAGGGCGAGGCCTGTGGGCGGAAAGCCCTGGCACCCTGTGTCCCCACAAGTCAGCAGACACGGGGGAGGGGGAGGGAGGCCGCAGGCGCTGCCCAGCTCCCGCCCTGGCCCGCGGAGGAGCCGGGGGCCCCTTCCCTCCTCCATCCTGCAGCGTACCCCTGAGCTGTCACTCAGAGCCCCCCAGCCCCGGAACCCCAGCGGCACAAAGCTGCCTGGTCACCCCCGCGCCCTTATTTATGACACTTCAGAGAGAAGGAAGCAGGAGGGAGATCAAACCCTGTCTGATAGGCCTGATTATCTCCGAAGATAAACAAGCCGCTGTCTCCCAGCGCATGCTTCTGGGGTGCTCTCCCTCCCTCCCCCCGCCCGCTCACCTCCCACCCAGGCCTTGGCGAAAGCCTCTGTCTCAGGCAGCAGGAGAGCTGGGAACAGCCATGAGGGGAGCCGGGACTGGGCAGAGCTGCAGCGGGGGTGCTCAGCCGTCAGCGGCAGCTACGTGAGTCCCGGGCCCCCCTCCAGGGCAGCAGCAGCAGCTGTGGATGAGCCTGGAAACAGGCCGAGCCTGGGACGGGGGCGGGGGGGGGGGGGGGGGGGGAGGCGCCAGGGTGTATGGCTCAGCGGAACAGCAGGTGCAGAGCCAGGCGTGCAGTTGGCACCTTTTGTGCAAAATGGGGTGGGGGGGGGGTGCTTGTGCTTCTCTGTGAGGGTAGTCTGCAGTTCAGTAGCACCTACTATGTGCTAGATGCCACACTAGGGGCAGGGGACTCAGCAGGGCCGAGATCAGAAATCACTGCCTGGGGCTGATGCTGTAGGTGGGGGATGCTGTAGGTGGGGGGATGCTGTAGGTGGGGGAGGCTGTAGGTGGGGGAGGCTGTAGGTGGGGGGATGCTCTAGGTGGGGGACGCTCTAGGTGGGGGTGCACACAGAAGTGAAATGAAGGTGGAGGTGGTCAGTGCTCTGAGAAAAAGGTGCATCAGCACTGGAGGTGGGTGGGGCCTGGGACACCCCCCCACGCCTGTCCCAGCTTTCACAGCCACCCTCTGTTCACAACACGAATGAACACCCGGGCTCCGTGGTTGAGCGTCGACCTATAAACCAGGAGGTCAGGGTTCGATTCCCGGTCAGGGCACACACCCGGGTTGGGGGCTCGATCTCCAGGAGGGGGCGTGCAGGAGGCAGCTGATGGATGTTTCTCTCTCGTCGATGTTCCTAGCTCTCCATCCCTCTCCCTTCCTCTCTGTAAAAAATCAATCACATATATTTTTTTTAAAAAAAGGAGGCCGGTACCAGAAAGGCGGACGGAGCGGGCAGTGAGGAGGGAGGGACGTGGTGAGAGCTTGGAGAGGCAACGCGCACGGGACAAAGGGACACCTGGGGTTGAAATGGGGGTGGGGGAGCCACGAATGTTGACCGCATCCCTGGGGTCGGACTGTTTCAAGGTGCGTAACGGAAGGGTTTCTTTCTCTCCTTTCCAAGCTTGGACATCAGGTTGGGACATGGGTGCGTGCGTTCCTGGGGTTTTTTTCTTGAGACTCAAGGAGGTCTGCTTTCTGGCATCTCTGCAACACATTGGCCACTTCCCAGCCTCCCAGGGAGCGTCAGAAATCAGCCCCTGGGTGGCCGCCCCGCCCCCCTGCCCCCGGGATGGGCCCCGCCTCCCAGGAGGCAGTGTGATGGATGATGGGGGAGAACCGCATGCACCTGGTGCAGTGCCCCTGGCCCCTGGGACCCGGAGCACCCCTGGCCTGACCGGCCTTGCATCGGGTCAGAGCTCCGGCCCCTGGTCCAGATGAGGTCAGGACCCTGTGAGTCCGGAGTGTGAGGATGGGCCACGCAGGTTACCCCCCGGGCCTCGGTCTTCCGCATCTGTAAAATGGGCTGGAGGAGTTCGGCGCGCTAGCACAGCGGAAGGCCCTTCGGAATCTGCAAGTGCGATTTTCCGAGAGCTCCTTCCGTGAGCGGCCCTGGGCCAGCTGCGCGCCTCACAGGGGTTCTCGGTCCAGGGGCGCCCGTGGAGTGTGCTGGTTAGGCACGCACAGCCTGGCTGTGGGACCCTGGGCAAGCTCCTCAACTTCTCTGAGCTCGGCTCCTCGCCTGCAAAATGAAGACCAACAGACCCTCCCTCATGGGACCCCTGTGGCAAGGAGAAGCATACAGCAGCGACGGGCACAGGAAGAGCTGTGCTGTGTCTCCCCCAGGCCCTCATACCCTCATAACCCGATCGGATCGGAACAGCCCCGGAAACCAGGTCTCGGGGCGGGGGGCGGGGGGGAGGGGAGGGAGGAGGGGGGAGAAAACAGAAGCCAGGAGTTTCAAAGGCGAGATGCAGGGACCCATCTGCCCTCCCTCCCTTCCCCCCCATTTCCCCCCTCCCCCGCCCCTGGCCTGCGTCCCAGCACAAAGGGGGAAGCCCATGGGGCTGGGTGTGGAGGCAAGTCCGGGCCAGCGAGGGGCGTGGGGCTTGTGTGCGCCTGCACACGGTGGCTTTGGCAGCAGCGCCCAGGAAACAGCCCACCGCGTGCTGCCGCCATTCCTGCAAAGGGATCTGTGCGCAGCACACAGTAGGGCTGCAAGGCCGCCCTGTCCTCAGGGCTACACCGTTTCCTCTGAAAAATCAGTTTAGCCCAGCCTGTGTGGCTCGGTGGTTGCGTGTCGACCTATGAACCAGGAGGTCACAGGTGGATTCCGGGTCAAGGGCACAGGCCCAGGGGCCCGGCCCGATCCCTAGTAGGGGGCGTGCAGGAGGCGGCCGATCCGTGATCCTCTCTCATCGTCGACGCTTCTCCCTCACATGTGTCCCGCACCTCCTGGCCTGGGAACCAAGAGTCCCAGCCCAAGAACCTGGGTAGGACCCTCCCTCTCCCTCTCCCTTCCTCTGGGAAACCAACACACATGCATATTTATTACTAGCACCATTTTAATGTTTAAACGAGCCTCATGGCTCACCACCTGGCTAGGTATTAAAATCACCTGCGAGGCCCTGGCCGGTGTGGCTCAGTGGAGGGAGTGTCGGCCTGTGGACGGAAGGGTCCCGGGTTCGATTCCGGTCAAGGGCGTGGACCTTGGTTGCGGGCACATCCCCAGTAGGGGGTGTGCGGGAGGCAGCTGATCGGTGTTTCTCTCTCATCGATGTTTCTGGCTCTCTCTCCCCCTCCCGTCCTCTCTGTGAAAAGTCCATAAATTGTATGTATTTTTAAAAATCACCTGGGAGTTGTTAGCACTCGGACCCCTGTCCCCGCCCCCTAAGATGTGGGTGCTGTTGGTTTAGGGGGGGCCCCCCCGGCCAGGGGAGACCTCGAGGAGCTCCCGCAGCCGAGTCTACTACCCCCCAGGCCTGCGTGCGGGGCTCCCTCCGCAGAGAGCGTGCCCGGAAGGGGTCAGGCCCGGCCCGGGCGGCGTGGGCACTGGGAGGGCTTGGATGTCACCGCACACACACCGCCCGGAGATCACCTTAACCAGGAGGACGGGAGCGCCACTCGCCGGGACTCATCAATAATACACGGCACGGAGCCGGAGCCGCAAGCCCGGCGTAACTGATGCCAAAGGGGTGCGTGGCCGGCTAGCGTTTCCGGGGGGCTGCGCAGAAACGGCCGCGTCTGAAGGGTTCTGGGCACGCAGAGAGCAGCTGGGACCAGCCGAGCCCCGGTGGGTGGCTCGGATCACAAGGTCAAGGGCACCGGTGGAGGGAGGGCTGGCAGGACGCGCCCTCATGAAAGGGAGCGCGGAACAAGAAGAAATAGGTCTGGCCTATTCAGTGGTGAGCATCCACCTAGGAGCCAGGAGGTCAGGGTTCGATTCCCGGTCAGGGCCCAGGCCGGGCGGCGGGCTCCATCGCCCGTGGGGGGCATGCTGGAGGCAGCCGGTCCGTGATTCTCTCTCTCTCTCCCCCCTCCTCCCTCCCACGGTCTCTCTGAAAGTAATGGAGAAATGTCCTCGGGTGGGCAGTAAACAAACGTTTCCAAAGCGTGTAACAGACAAATGTCGCTCACTCACCAACAGACACGCAAGCAAACGCCGGCTGCTTGGTTCCTGCCCCACGTGTTTATCCGTAAGCGCACCCCAACATCGCAGGCTCCCCTCTCGCCGCACCATAGCGCACATGACCTATTCTCGTTCGCTGTTGTGGGTGATGCTCACCCAAGGTCATTTCCCCATTGATTTTTAGAGAGAGTGGAAGGAGGGAGAGAGAGAGACACAGAGAGAGAGAGAGAGAGAGAGAGAGCTGGTCCATTGGTTGGGGACCGAGCCTGCAACCAAGGTATGTGCCCTTGATGGGAATCGAACCCGAGACCCTGCAGTCCTGGGGCCGACGCTCTAACCACTGAGCCAACCTGCTAGGGCTCAGTGTGTTCTGTTTGCAGCATGTTGGGGAGGTGGCGGGGGCGGGCGGGGGGGTCTGCCTCGAGGAGGCTGCTGTGAACAGGGGAGGCAGCAAACTGACCCACAGGACACTGGGGTGAGGCACAAAGCAGAGTGAGGGCGGTGTGTCCCCAGCCCCCAGCCCCCACCCTCCCAGCGCGCCGCCGGTCCTGGGCAGGAGCCCTTGCTCGGCACCTCCCGATGCGAAGCTCTGACCTCAGCTCGCAGCCTCGCTCAACAACACCTGCTTTGAGGCCCAAGCTGAGCGGCCGCACAATCAGCCTTTTGTACTTTTATGGCTCCTGAGAGTTCCCTTTGTTCTCCTGCCCAGGCTGGTCCCCCGGGGGGGGGGTGCGGGGAGGGGTGCAGGGGGGGGGCAGGAACACAGCACGCTGGTGCCCACTGGGCAGATTAGACAGGCGGCCCAGAATCCACCTCCCCCGGCTCCCAGCCCTGCGTGGCCCACCAGCCCTGCGTGGCCCACCAGCCCTGCGTGGCCCACCAGCCCTGTGTGGCCCACCAGCCCTGTGTGGCCCACCAGCCCTGCGCAGCTGGGCTCCCCAGATCCTGCCGTGCACCCCAGCCCCGGGGCGGGGGGGTGCGGGGGGCGGGGAGGGGAGACGGGGCCAGGGCCAGCCTCCGGAGTGTGTCACCTGTGTAGTCACACAGGGACCCACCCGCGGAAGGTTCTACGTGCCACTGTCGTCATCTTGAAAGGCATAATCGTTGTTTTTTTCAAATATAGTTTTGTTGATGTCAGAGAGGAAGGGAGAGGGAGAGAGAGAGAGAAACATCCAGGATGAGAGAGAATTATGGATCGGCTGCCCCCTGCACGCCCCGCACTGGGGATGGAGCCCGCAACCCGGGCCTGTGCCCTGACTGGGAATCGAACCCTGACCTCCTGGTTCCTAGGTTTTCTGTTTTTAACAAAATAAGACTCCTCAGAGCCCATGCATCTTGCTGGCATCTCACAGGTGGGACTTGCTGCCCTCTGCAGCCTCGGCGGCCTCCCCAGGCCAGCAGGGAGCCGGCGGGAGGGGAGTGAGGGTTCCCTGCAAAGATGGCCTCGTTCTGGTACCTGAAGCCCCTCCCACCAGGAGGCGGAGTCTCCTGAAAGTGGGTGGGCTCTGTGAGTGTTTTGACCGACAGGAGGCAGTGGAAGTGATTCCATGCCAGTTTGGGACTAAAATCCTGGGTGAGAAGGGGCAGCGTCTGCTCTCGGGGTCTCGGGCAAACAGCTTAGGCCCGAGTCCAGCGACCGAGGGTGCAGCCCGAGGAAACCGGACACAGCAAATGGAGAGAGGGGCCCGCCAGCCCTAGTCCCTCCAGCCAGTCCAGTTCAAGTGCCGGACAGACGGACATTGTGGGGGAACCGCCAAGGGAGTCAGCCAGCCCCAGGCAGCGCCCCGAGGGTCAGCCTTGCAAACAGCACCCCCCAGGCTCCCTCCTCCCCACCCCCAGGGCCCCGGGCTTGCTTTCCCAACAGGTGTTAAAATAACGACCTCGGGGCTGAAAAGGAAGCTGTGTGCCTGGCTGATAAGAGGGCCTGGCAGCCTGGACGGGAAGGAGGAGGGAGGACGCGGCGCGGGGAGCAGAGGAGGGGGGAGGGCTGTCAGCTGGGGGGGGGGTGCGCACAGTGCTCCTCTTTCTTCCCTTCCCCTTCAGAATTCAGCCTCTGTCTTTTCTTCACGAGCAACGTTTGCAGGGAAAACAACAGCAAAGCAAGGTTTGCGGGAAACCAGGGCCCGAGACCAAAGCCCTCTCCTGCCCCAGGCCCTTTGCACGTGCAGTTCCCTCTGCCTGGAATGTTGTCCCCCTCCCCCCCCCCACCCTCCCCTCCGTTCTGAATTGAATTGTGTTCCCCCAGGATGATGTGTTGACGCCCTGACTCCCAGGACCTCAGCAAGGGAACTCATTTGGGAAAAGGGTGCTGCAGATGGAAGCCACACGGAAGGAGGATAGGGCCCGACTCCAAGGAGAACTGGTGTCCTCGTGAGAGAGGAGAAAGCCGCCGGGAAGACACAGAGACACCCCGGGAAGACAGCGGGCGGCCGCAGAGGCTGAGACTGGAGCGATGCAGCCACAACCAAGGGCTGCCGGCCGCCACCCGGAGCTGGAGGAGGCGGGGAGGGCTCCTCCATTAGAAGCAACAGAGGGAGCCGGGCCCTGCCGACCCCGTGGTTCTAGACTTCGGGCTCCAGAGAATCCGATTCTGTTGTTTTGAGCCTCCCCATCGGTGGTTCTTTGTTACAGCAGCCCCCAGACGCTGATACACTCCCACTGCGCCTGGGATAGTCTCTGCCTTTAAAATGCTCCCCAAGCCCTGGGCGGTGTGGCTCAGTGGATGGAGCGTCGGCCTGCAGATTGAAGGGTCCCGGGTTCGATTCCGGTCAAGGGCATGTACCTGGGTTGCGGGCACATCCCCAGTGGGAGGTGTGCAGGAGGCAGCTGATCAGTGGATGTTTCTAACTCTCTATCCCTCTCTCTTCCTCTCCGTAAAAAATCAATAAAATATATTTTAAAAAATAAAATGCACCCCAAATCTGCCCCTTCACCCCACCTACCGTGAACTCCTGGGTCCAGCCACCGTCCTCTCTGTAACAGTCCAGCCTGGACCATGGCAATAGCCTCCTCCCTGGTCTCCCGACAGCCACTCTGCCCCATCGTCCCCTCCATCGTCCCCCCCAGCAACCAGAGGGATCCCTTTATTTTTTAAAAAATATATTTCTTTATTGATTTCAGAGAGGAAGGGAGAGGGATAGAGAAATAGAAACATCAGTGATGAGAGAGAATCATTGATTGGCTGCCTCCTGCACGCCCCCGACAACCCAGGCATGTGCCCCGACTGGAATCGAACCTGGGACCCTTCAGTCTGCAGGCTGGTGCTCCACCCACTGAGCCAAACCAGCTAGTCAGAAAGATCCCTTTAAAACCGACATCCGGGCCACCGCCAGCCCTTAAAAGCTCCCCGTTCTGCTCACAGTACGATCCCATTTCCTTGCAGTGGCTGAACCGGGCCCCTCGTCACGTGGCTCCAACCCACTGTCCTGTCACTGATCCTCAGACCCACCAGGCGAGGTCCCGCCGCAGGGCCTTTGCACATGCTGCTGCTGCTGCTCTGCCTGGAGCCGGCTCCCCCAGGCACCAGGCGTGGCTCCCACTCTCTCCTTAGTCATGTCTCTTTTTTCTATATATATTTTTTTATTGGTTTCAGAGAGGAAGGGAGAGGGAGAGAGAGATAGAAACATCCGTGATGAGAGAGAATCATGGATCGGCTGCCTCCTGCACATCCCCCACGGGGGCTAAAGCCCGCAACCCGGGCCTGTGCCCTGGGCCAGAATCGAACCCGGGACCCCTCAGTCCGCAGGCCGACGCTCTATCCACTGAGCCACACCGGCCAGGGCTCCTTATTCATGTCTTGACTCCAATGTCACTTCCTCAGAGAGACCTCCCCTGACCCCCTTCGGTAAAATACCTCAGCCGGGCCCCCTCCCCCCACCCCCACACACACCACCTCCCTCCTTCCCCCGGGGGAAGACCTCTCTCATGACTTCAGACCCGAGGCCGCCCCTTCGCTGCGCAGGCGTCAGAAGCAACGGCTCCGTTCTAGGAGGCTACCGTGCAGAGACGCGGGCCCGGCGCCCAGAGCACACCCCACAGAGCCCTCCCTCCCAGGCGGGCTGCTCCGGCTCAGAGGCCTGATAGCAGCTCTGTGGCCGGCAGTGGGGACCCTGAGCGTCAGGCGACCCCCCCACAAAGGGCGGGGCTGCCCACAGTCAGGCACTGTGTTCCGGGCGCTGTTCCTCTTCTGCATTTTAAAAAAAATATGCCAGGTGCACCGGTTAATGATGCGGATTTTTTTCCAATCGATGGGGTGACACACATGCTGATGCAGATGCGATTGGATATGTGTGTAATTTTGTGGTAGTGACCACAAGCTTCAAAACTTCTTATGTCACATTTTCGGAAGGTGCTCACAGCATAGGTGTTTTTACACTTAAAAAGGTCCAATGTCGTGCCAAGAAAAGAGCATTTGCGGGAAGTTTTAGTTCATTATTTTGAAGAGAAGCGCTGCTGAAAGTGATCGTATACTTCGGGAAGCTTACGGTGAACATGCTCCATCTCAAGACCCTTGTGAGCGCTGCTTTAAACGCTGTAAAAGGGATGATTTCGACGTGAAAGACAAAGAACGTCCAGGTCAGCGGAAAAAGTTGGAAGACCAACAGTGACAAGCGTTATTGGATGAAGACGCGTGTCAAACCCAAAAACAACTCCCAGAAAGATGGCACGCTGCTCAGCAGACCGTTTCCGGCCGTTCACAAGCCATGGGAAAGGTTTTAAAGGAAGGAAATGGTGCCTCGTCAACTGAACGAGAGACAAATGGGAAACCGAAGAGTCATCAGGAAAATGCTGCTTCCACGGCACGAAAGAAAGTCTTTTGGCATCGAATTGTGACTGGTGATGAAAAGCGGATTTATTCTGAGAATCCCAAACGCACAAAATCACGGGTTGATCCAGGTCAGCCATCAACACCGACTGCAAGGCCACATCGCTTCGGAAAGAAGACACTGCTCTGCGTTTGGTGGGATCGGGAAGGTGTGGTGTGTTATGAGCTTCTCACACCAGGTGAAACTGTTAATACTGATCGCTACCGACAACAAATAATCAATTTGAACCACGCTTTGATTGTGAAACCACCACAATGGGCCAGAAGACACGGCAACGTAATTCTGCTTCATGATGACGCACCATCACACACTTCAAAACCAGGTACAGACCCGTGAAAAGGTCTTGCCTGGGAAGTATGAACCCACCCGCCGTGTTCACCAGCCCTCGCTCCTTCAGATGACCGCTTGCTCCAATCGATGGCACACGCCCTGTCTGAGTGGCACTTCAACACGGACGCAGAAGTGGGAAATGGGGTCTCTGAATGGTCTGCCTCAAAACAAGACAAGTTCTATCGGGACGGTCTCCACCAATGACCTGACAGATGGGGAATGTGTGGCTGGTGATGGACATCACTCTGAATAAAGCACTTTGGATGTTTCTCTTGAAATTACCACGTTTTCTGCGATTACAAAATCCGCACTTTTAACCGGTACCTCTGGTATTTCAGAGAGGAGGGGAGAGAGAGAGAAACATCAATGAGAGAGAATCAGGGACGGGCTGCCCCCTGCACGCCCCGCACTAGGGATCGAGCCGTGACCTCCTGGCTCATTGTTGATGCTCAGCCACTCGCCTCACCAGCCCGGCTCCTTTCTCATTTTTTTAAAAATATATTTTATTGATTTTTTACAGAGAGGAAGGGAGAGGGATAGAGAGTTAGAAACATCGATGAGAGAGAAACATCGATCAGCTGCCTCCTGCACACCTCCCACTGGGGATGTGCCCGCAACCAAGGTCCATGCCCTTGACCGGAATCGAACCCGGGACCCTTGAGTCCGCAGGCCGATGCTCTATCCACTGAGCCACACCGGTCAGGGCATCCTTTTTCATTTTTAAGGCACCAGGCGCATTAGCCTTTAGAGCTCCAGGAATTTTTGAAATATGCCCTTTTGAAAAACATTGTCTCACCCTGACCGGTGTGGCTCAGTGGATAGAGCATCGGCCTGCGGACTCAAGGGTCCCGGGTTCGATTCCGGTCAAGGGCATGGACCTTGGTTGCGGGCACATCCCCAGTGGGAGGTGTGCAGGAGGCAGCTGATGAATGTAACTCTCTCTCCCTCTCCCTTCCTCTCTGTAAAAAACCAATAAAAAATATATTTTTTAAAAAAACGTTTTCTCTACAGCTTTAGCTTTAGACTCATGGCCAGGAGGGCGGCATCCCCACGCAGCCCTCATGTTCCCCTCGTGGACGTCCTACGTGCGTGTGTGCGTCCGCCGCATGAACAGCCAGCACTGGCACAGGATTATGCAGGAACGGCCACACCGACTGGGCTTCCCCCTGCGCCTCCCGCTCCGGGTCACAGGCCACGCTTCGCTCAAGTGCCGTACGGGGAGCCTGGGGCCCCTTGGCAGATGCAGCCCGAAACGGAAACACGGAGGCCAAGGCTGGGAGCAGAGGCCTCGGCAAATCAGACGCGGGTTCGCCATGCCCTCGCTCCGATCCTCGGAGCCTCTTCCTCTGCTCTCAGCTGCAGCCCTGCCTCCTTGGCCTCCGCCCTCCCGTCGGCCTCTCTCCACGCCCCTCCCTCTCCCGCAGGCCTCTCCTGCTGGACCACAGGGGCCTCCCGTTCCTTGCACAGGCTGAGCTCATTCCTGCCCCAGGACCTTTGCACGTGCTGTCCCACTGCCCACAATGCTTGGCCCCCAGGTTTTCCCGCGGCTGCCTCCTCAGAAAGGTCTTCCCAGCACCATCCCCTCCCCCCTTCCCCCCCCCCCCCCCCCGACTCAACGTGAAGTCGCAGTCGCCTCCGCTGTTGACAGGGAGAACGGGGACCTGGCCTCTGATCCCCGCTTTCTCCCCAGTGCCTGGCTCAACAAATGCTGGTGGAATGAATGGCTGACCCCCTAAACCAGGCTGCAGGGGGGCAGCGATGGCTGCGCTGTTCAGGCAGAGCAACTGGGGCTCTGTCCCCGCTCAGAGCGCCCCACAGGGAGGGGGAGCTGCCCTGGCCCCCGTGAAGCGGCCGTGGGAATGGGAGGCGCGGGCCTTGGCCTTGGCTTTGGCCTTGGCGGGAGCCGCCTGGAGATGGCAGAACGCATCTGGCTCCAGGAGGCGCTGCCTGTCAGTCTCAATAGGAGAAGGTGCCTCTCGCCATGGCAACGGGGACGTCAGGGGGAGGTGTGTGCACAAAAGGGGGTGCCAGGAAACACCCACATGCTGACACGGGAACACAGTGCTCGGCCTCTCTCCCAGAGGGGTCCGGCGGCCGGGAGGAGACCAGGCCACGGAGCCAATGGGGCCTCCCCCACCAGCTCCCCCTTCAAAGAAGTGGGGCTGCTTTCTCTTCTGTCCTTCAGTCGAGCGGGGGGCGGGGTGGGGCGGGGGAGAAGGAGGGCGGGGGGGGGGCGGGCATCATGTGGCCTGGAGGTCAGCTCTGGGCCCAGCACAGCACCAGCCAGCCGCCGGCCCCGAATCACGCCCATCGCACCAAGGCCCAGAAGGAGGCAGGGGAGGGGGGCGGGGGGCGGGTCTCCGGAGGCTGTGGGTCACCTTCGGGCTTTGCTGGCAGAACTGGCCTGGGCGCCAACCCCTCCTCCCCCCGCCCTCTCCCTGGGGCCAGCCATGGAGTCTGGGCCTCCGTGTTCTCCTCTGTGAAAGGGGACCATAGTGGTTTCCAGAGCAGACTCGTTTTTTTAAAAAGATACATTTTATTGCCCTGACCGGTGTGGCTCAGTGGATGGCGCTTCGGCGTACAGATTGAGGGGTCCCGGGTTCCATTCCGGTCAAGGGCATGGGCCTTGGTTGCGGGCACATTCCCAGTAGGGGGTGTGCAGGAGGCAGCTGATGGATGTTTCTCTCTCATCGATGCTTCTAACTCTCCCTTCCTCTCTGTAAAAAATCAATAAACTATATATGTTTTTAAAAAGATATATTTTATTGATTTTTTTACAGAGAGGAAGGGAGAGGGATAGAGAGTTAGAAACATCCTTGAGAGAGAAACATCGATCAGCTGCCTCCCGCAGCCCACCCCCCCCTCCCCCCCCGGGGGACGTGCCCACAACCAAGGTCCATGCCCTTGACCAGAATCCAACCCGGGACCCTTCAGTCCGCAGGCCGACGCTCTGTCCACTGAGCCACACCGGCTACGGCTCATTTTTTTAATGAACAATTCAGTGGTTTTAGTCCCTTCACCAGGTTGTACAACCATCACCTCTATCTCTTCCAGAACCCTGTCATCCCCCCAGAAGGAGACCCGGTCCCCTTAGCCATCACTCCCACCCCCACCCGCCACCTGCAGCCTGCGAGGGGCTGCCCGGAGGGGGGCCTTTCCCCCGATTTCCTGGGACACTTCCCCTGCCATTTGTCCAGAGTCATTAGTCTGGGTCGCTAATTGCTGTGCCCTTGAGCAAACGCGGCCCCGGCACACACATGCATGCGCCATGCTGACTTGACTTAATCGGAGCGGACAGGAGCAGCCCAGGCGGCAGGCTTCTGCCCCCGGCCCACCTGGCAGGAGCTGCTGGGGCGGCTGGCCGGCTGAGCCCCCGGCCAAGGGGGGACAGGGGACAGGGCCTGGGTGGGCAGAGGCCTGCGGGCTGCGTGCCCCTGACCTTGGGGCGTGGTGAGCTTTCTGCAGTGGATGGAGCAGCAGGCGGGGCGCGGAGCAGTCAGCCCGGATGGGACCCGCCGCCCTGGGCAGCCACCTCCCTCTCTGTCCTCCCCTGTCCTGGAGGGGGGGGGGGCTGGGAAATGGCTGATAGCATCTCCACCGACAGCGTCCTGGGGGGTAAAGCGAGCACACACCCCACGTGTGCAGGTGCTCAGCCCACGGTCCTCGGCCCCACAGGCAAAGCGAGGTCCCTAGGCCCGTCTGATCGGGAGGAGAGGGGGTGCAGGAGGCAGGACACCCCGCAGAGGCCCACCCCTGCTCTCTTCTCTTCGGCCTTCCCAGCCCTGGCTCCAGCTGTCCTGTCCCTGTAGGGAGGTGCCCAGGAGGGAGGATCCCAGAGATGCCGGAGGGAGGAGGGAGGAGGGAGGAGGGAGGAGGGAGGAGGGAGGAGGGAGGAGGGAGGAGGGAGATGCTATTCCCCTGATAAGAGACTGGAGCTCCTGAGAGGGCCCAGCCCCCCTGAGGTGAGCAGGCCCATGCACACCCTCCCGCTCTCTGCTCTGTGCCTGCCTGGGTGGGGGCGGGGGGGGGGGGGCCGGGTGTCCGGCCGCAGGACAGAGGTCAGGAGAGCAGCCTGCGTCCCGCGTCCCTTGTCCCCGGCCCCGGGGCCTCGGCAGGAGGTGGACGTGCAAGGCGGGTACCTGTCCTCTGTCAGGCGCCTTTCCTCTCTCCCTCTGACGATAACCATCTCTTGGCCGCCAGGAAGGTTGCTGGGAACTGGGAACGGCAAGAATTAGTCACCAGGCCGATACATAGCGAGGCCTCACGGTGCCCAGGGCTGTGTCCTGCCCCAGTGCATGCTGGTTCACCGGTGCCCGCGTGTTGCTTCCCAGGCGCCCAAGGGGGACGCCGGTGCCTGAAGGCTCTGGGTCCAGGGAGGCATGTTCACACGTAGCTAGAGCCTGTGGGGGCGGGGGCTGCCCGGCCCAGCACGTGGGTTCCCGCTCAGGCACGCCATGGCCCTGGGCCTGGCCGGCCGCTTTGGGCCTCAGTTTCCTCATCTGGAAAGTAGGTGTAAGGCTTCCATGTTTCATCACCACAAGGCCGCCACTGATGCAAGCTGCCAGGTACTAAGACCATGAGCCTGAGCGATGAGTAGGGTTAGTGGTCGCTTTCCCCAGGAAAGCAGGGAACAGCATTGTCTCCAGAGGGACTAGCATCTGCGAAGGTGGGAAGCAGCTGGGAGTGTGGGAGAGGCTGCCGGCTGCCGCCTGAGCAGGTGGCCAGGGTGGCAGAGAGGGTCCCCCGAGGCCCTTCTCCCACTCTCTGCCGGGTATGCCGAGAGCTCCCTGGTGGCTGGAAGGGTGAAATGCAATCAAATGTCGTCGGGTCTTACCGGCACCTGGTCCTTCCTCCCTTCCACTCAAGTTCAAAGAAATGGCCCCAAACCACAGAGCCAGGAAAAACCTGCTCGCGATAACACCCGTTGGAGAGGCCTGGCGCTTCCCGCTCCACGCGGAGCCATCAGCGCGCACAGCCCGTCTGCTAACTACCTCCGTATCAGGCGCTTCCAGGGGCCCACGCAGCCTGGCCGGGCCCCCCGGGGCAGCCCTGCCTCCCCACAGCTGTGGAGGGGCGGGAGCAGCGCTTTCCGTTCACACCCTGAACGACACACCCCTCATCACTCCCAGAGGCTGGGCCAGCGCAGATGGGGGAGATGGGTCCTGTGTAGTGAAACTGCCTTTCCTTTTGTGTCTCTCGCTGGTGATAACACACCAGAAAAGAGGGAACACCCTAACGCCCACGGAAACACGCGCCCGGGGATGAGTTGTGACGGGTGAGCGTGGAAGTAGCGAGTACACGGCTCCCCGCCTCCCCACAGACACACACACATACACTCATACACACTCACACGCAGATGCGTGTTCTCGCGGGGCCGGGCGCCCACCACAGACCTGCTCTGCTCCCAGGGTCCGGCGGAGAGCTGGGACTCTGGCCCTGGGTTCAAATCCTGCCTCCGCCTCTTGTTGGCTGAGTGAGTGTCCTGGGGCAAGGAGCGACCTCTCGGCATCCTCCTCCTCCAGCATACGGTGAAGGTGATTCTCTCTAACGACCTCAGCCTTGACCTCCTCGCTCCGCGTCTGCAGGGCCGGCCCACCCAGCTGCATCCAGGCCCCAACCCTCCAGCCTGGTGGGGGGAGGAGGGAGAGGGGTGCGTGTGTATGCCCCCCGCTGTCCCCACGGGCAGCTGTTGGGCGGCATCAGTGCCTCAGTCTCCCGTTGCTGCAGAAACACGTGACCCCAAACTTAAACAGCACAAATGCATTCTCTGCCGAATGGAGGTCACGGGCCCAACGCCTAGCTGTGCTGGGCGAAGTGAAGCGGTTGGCAGGGCCTGCTCCTCCCGAGGACTGGGGGCTCCGGGCCCTTCCTCGCCTCCGGAGGCCGAGGGCACCCCTCTTCCTCCTCCAGGGACTTCTTCCCAGACCACCCAACCTCGTGCCCACCCCATCCCCCATCACACCTACTTCCTCTTTTGTAGTCAAGGGTGCGTCTCTCTCTTCCCGGGACACTATGGTATGGCTTTATTTATTTGTTTCTGATTTCAGAGAGGAAGGGAGAGAGAGGGAAACATCCATGATGAGAGAGAATCATGGGCCGGCTGCCTCCTGCACGCCCCCTGCTGGGGATTGCAGCCTGCAACCCGGGCCTGTGCCCTGACCAGCAATCGAACCCTGGCCTCCTGGTTCCTAGGTCGATGCTCAACCCCTGAGCCACGCAGCTCCTCATCTTACGCACATCACATCTGCAAAGTCCTGTCTGCCACGCTCAGCTGACAACGGGAACATGGACCTTCAGGGACCACGATTCTGCGCCAACACAAGCCCATTCGCTCCTTTCTCCTCCGCCTGCCGGGCACCCGCCCCCACGGCCTGTGGCCTGCGGAAGCCAAGGGCAGTGTTCGCGGGGAACCTGCCAGGGCCCCCGGGCTCCCCTGGGGGCGGGAGGGGAGAGCTGGCCAGCTCTGAGAAAGTTCTGGAAACGGCCGCTCCCGGAGGCGATGCCAAGGCACCAAGACAGAGACAGACGCTGGTGCAATAGGTGACGATGTGACGCTGAAGCTGGGATTCGGGGACAAAGGTGGCCTGGAGCCTCGGACAGCGCGCAGTGGGACAAAGGGGGGTGCCCTCCGTTCCAGGTCATTGCCACACAGTGCGGGGGGTCCCTGTAAGGGCCTGCTCCAAACGGAATCGTTTCCATTTCGATTTCCATTTCCAGAGCTTCGTGTGAAGCGTGTGACTCATCTTCCCGAGGCCTCCCCAGCCTCCCGAGGCTGTGGACTACATTTCCCAGGCTCCCTTGCACCGTGGCTTCCTGCTGGGTCCAGCCAATGGGAGGCACAGATGGAACACTGGGGGCGGGAGGAGGGAGAGGCCGGGGTATTTCACGGGGATTGGCACAGGGGCTGTGCTCCGCTGAAGGTCACTCCTGCCCGCCGCCCACACGGCTCCAGGTCCCGCCCCACCCCTCCCGGCCAGAGGCGGTACCCGCTCCCCGCACTGGCCCTGGCCCTGCACCCCTTCTTCTCGGTTCCCCCACAAACACCTGCCTTCCCTCTGTAAACGTCCCTTCTTTAAACCCTCCCCACTGCCCCGCCGGAGGGCTGGGACTCGGGCAAGTGATGACGCCTGGAGAGGAGTCAGGCCCCGGGGACGGTGTGGTCCCCCAGGGCACGCCAGGTGTGCTTACCTGAAACAGGAGTTCGAAGCGGGCCAGCACCAGGTGCAGGTGCCAACCAGGCGTCGGGGCGGAGGGGGCGAGGGGGCGTGAAGGGGACACAGCCAGCCGAGGATGGACGTTGCCCGTGACGAGCAGTAGTTCTCTTGGGAGTCCAAGGTCGCTGCCCTGCTTGCAGGATACACGGCTCACTTGTGCTTTGCTAGAATGTTCTTGAAGAATGCGTGTTTCCGTTTGCGTTCCCCAGGGTGCCCCAGGGAGAAGGAGGTTCGCATGCAGGACGTCTGTGAAGGCGTGCTTCCAGCCCCGGCCGGTGCGGCTCCGTGGGCAGGGCGTCGGCCGCGGCCGGAAGGGTCCTGGGTTCCACTCCGTCAGGGCACCTGCCCGGATTGCGGGCTGGACCCCCAGGGTGGGGCTTGCAAGGAGGCAGCAGATCCGTGATTCTCTCTCATCGCGGATGTTTCTCTCTCTCTCCCTCTCCCTTCCTCTCTCTCTCAAAACCAATAAACATTTTTTTTTTACCAGTTTCAACCTCTAATACGGTAAACACCAAGTAATGGGACCCACATGAACACAAGCTCTCTGGGGTCCTGGGTCATTGGTAAGTGCCACGGGGCCCCCAGAACTGCCCCCTTAAACGACGGTCTTACTCTGCTCCTTAAATTAAAACATACGTAGCACTTTGTGGGTGCTGGCGTCTGTCCAGACGTTCTCCGTAGGTACTGTGACACAGATGTGCCCATAGGTATTCCTTTAATAGCACAAAGCCCCCACCCCACCCCACCCCCCGCTCCCAGGGGAGGTGCAGTGTACCCCCTCCTGTCCTACCAACGGGAAGCTCAGGGGCTGGAGGGGAGGTCCCTGTGGGAGGTGAGGGGCGGGGCATAGATTGAGGGCATAAGACCCCAGGCCGCTGGAGCCTGACCCACTAGGGGGCATTGCCTCTGGGGAAACCCCATATGGAGACACCCCCCCCCCAAACCTGGTCCAGAAGAGGCCAAAGACCGAGTCAAGCCCCCTGGAGTCCTCAAAGTTGCGCCCCACTGGGGAAATCCTCAGAGCTCACTGGCTGGATCACCCAGAATCTAAAGCAGCAAGGGGGCTCCTCCACCAGGGTTCCCCCAAACCCTGGTCTGTCCGGGTTTCCTGTCCCAAAGAAGGCCTGGCCACCTCTCCTCCAGGCACCCGGGCGGTCTGCTGCTCCATAACACACCCAACAGCCTGGGGCCTCCAGGCCCTGCGCCTCCCTTCCCTCCAGCGGGAAGCCCCCTCCTCCGCTTGGGGCCCTTCCTCCCGCTCAGGGCTCAGGCCTAAGGGGTCACAGCAGCCCCGCCCACCCCACCCCTCCCACCCGCTTTCCCTGCTGCATAATCCCTTGTGACAGCCCCTTGGCACATCATGTTACACACGTGCTGGCTTAGGGGTGCGCGTCCGTCCCCCTTCCTGTCCCTCCCGCTCGGCCATGGGAGGCCCCTGGCCCAGCGACAGGTGCCAACACTAGCGAATGGGTGAGCGAATGAACGACCCCGGGGACAGAGGGGCACCCCCACCCCCACCCCAGCCCCCGCTGAGGGTGGCCACGCAGCCACAAGGCCCGCCAGACGTTTCCATTTCTCAAAAGAAGCTGAACATCCAGATTTCTTCTGTAGCGTCTCCGCGGCTGTCGCTCTTCATACACCAGCAACGCCTTCCCATCACCCAAACGGAGGCGAGCGGGAGCCAGACACTCAGCCGAGCTTGGCAACGTGGGCGCGCGCCCTTCCCGCGGGAGGGGAAGTGACATGGGCGCAGACGGAGGGCCCCCAGCGGGGAGGAGGGGAATGGGGACCCAGGCCAAGCGAGGGGGGCGGGACTCGGGGTACGCAGCCCCCCCACCCCGCGCACGCGGCCGGGCCCCTCCCTCCCCTCTCGGAAGCGCCCCGCCCACCCTCCCGGGCCCCAGCTGGCCGCCAGCCTCGCACGGGGAGCGCGGGCGGGCGTGTTTGGAGAAAGGCGCGCACACAATGCGCCGCAAATCAGGCTGCTCGCCCGTCTGGCCGGTCGCCGCGCGCGGCGCCAGATGGTCCCTCCCGCCTCGCCAGCTGCGGCCGCTTTGTGCGGCTCGGCCAGAGGCTCCCTCCCCGCTTCCCGCGCCGCCTGGAGGGTTGATCTTGGCCCGAGGACAGGAAGGCAGGTTCCGCTGGGAACCTTCTGGATTTACAACCTCCAGCGCCCCATTCCCCCGTGACCCCGAGCCCCGGCGTGCTGGCGTGGATCGCTAATGGCTTTCAGACAGATGGCGTGGCCCAGGGTCTCATTCCCCAGGCTGGGGGCGGGGTCGCCGGGAGAGGAGGCCGCGCCCTTGACACCGCCCTACCCCCCACCCCCGCTTGCATTCTTGAAGAAAAGGCTCAGGGTTGGAGGGCGGGGCCGTGGGCAGTGACCCCGGGGACGGCTCCAAGGGGTTGTTTGGGACAGGGCTTTGGGGCGGGAACAGGGGAGGGGAGGAGACTTGGGAAGGAGGTAGCCAACCCTGGGGCCTGAGGGGCTGAAAAGCTGGAGAGAGAATGCCGCCTCCTCCAGGCAGCCCTCGGCCCTGTCGCGGCTGGGACACTGGGCAGCCCCTGCTATGCGGGGGACCCTCCCCGGGTAGACCACAGGGTGGACTGCAGAGGCTGCGGCCTCCTTTGATGGCGAAAAAGCGGTCACACCGGAAACCTGACAAGCTCGGGGCGGCCTGTGTGGCGGCCTTCCACACGCAGAGGCTGAAGCACTCGCAGACGCGGGTCTGAAGTGAACGCTTGCTCCTGGAACGCAGTCGCAGCGGGCAGTGGCGTCCCCGGCCAGCACCTTCCCGGGCAGGGGCCACTCCGGACGGTCGCTGAGCCTGCCTGTCGCCCTTTTGCATCTAGAGGACACCCCTCCGGAACCTCGGAACCTCGGCATCATCTCCCTCCAGACCCTCAGGGCGCCGTCTCCCACCGGAGCAGCGACCCAGAGCCCTCGTGTGGTCGCTCTCCTGCCCATCGCTGGCCGGGGCCTGGCCGGTACCGCCTCTGTGAAGGGAGTGTGTGTCTCTTCGTCCCTTTTTTATTTTTTTTACCCGATCCCAGAGGTGTCCCCCCTCTGCTTTCTCCGCCTCCCTAAGCTATCACCCGTCGGTTTCATAATCCCCTCCGCACCCTCCTTGGATTCTGGTCCATACAATACGCGGTAAAAGCCAGCCGGCGTGGCTCAGTGGTTGAGCGTCGACCTGGGAACCAGGAGGTCACGGTTCAGTTCCCCGTCAGGGCACAGGCCTGGGTTGCGGGCTCTACCCGTCGTGGTATGTGTGTGTGTGTGTGTGTGTGTGTGTGTGTGTGTGTGTGCAGGAGGCAGCCCATCCATGATTCTCTCTCTTCATTGATGTTTCTCTCTCTCTCCCTCCCCCTTCCTCTCTGACATCAATAAAAATAAATATATTCTTCCAAGTAAAAATCTATGGCAAAGCTGCCTTTCTCCTGAGCGTTTTCTCAGCCCGTGGACATGTAGCTCCCCCGGCAACTGTCGTCGCTTCCCAGGCTGCCCGGCTCCGAATCGGGCCTCTCACCCCAGAGCACTGTGCCTGGACCAGGTCACATGACCGCTCCAGCCTCAGGCACAGACCACGGGGATTAAATGAGATACTACGTGCCGAGTGCCCGGAACAGTGCCTGACACAGTGCGTGGGCGATGCCTGCTGTCATGATGGGGGGGACTTACCGGCTCCCTGGCCATTTCCCTGCCTGGCTGTGGCTCAGCGGGGAGGGGGGTTGCCTTGGGCATGTCTCACCTGGTTTCAGGTGTACCTGGTGCTACTCGGGGTCTGGGCCAGAGGGGAAGGCCCCATCCGTCGCCACAGGCTGACTGCGGGATGCCTTGACCTCCAGGCCCTGTGACTCTCCTTCCTACACCCCTGCGGTCCCCCCTTTCTGCCCTCCCCGCTCCCGGACCCCTCTAACCACCCCAGTGCAAGGGAGCCTCGCTTCTGATTTAAGACCTTGATAAAGGCCCGAAGAAGGTCCTCTAAGATCAGCTTATATATGTTTAATCCGCCGTTAACGTGATTTAGAACGGAGCCCTGATGGATGGGGCGACGGAAATTAAAATGCTCCATCACCTGGCGTCTGGCTGCGGCACCCCCTGGTGACAAGGCCGCGGGGACCTCCTCCCGCCGACTTCCTGGGAAACGCAGCCTCCCCGCCCGCTCTCTCCAGGGCCCGCGGGCAATTAAGTGAGAGGCTGCTGGCGGGCGGGCGGGGCCGCAGAAGGAGCTGCGTGGGCGCTGCAGCCTAAGGATGCGACAGCTGCTTGGCCGTGGAATTAAGGAGCCTGCGCCGTGGCCGGACCCTCGTGCTTGCGGCGGGGGGTGGGGGTGGGGGGTCGGAGGAGGGGGGAGGCAGCCTGTGGAGAGAGGACTGGAAATGTGCAGAACGTCCCCTCTTACCCCCACCCCTCCTCCCCTCCTCCCCTCCCCCCTCCTTTTAGCATCAGGGAGTGAACCGGCTCCTGCCCGCCCCTCCCCAGGAGGCAAGGTCCTGGGACTCACTTTGTGAGCTTCCTGGCAGGGGAAGGAGCCCCCACCCATTCTCCTCGCCTCCCGCCCCGGCCCTCCACCCACCGCCTGTCCCAGAGTCTGACACAAATGAAGGCGATGCAAAGCCGGGGACCCAGAGAGGAAGGGAGAGGGGGAGAGAGAGAAACCTCCATGATGGGAGGGAATCAGGGGTGGGCTGCCTCCTGCACGCCCCCCACGGGGATGGAGGCCGCCACCAGGGCGTGTGCCCTTCACCGGGAATCGAACCATGAGCTCCTGGTTCCTAGGTGGACGCTCAACCCCTGAGCCACGCCGGCCGGCCGGGCGGGAAGAACCCTGTTTCGGACCTGGGGTCCCGAGGGCACTTCCTGCAGACAGAGGATGAGGCTGGGCGGGAGCATTGGGAGTCCCAAGAGGAAGAAAGGGAACCGGGCTGCCCAGGATGGGAGCGGGAGCCACACCCAGGTCTGGGGGACCGGCCCCTCCCCAGACAGCCTGAGTCTCGGGGGGCAGCGAGCCCCGCGGGCCTGGGGATCGGCCCTGCAGCTGGCCCACCTCCGGCAGGCCGGCCGCCTCTACACAAGAGCCCCGTGTGTTTCCCAGGCCGGGATCTGGCTGGGGGCTCGCTCGTGGGGAGCCCGCCTCAGACAGGGGCCCTTTGAAGGCGGATGAACTGGGCTCAATGTCTCCACCCAGCTGAGGGCGGGCGGGGCGCGGGGCGGGCGAGCTGCCTGCAGGGGGACAGAGAGAGAATGTGAGAGAGACACATCCATTGGCTGCCTTCTGCATCTCTCCCCCCGCCCCGACCAACTGGGACTGGGGATCCAGCCTGCAACCGAGGTACATGTCTGTTGACCCTTCAGCCCACGGCCCGACACTGTAACCAGTAACCACTGAGCCACACCGGCCAGGGCGCCAAATCTGCTTTGTGTCCTGCCGCGCCGAGATCCCAGCTTCCCCCTGCTCTTGGGACCAGGCACTGAGCCGCCCGAGCCAGGCAGAGGCCCCCCTGGTGCTGGCAGCGGGGGGTGGCCTCCTTGCTGCGGAGATGCCCGGATGCTGTTGGCTGCCTCCAGGCCTTCCCGCCCGAGGGTTGGGGTGATGCTCCGTCATGATGACAGGGCGCCGTGCGCAGCCTGGGCTGATTCCAAACGCTTCCAGTCACCGCGGGCTCATCGTCCAGACGACCCTCCCGCCCGGGCGGGGCTGCGGTCACCTCCACGCACCCAGAGGGCACGTGACCTCCACACGCGGGTTCACACACCCACACTCGTGCACACTCTCAAGGCACATGCCTAGCTCACACACACACATTCACACACGCTCACGTACTAGTATAAACATGCATACACACACGGTCACTCTTTGGCACACTGTGATCACTGAATGCATGTGTGAGCACATACATGCACGCACGCATGCACACACACCAGGCACACCTGCCCCTCACACAGGTTGAGTTCACTGTGCATGTGCACACTCGCCACACATGTGAAGACACCTGTGTAAATGACCCTGTGACAGCACGCACGCACACATGCACGAATACACATATGTATCCGCACAAGTTTTGACACACAGTCTCTTTACCAGGAACTCAGTCACAAACAGGAAAACATGTAACTCAAATAGGGGAAAGTCCGAATCCAGGAAAATTCAAAATTCCATCTCCTACCGGCCGGCGTGGCTCCGTGGTTGAGCGGTGACCTATGAGCCAGGTCCTGCCGCTGGGGATCAAGCCCAAACCCAGGCCTGTGCCCGCCTGGGGCTAGAACCCATGACCTCCAGGTTCACAGGTTGACGCTCACCCACGGAGCCACGCCAGCCAGGGAACCAGGATGCAGCCCTGAGCAAAACTGATATACATGCGACCCTCGCCACGTGCCCAGGGCACCGGGCCGACTCCCACGGCGACCCACAAATGTGGGTGGTGCGCCTACTGTGCGCCAGGAGCTGTCCTCGGTGCCGGGAACACAGCCACGAACAGACTAAATGTTTGTTGAGCACCTACTATGTGCCAGGCGCTGGGGTAGAGTGGTGGCCAGGAAGGAGGTGGTCCCTGCCCTCGCGGCCTCGGGGACAGAGGGCACAGGGGAGCAGCAGTGAACACCCAACCGCAGAAGCAAACGACGGGGTGAAGGGCAGGGGCCTCCACAGCCACCTGCTCTTTGTGGATGGGGCAGTCAGGCAGGGCTTCTCGGAGGAGGCGGTACGGAGCGGAGACCTGGATGGAGCAAGGAGCCAGCCCTCACGCTCCTTGGGAAGAAGGTTCCGGGCACAGGGAACAGCCAGGGGGTTCGGGGCCCCTGGGCCAGAGCAGTGAGCCCCCCGGCATGGGGGGCTGGTGAGGAGTCTGGGGGACAGTGAGGTCTAGGAAAAGACCCCAGAGGTTGTGAGGGGTGGGGTGTAGTGGGCACGTGACATGAGGACCCCCCTTCCAGGAGGCGCCTGGGCCCACCCTTGTCCCGGGAGCCTGGGAAGTGAGCACAGGGTGAGCCCATTCCGCAGACAGGAAGGTAGCGGCACACGGGAACCCGCCATCTGGGCCCAAGGGTGCCCCTGACCCGTCGGAGAAACCAAAGCGGCCCCCTCCCCCCCCACGCCCCTTCGGCTCCCCCAGGGGCCCCGGTGTGGCCCAGCTCCAGGCCGATCCCCTTCTGCCCCGGCTCTGGGCTCCGAAGGCACCGTCCCTGTCCCTGGCCGACCCTCTGCTGGCTCCTGAGCTGCCGGCCTGGCTCCCGGCGGGCTGAGTCACCCTGCGCAGTGACATTTCTTTATGCCGCACACGGATCGTGGCGAGAATTAATTATTTAGCGCAAGGAAGCACTTTGAAGGCGGAAAGTGCTGAGGGTGGCGTGGCCGTGACATTGCAGCGAATAACGCGCCCTCCTCAGCGCCTGCAGCTCTGGCATCGAGCTGGCCTCTGCCCTCCAGCCCGGGGGCCGGAAACTGGGGAGAAGCCAGCAGTCCTCTGGGCTCCGGACTCCTTTCTGTGACAGCAGGAGGGGGGGGGAGGGGGAGGGGGAGGAGGGGGAGGGGGGTAAGAATAAGAAGAAGGGCCGCCCAGGAGGGGGGGCCCCCGTGGGTGAGCACCGACCTGTGCACCAGGAGGTCCCTGTTCCGTTCCCGCTCAGGGCGCCTGGGGGCAGCCGATGAGTCTCCCTGCTCATGGATGTCTCTCCCCTCCCTTCCTCTCTGAAATCAGTAACAACGTATGAAAACGAAGGAGAAGGGGCGGGGGAGAAAGCTTCACCCTCCAAGGTTTCAGCCGCGCCACACGGTGGAAGGGAGGGTAGGCGGAGTCACAGGCAGAGTTTTGGTTTAGAAGACACTTTCTCTTCCTTACTTCCCCACGTCCTTACCCCGGGGGGGGGGGCGCGGGGGGAGTCGCCCTGGGAGCAGAGCTGGGGTGGCGCTTTTGGGGGTGAGGAGGCCAAGGCTGGGAGAGGAGCAAAACCGGCGGGAGCGGCGGGGGTGGCCCAGGCACTGGGAGCTCTCACTTCCTGGGGGGGACAGGCCCCAGCTCCCCGGCGCGGACCCGAGGTCAGAGGTCAGCCCTTGACCTTGGGCCTCTCCCCTCGTGCCCCTCAGGACCTGTGCCTTCCGGTCTCGGTCTGGAAGGAGGCAGGGAGGGGAGACCTCGCTGGGGTGGGGAGGGAGGCGGTGGGGAGACACAGACAGGTGTCGGGAGCTTGAAGCTTGACCTCACTTAATATTTACCCGAAAGGAAGGCCCTGGGCCCGTGAGCAGCGGAGGTGCTGAAGTTGCCTCCGGAGGGAAAAAGGTGGTGGGGCGCACTTGGCCCCCTCTCTACGCCCGAGCTCAGAAACCCTAGTGGAGGCGGAGGACTGGGGGTCTCCGGGCCATCTGCACGCTTCTTTCTGAGGGCCCCAGCTCTGCCCCGGTTCCCTTCCACGCCCCCCAGAGGCCAGAACCAGGCCTGCATCCAGCAGGTGCCTCATAAATGCCGGCTCCCATGTCCTGGGTGTCCTCTGAGGACGCCTGTCCAATGAGATGGAGAAGGGCGGGGGACTTGACCTCCCGTGCCTCAGTTTCCCCACCTGTAGGATAGGATCCAAGGTGACAGACCCAGGGCCTGGTCGCAGGACGATTCCGGGGCCGGTTCCCAAGATGCCTCTAAGAGCCCGTGGCTGGCGGCCATCAGCGCCTGTCTGTCCGGCTGTGCTTCGCCCCGGGCAGGCGGACACGTGGTCCTCCCCGCAGCCCGAGGGCTGGGCAGGCCCGGCCACGCCCCTTCTATTATTGTCGTATTTGTAGATAAAAAAACTGACCGAGAGAGAATACCAGGTGCACCGGCTAATGATGCAGATTCTTTTCAGTCGATGGGGTGACACACATGCTGATACAGATGCGATTGGATATGTGTGCTATTTTGTTGTATTGACAACAACAAGCTTCAAAACCTCTTATGTCACATTTTCTGAAGGTGTTCACAGCATAGGTGTTTTTACACTTAAAAATGTCGAATGTGCCAAGAAAAGAGCATTTGCGGGAAGTTTTAGTTCATTACTTTGTTTTGAAGAGAAGCGCTGCTGAAAGTGATCGTATACTTCGGGAAGCTTACGGTGAACATGCTCCATCTCAAGACCCTTGTGAACGCTGCTTTAAACGCTGTAAAAGGGATGATTTCGACGTGAAAGACAAAGAACGTCCAGGTCAGCGGAAAAAGTTGGAAGACCAACAGTGACAAGCGTTATTGGATGAAGACACGTGTCAAACCCAAAAACAACTCCCAGAAAGATGGCACGCTGCTCAGCAGACCGTTTCCGGCCGTTCACAAGCCATGGGAAAGGTTTTAAAGGAAGGAAATGGTGCCACGTCAACTGAACGAGAGACAAATGGGAAACGGAAGACTCATCAGGAAAATGCTGCTTCCACGGCACGAAAGAAAGTCTTTTTGGCATCGAATTGTGACTGGCGATGAAAAGCGGATTTATTTGGAGAATCCCAAACGCACAGAATCACGGGTTGATCCAGGTCAACCATCAACACCGACTGCAAGGCCACATCGCTTCGGAAAGAAGACACTGCTCTGCGTTTGGTGGGATCAGGAAGGTGTGGTGTGTTATGAGCTTCTCAAACCAGGAGAAACCGTTAATACTGATCGCTACCGACAACAAATAACCAATTTGAACCACACTTTGATTGTAAAACGACCACCATGGGCCAGAAGACACGGCAAAGTAATTCTGCTTCATGATGACGCTCCATCACACACTTCAAAACCAGGTACAGACCCGTGAAAAGGTCTTGCCTGGGAAGTATGAACCCACCCGCCGTGTTCACCAGCCCTCGCTCCTTCAGGTGACCGCTTGCTCCGATCGATGGCACATGCCCTGTCTGAGCAGCACTTCAACACGGACGCAGAAGTGGAAATGGGGTCTCTGAACGGTCTGCCTCAAAACAAGAAAAGTTCTATCGGGACGGTACCCACCAATGACCTGACAGATGGGGGAAATGTGTGGCTAGCGATGGACATCACTTAAATAAAGCACTTTGGATGTTTCTCTTAAAATTACCGTGTTTTCTTTGATTACAAAATCCACATTTTTAACCGGTTAAAGCTAATCCCCATATACCGGTTAAAAATGCGAATTAGCTCTCCGACGTCTTTCTCTGTCCCTCCGTCTCCCTGCCACTCTCTCTAAAACTCAATGGAAAAAATATCCTCGGCTGAGGGCTAACAACAACAAAATAAATAGTTTTTTAATAAAAGCAGGCAGCGCACCTGCCATATGCCAGGCTCCGAGCCAGGCTCCGCGCCAGGTGCCAGGGACTCAGCGCTGAATGAAGCAGGACTCCCCCGCAGAGAGGAGGCTGTGGGCGGGGTCCAGGGCCCGGCGCTGGCAGGTGGGGGGTCCCGCCTTCCGCCCCCGCCCCGCAGCCGGCATCACGCGCCTTCTCCTCCGCTCGCTCGCCCGGGAGGCTGGGTGGGGATGTGCGCTTTCACTAAAGCTCCTCCGCGGGGAGCAGCGGGGAGCAGCTGCCAGAGAAAAAGTCAGCTGCTCCCTCACCCACCGCAGCGTCACTACGTGGCTGACACCGAGGCCGCGGGCGATGCCCGGCATCAGGGATCAAGGGAATCTGCACCGCGGGGTGCCCCCGCGCCCCCAGGGTCACACCCCGCAAACCTTTATGCCGTAGATTTATATCCAGCAAACTGTCGGGGACTAGGGCTTTGCGGGCTGCGAACGCGCCGCCGCCCCGCCCCCGCGCCGCCGCCCCGCCCCCGCGCCGCCGCCCCGCCCCCGCGCCGCCGCCCCGCCCCCGCGCCGCCGCCCCGCCCCCGCGCCGCCGCCCCGCCCCCGCGCCGCCGCCCCGCCCCCGCGCCGCCGCCCCGCCCCCATAGCAGCCAGGACGCAGGCGCAGTCACCGCCCGGCTTCCCGGGGACCTAAAGCGCTTTCTCGAATCCCTGCGTTTGACGCGACCCATGAAATGGAGCGATGGCTGGTTGGGGCCTTTCCGCGAACATGCGGGGCGCTGTGCTCTGGGGGCGACCAGTTCAGCGACGCCCCACCTCCCGCGGGCAGGGCCGGGCTTGGGGACAGGGACGCGCAGCAGGGAACACGGGGAGCCTCGGCAGCCTGCGCCCACGGCTTTCACTTTTCCTGCATCCGTGTCTCCCCCCCAGAGACAATGAAGCAACATGTACCTGCCGGGCCCTGGCCGGTGGCCCAGTGGTTAGAGCATCGCCCCAAGCACCGAGGGCTTGTGGGTTTGATTCCCTGTCAAGGGCACGACTCCCCACCCATCGAGGACCTGGGGGGAGGCAACCAGTCATGCGCCTCTCTCACATCCATGTTTCTCTCCACACCCCCCTTCCCTCTCTCCCTTCCCCTCTCTCTGAAAAGCAATGGGGATTAACAATACAACCCCCAACAACCTTCCTGCCTACATCCTGCCCTCGGGGCTACCTAACGTGACAGCTGGCCAGCCAGCGCACCCTGCCCACCTCCTTGTCCTCACAGGAGAATTGAAATGGGCTCCAGACCCCAGTGCCTGAGAGAAGCCAGTCTGTACGTGTAAACTCTTCCCCGGCAGCTCCTAGATTTAGCATTCAGGCCCCGAATCCCGTAAAGCTTCAGAGAGAGACAGAGAGAGAAAGAGAGAGAGAGAAGCTCCTGGCTCCACTGTTTCAGCTGTGCAGCCCCGGGCACGGAACTCCTTTGAGCCTCAGTTTTCACATCTGTGTAATGGGCATCGCTGCTGTACCTGCCTCCAGGGGTCGCGGTGAGCGTGACGCGGGGACACAGGAAGTTCAGCCAGGGCCGGCCTTGGGCAAGCAGGCTGAGTGAACTAGTGCCCCCCGCCCCCGCCCCCAAATTCGTGTCCACCCAGAACCCGGGAGTGTGATGTTATGAGGAATGAGGGTCTTTGCAGAGGGAATCAGATGAGGATGAGGTCAGCCTGCACCCAGTGACGGGTGAATGTATGGAGACCATGGGGGGCCCCGGGGAGAAGACAGCCAGGTGGCCGCTGGGAGCCGGGCAGGCCCTGGGTGCCAGAAGCCTCGAGGAGCGAGAAGAGAAAGCAGGGCGGGTTCCTCCCAGAGCCTTTGGCGGGGCGGGGAGCACACCCGGCTGACACCTTGGCTTCTGACTCCTGGCTCCGAGCTGCGGGAATACATTCCCACTGAGTGGAACCACCAGCTCGAGGCTTACCGAGCTGTGGCAGCCAGGAGCCACGCGTGCGTGGAGGGTCTGCCACGCGGGGTGGGCGACGGCAGTTCTGTCGCTGTTCCTGGCTCACAGGTGGGGGGTGCTGAAGTCACTCAGGAGGGCCGAGGGGACCCTCTGCAGCCACAGGACTCGCAGGACTAGACAAGGGGTTGAAACTCAAAACCTACAGAGATCAGACAGGTGTGGGGCGATAGGGACCGGTGGGGAGTGGGGCAAACTGAAGGAGAGGGTGCCCTCCCTACTTAAAGGTCAATTCCAGCCTAATTGCATCATGTAGGAATATAGGGCCCAAAGGGACTGAATCTTCTCTCTCTCTTTTTGTAAAAGCCTGTTTTTATTGATTTGTACAGAGAGAGGAAGGGAGATAGAAACATCGATGAGAGAGGAGCATCATGGATTGGCTGCCTCCTGCACGCACCCCCACTGGGGATGGAGTCCGCCTGGGGTTAACACGGGGCGGCTGTTACCTCCTGTATTCAAGTGGGGGAAGGGCGGCCCTTCGAGGAGTCACCAACCAGACTGCCAGGGTGTGAGGGCGAGGTAGGCTGCCCCAGACCCAAGGAGGGGCTGGGAATCAGCAGGGTGGGGGGGGGCTTTCCTGGGGGGAGTGGCCCTGGGTTCCTGACGTCACCTGCCCGCCCCAGGTCCTGGCCCCACCCACTCTTTCCCCGAAGGAGGGGACCTGGGCAGGGGCCTCAGATTCCGATGAGATGATGCGCTAATGGGCGGGGCGGCACATTCCCTGACACGTGGCGTCAGCGGCTGCAGCCCCAGCGGGAGGGGCAGGGGCAGAGGGAGCAGACGGAGGCCCACCTGCCCGGCTCTCTCCTCCCTGCAGGGTCTGGGTCTGGCTTTGACCTCCCCCCTCTCTCTCCTCTCACCGCAACCTGCTCCTGCTGGAAATTGTCAGCAGGAAATGCTTCAGGGTCAAGCTCAAGGTCAAACGGAGGTGCCTGTGAGCACCTAGCTGGGGCCAGCAAAGGCTCCCTCGCAACCGGAGGTGGGGCCCTTAGGAGGCAAAGTTGAGGGGCTCTTGGGGTCCCTAAATCCCTCACAGCGATGGCAAAGAGGCCTCAAACCTCTTCTTTTAAGAATATATATATATTTTTTTATTTCAGAGAGGAAGGGAGAGGGAGAGAGAGAAACATCCGTGATGAGAGAGAATCATGGGTCAGCTGCCTCCTGCATGCCCCCTCCCTCCCTCCCGTGACCGGGAATCGAACCCAGACCTCCTGGTTTCTAGGCCGACGCTTAACCACTGAGCCACCCTGGCCGGGCCTCGAACCTCTTCTTGCCGACTCTCCATGGAGAGTGTTACATCCAAGGCCGTGCCTACAGTCAGTGCTCAGCAAATGCACACCCGAAGAGGGACCCGAACAGGGACAGAGGGAGCCTGTGCCGGAAAGCGCACCCTCCCTCCCCGCCCCTCCCTCTTCAAAGCCTCCTGGGAAGGGAAATGTGAATTGGTTCCCCCCTAATCAAATCTGGGCACCTCCACCAGAAACCTTCCCATAACCTCATCAGCGCTCAAGATGACAACAGCGACGCAGGAACCGACGGGCCGGGGTTAGGTTGCTCAAGGGGAAAACGGAGCTCGGGTTAGAAACGGATGTTACCGTTTACTCACCGATCCAAATTAATTCGATTTTAAGCCGCCATTCAATACACATCAGGATGCATCGCCCAAGAGCCTGGCTGGCAGGGAGCGAGGGGGGTAACAGAAAGCACATGAGGCCCACAGGAGCTTGGTACCCCCCCCCCCAAAAAAAACCCAACAAAACAGCATGTTCATTCTGAGGTTTGGGGCCGGGGGTTCAAAACTGGGGAGGGGAACACCAGCTGGAATTCTTAGTAGCAGGAATTAGAACCCCAGTTCAAACTGGCTTAAGCCACACGGCGATTCTTATCTCACTATCGGAAGCAGCCTGGCCAGCTTCAGGCTCAGCTGGATCCAGGCGCTCCCGGTCATAGGAATCGGCCTTCCTCTGCATCTCAGTCTGTTTTCCTCTGCGTGGGATTCACGCTCGAGCAGGGTCTTCCGACCTGGAGGCAGGTTCTCGTTCTACCGGCTTCGCTGGGCGGAATAACAGCCCGCCCCCAACCCAGGGATGCTCTCATCGGCCGGCCAAGGTCACGCCCCGCTCTGACGGCCCAGCCTGGGCCCTCTGCCCATCCGAGAGCTGGGAGGAGAGGCGGGCGGTCAGATCCACGTGCAGCACAGGGACCGAGAGCAGGAGGGGAGAGGTCCCCCCCAAAAGCACAGAGGTGCTGGGGCCAGTTTGGAAGACAGAGGAGGGGGCAATGGCCCCAGGAACAGGGGCCTCCTCTCGGAGCTCCGAAGCGGGGAGCAACTTCTCCCTGGAGTGCCCGGGGGACAGCCCCGCGGACACGGCCTCTCCGGGCACACAGGACCGACTCGCCGCCGATTTCTAGCCCCGGGCCCACAAGAGGACCCACGCGTGGTGGCCAGTTGTCCCAGCAGCGATCAACAGCCCGTACCTTTGCCCGGCGGCCTGGCTACCCATTTCACCAGGAGGTCGCCGGCGGGTTCCGGGTTAGGGCACATGCCCGGGTTGCGGGCTCCCTCCCCGGTGTGGGGCGCGCCCTGGGGAGATGGGGAGGGAGATGGAGAGAACCGAGTTCTGCTTCGTTGCCCCCTTGTTGGAAAGCCGGGCCGGGGCAGCCTCCCGCACCTCCCCTCAGAATTACACAGCTGAAGGCGACGGGGAGAGGGGAGCCGGACGGGACAGCAGCGGGAGGGGGGAGACAGGACAGAGGGCGCTGGAGGAGGAGGGCCTAGAGAAGGGCAGGATTCTCCCAGGCCCAGGCGCGGTGGCGGGGCACAGCCCTGCTGGGGACCGAGCCTGCAAGCGAGGTACGTGCCCTTGACCAGAATCAAACCCGTGACCCTTCAGTCAGCGGGCCGGGGCTCTATCCACTGAGCCACCCCAGCCAGGGCGGCAGCCGCTGCTCTTACCCCGTGGCCAGTGCCATCCTTGGGCCGTGTCTGCCTTTAACCCCTTGGTCCCCGTGACACTCCCGTAAGAGAACGGATGTCAGCGCCACCCCATTTTCCAGGCGAGGAAACAGAGGCACGGAGAGGTGAGGCGGCAGGCCCGAGGGTCCACGGCTAAAAGGTGGGGGGCGGGACTCCCGCCCAGGGCCCTGAGCCCTCAGCGCCCGCTCCGCACCGCCTGGCCGGGCCTCTCCGAGGGCCGGACGCTGGGCCCTCTCTGCTTTCTTTCCCTGTCAGCCGTTCTCTATCTGACCCAGAGCCACCGTCTCACCACCGGGCTCCCCACCACCGCCTCTGGGCCAGCTCAGGCCAGGCTAGGGCCACAGCCAGGTTGGCCTGACAGGCCCAGGCGGACCCCCCCTGCCCCCGCCCGGCCCATCAGCACTGTCTGCTGAGATCATGCTGACCCACCAGACCAGGGACCGAGGCGGCTTGCGGCTCGCACATCTGCCGCTGGCTCAGCCTTCTTGCTGAACTTACAGGGGGAGAAAGCCCTGAAAAATGACAGAATCAGAGCGGCAGCTTGCTTAGAATGAAAAAAAGGGGAAAAACTGATCATGTCAGGACTCTTTCTTGCAAGCTGGTGCAAATCCAAATGGCTTAAGCAAAAAAGGCAGATGGGCTGTCTCGAGTAACTACAATTTCAGGAACAGTGCCAGCTTCAGGCATGGCTGGATCCAGGGGCCGAGGTAATGTCCTTAGGCCGGAGTCTCTCCCGCTCTGGCTTGTCCTCTTCATCCCGTTGGCTTCATTCACAGATGCCACCTGGTGGCACGCTGCTGCCCAGAGCTTTACATCCCAGGTCAGGGTCCCGCGGGAGGAGATGCCCCTTGGGGCCCTGCCGCTAGGTCTCCAGGATCAGCCCTAATTGGCCGCCGGGAACCATTCACAGAGGCCAGGAAAACGAAACACGGTGACTGGCTCATTGTCTGGTTGTCCCTGGAGTTGGGGGTGCATTTAAAAAAAAATTTTTTTTTTTATTGATTTCCGAGAGGAAGAGAGAGAAACATCCATGATGAGAGGGAATCATGGATCGGCTGCCTCCTGCACGCCCCGCACTGGGGATGGAGTCCGTAAACCAGGAATCGAACCGTGACCTCCTGGTTCATAGGTCGACGCTCAAACACTGAGCCACGCTGGCTGGGTGGGGGGTGCATTTCTAGAGTAGAGGCTGGGTCGCTGAGGAAAAGTAGGGTGCTGTCAGAAGGAAGCGCAGGGGCCTGGAGGACCACACAGGCATCAGAGTCTCCGCGGGCCCATCCCTCTCCTTCCTGCCCCCCCTCCTCTTCGCACCCTGCCCTCTGCCTGCTGCATGGACTTGGCCAGGGGGGCCCCCCCCCGTGGGACCCTGGGGGAGCCTGAGGCCGCTCCCTGGGGTGGCTGGTTCCCTCCGCTCATGGTGGCAGTGGCTACATCCTCGCTCCTGGGTTTCTGGAATTCTCCCTCTCCTCCTCCCTTCCAGCCTGGGGGAGGGGGAACGGGAGAAGGGGGGGAAGGTGCATATCAGCACCCTTCCCGGCCCAGGACTTCCCCGGAGCCCCCCAGGCCTTTGCAAACACCCCCTCTAGGCGGGCCTCCTGAAGTGCCAGCCTGACTGCATTTCCTGGAGTCTTGCTCCACCGGAACCCCAAATGGGGCTGGGACCCCTGCCTCCTCCCACGGCCCCTTGCACCTCCCCGCCCCACAGGCGCCTTGCCCCGCCCCCAGGCTACAGAGCCAGTGACCGTGGCTGCAGGCCGCGAATATCCTTAAGGCCACTGACCTGGGCACTTAGGAAGGCGGACACGGCCCCTTTTAGGTTGTGTGTATGCTTCCATATTTTTTCTTTATGAAGATATATTTCATTGATTTTTTTTACAGAGAGGAAGGAAGAGGGACAGAGAATTAGAAACATTGATGAGAGAGAAACATCGATCAGCCACCTCCTGCACACCCCCCACCCACTGGGGACGTGCCCGCAACCAAGGTCCATGCCCTTGACCGGAATCGAACCCGGCACCCTTCAGTCCGCAGGCCGGCGCTCTATCCACTGGGCCGCACCGGCCAGGGCCCATAGTTTTCCTTGTTGTTCATCCTCACCCGAGGATATTTTTCCATTGGTGTTTAGAGGGAGTAGAAGGGAGAGAGACACACACAGAGCGAAATGTCCAGGGGAGAGAGACACATCGATTGGTTGCCTCCTGCACATGCCCCAAGCGGGGCAGGGATCGAACCCGCAACTGCAGTGCGTGCCCTTGACGGCCCTTCCATCCCTGGGCCGGCGCTCTAACCATTGAGCTAACCGGCCAGGGCTACCATCACTTAAAAAAAAATTTTTTTAAGGAAAAAGAGCCTGGCCAGCGTGGCCCAGTGGTTAGGTCCACCTATGAACCAGGAGGTCACCGTTCGAGTCCCGGTCAGGGCACAGGCCGGGTTGTGGGTTTGATCCCCGGTAGGGGGCGTGCAGGAGGCAGCCGATCCATGGTTCTTGCTCGTCATGGATGTTTCTCTCTCTCCCTCCCTCTCCCTTCCTCTCTGAAATCAGTAAAAATATTTTTTTAAAAATAAAAAGGCCGAAACCGGTGTGGCTCAGTGGATAGAGCGTTGGCCTGCGGACTGAAGGGTCCCAGGTTCAATTCCGGTCAAGGGCATGTACCTGGGTTGCGGGCTCATCCCCAGTGGGGGGTGTGCAGGAGGCAGCTGATCGATGTTTCTCTCTCATCGATGTTTCTAGCTCTCTATCTCTCTCCCTTCCTCTCTGTAAAAAATCAATAAAATATATTTAATAAATAAATAAATGAAAGGAAAACCCTAGCTGGTGTGGCTCGGTGGATAGAGCGTCGGCCTGTGCACTGCGGGGTCCCGGGTTGGATTCCAGCCGGGGCACAGGCCTGGGTTGCGGGCGCATCCCCAGTGCGGGGCGTGCAGGAGGCAGCCAGTCAGTGATACTCTCTCATCACGGATGTTTCTCTCTATCCCTCTCCCTTCCTCTCTGAAATCTATTAAAAAAAACTGTTTAAAAATAAAATAAAAGGAAAAAGAGCCAGAACGCACACCCCCTGCTCCACCCGGTGGCCCATGGCTGACCCCGCCCGCCCCCACCGGGCTCTGGAGAGCCGGGTCGGAGGGAGGGGGGCGCAGGGTCCGTGGCGTATGGGTCGCGTTCTGCGGGGAGAACCAGGCGCAGGCTGACTTCCTGCCAGGGAACCTGAACTTCAGATGCCCCCAGGCCGCGGGCACACATGAAGCAAGCCGCTTCCGCAGCCAGCAGGGCGGTGTCTCCGTGCCCAGCGGGAAGGGCCTGGGCAAAGGCCAGCGGGCAGAAGCCGCGATGACAGAGCCCAGCAGACGCCCCAGTGCCCCTTCCCCAGCAGGAACTGAGTCACCCCCGGCCCCTGCTGCCGCCCCGTCGCACCAGCTGCCCCTCCTGCCCCCCGGGGGCCGGAACGCGCAGCCCTGAGGACAGGCGCCCACGGTCAGCAAGGCAAGGACCCCTTCGGCGGACGCACAGGGCCCGGCGCACAGCAGCCTGGTTCGAAGACGATGCTGAACCCCTGGACCACTCCCCCCCTCACCCAGCGGGGTGACTCAGAGGGTGCGGGGCGCGGGCCACGTATGGGATTTAAAATCCCCGCGGAGCATCCGGCCGGCGTGGCTCAGTGTCTGCATCCACCGAGGACCCAGGAGGTCAGGGTTCGATTCCCGGTCAGGGCACAGGCCCGGGGTTCAGGCTCCATCCCCGGTGTGGGGCGTGCAGGAGGCAGCTCATCCGTGTTTCTCAGGCCGATGGACGTTTCTCTCTCTCCCTCTCGCTAAAAACCCATAAAAACGCACTTTTCAAAAACGTAATAAATGGGATCATTTCATGCAAACGGAACCACCCCGCGGGCCGCCTTCCCTCCATTGCGTGCCGTTGTGTGGGGTCGCGCGGTGCTGCCGGTGCGTGGGTGGTCCCGCCAGCGGGAGGGCGGGGCCTGAGCCCGTGTGAACCCGGAAGGGCCGCGTCCCGGGCGGAGGGAGAGGCCCGTGCAGAGGCCCTGAGGTGCCTGGGGGTTCCGGAGGCAAAGAAAACCCAAGGCGTGTCGGGGCCTCTGGACCTGGGGGTGCTGCAAAGATGGGCTTCCCCTCGGGGCCCCATGGACCGCCCCTGGCCGGTCCTCGGCCCTGTTTGACCTCTTTTTTAAAAAAAATATACTTTATTGATTTTTTTACAGAGAGGAAGGGAGAGGGAGAGTCAGAAACATCCATGAGAGAGAACATGGATCAGCTGCCTCCTGCACGCCCCCTACTGGGGATGTGCCCGCAACCCAGGTCCATGCCCTTGACCGGAATCGAACCCGGGACCCTTCAGTCCACAGGCCGACGCTCCATCCACTGAGCCACACCGGTCAGGGCCCGTTCGCCCTCTTTTCCTGTTCGGCTTCTTCTTCCTTTAACAGGTTTTTGTTGATCGGGGAGAGAGAGACGCCGCTGAGAGAGAGAAACGTAGATCCGGAGCCTCCCGAGAGCCGCAACCCCCCCCCACCACCGGAAGGGGAAACCTGCGCCCTGACCGGGTATCGAACCAGCGACTCTCGCTCGGCCGCTCGGCCACCTGAGCCCCGGCAGCCCGTCCGCGCCGGTGCGTCCACAGCTCACGCCTTGCTCCTGCTGAGCAGTGTCCCGGCGGACACACCGCCATCTGCGCCCGTCCACCCGGCTCCGGGCCGCTGGCTGCTTCCCGGTCTTGGGCTGTGACTGCGAGAGTGACTGGGAACGCTCATGGGCAGTCGTGGGCGCGCCTGCGTTCCTCTCGGGTAAACATGTGCGCACACACATGCCCACGTGTGTGTGTTCCTCTCGGGTAAACATGCACACACACACAGTTCCTCTCGGGTAAGCATGCACGCACACACACATGCCCACGTGTGTGTTTGTTCCTCGGGTAAGCATGCACGCACGCACACACGCCCACGTGTGTGTGTGTTCCTCTCGGGTAAACATGCACACACACACAGTTCCTCTCGGGTAAGCATGCACGCACACACACATGCCCACGTGTGTATGTGTTCCTCTTGGATAAACATGCACACACACACACATGCCCACGTGTGTGTGTATTCCTCTCGGGTAAACATGCACACACACACACACACATGCCCACGTGTGTGTGTGTTCCTCTCGGGTAAACATGCACGCACACACACATGCCCACGTGTGTATGTGTTCCTCTTGGGTAAACATGCACACACACACACACACACATGCCCACGTGCGCACACACTCTGTCAGAAAGGAAATGGAGGGAGGGGTTGTCAGCAAGGTGACCCCCAGGGCTGCTGGCGCCCAGCCTGCTGTGTATTTTATTTCACTTTTATCCTCACCCAAGGATATTCTCCCAGTGATTTTTAGAGAGAGCGGAAGGGAGAGGCAGGAAGAAGTATCTGTGTGAGAGAGACACATGGAGCGGTTACCTCCCACATGCACCCTGATCAGGACCAGGAGCCTGCATCCCAGGTCCGTGCCCTTGACCGGAACCGAACCCGGCACCCTTCAGTCCACAGGCCGACGTTCTATCCGCGGAGCCACGCCGCAGGACTCGCAGACCACTGTTTAACTGAATTGGCTGCCACCTCAGGAATGCCTAGGATGCGGGCCTGGGAGAATTCGCCCGAGGGGACATGCAAAAACACGGAGGGACAGGCGGTCCAGGACACCAAGATCTAATCCCCAGACATCCCTCGCTGCCACCGCAGGGCCCAGGGCGGGGGGGGGGGGGGGGGGAGGGAGTGGGGGGCCTACAGCTGGGATCAAGGCGTCAGTCCCAGGAACCCCACCTCTAGCTCGCTGAGTGGGGGTCCCACCCACTGGGGAGGCCCCCGCAGTGGAGCTGGGGACTGGGCCGGTGGCTGTGGCTGCTCCTGGCAGAGGCCCCAGCCCCGCGTGCTGGCGCGTAACCAGCTCAACCAGTTCCCTGTCCCTCTCTCTCTTGCAAAGCTTTGCGTTTTCGCTTCCCCGTGGGAAACATCTCAGCCGTTTCAGAGAGCAGCTCCCGCAGGAAGGTCACCTGCAGCGGGAAGGAGGACGCCTCCCCCCAGCGGAGGGGGCAGAGCAGGTGGGCTGTGACGGGGACAAGAACAGGGCATGAACCCGGCCCGCGCGGCTCAGGGGTTGAGCATCGAGCTAGGAACCAGGAGGTCAGGGTTCGATTCCCCGTCAGGGCCCAGGCCCAGGTGGTGTGCTCAGTCCCCAGTGGGGGGCGTGCAGGAGGCAGCCGATCAGATTCTCTGTCACCATGGATGTTTCTCTCTCTCCTCCTTTCCCTTCCTCTCTGAAATCCATAAAAACACATATTTTTAAAAACACAGTTTAAAAAAAGACCATCGCATGAGACGGATGCCAGGGCCTGAGTGCACAGGGCCTGCAGGCCGCGTGGCCAGTCCTCCTGGCTCCTCTCCCCCGGGACCCGTGTTCCCAGGGTGTATTGGTCCCCAGTGCTGCGTGACCAGCCCCCCGGCCCGAAGGGGTGACGTTATAAACATTTAGCTCAACAGGCTCCGGCGCCCATCCACGGAGGGGGTTGGGGGGTGGGGGGGAGCCAGCCCCAGACATGCGGGACGGGGCGGAGCGTTGAGCCAGGTAAGCACGCCCCCGGGCACCTGCTACTGCAGGGATGAGTGTTGACACCAAAATATCATTAGAGTTTCCAGGGTATTTCCTGGGTTTGAGGGAAGGAGAGTTTTGTCCCCCCCTCCCCCCCAAAAAAAAGAAAGAAGCGGAGGAGGCAGAGAGAGAGGGAGCGAGGGGGGAAGGGAGGGAGGAGAGAAGGAAAAAGAGGGGCGTCAGTTCCCATAAGTATCGTGTCCCCCAGGGGCCAGCAAATGGCAGCCAGGAGCCAAACCCAGCCTGTGGGCTGCCGGTGTGCAGCCTGTGCAGTGAAAATGGTTTTTTCCATCTTTACTGTTTGTTTTTGTAAATATATTTTATTGGCATTTTACAGAGAGGAAGGGAGAGGGAGAGAGAGTTAGAAACACCATCCATCAGCTGCCTCCTGCACGCCCCCCACTGGGGATGTGCCCGCCACCCAGGTCCATGCCCTTGACCGGAATCGAACCTGGGACCCTCCAGTCCGCAGGCCGACGCTCTAGCCACTGAGCCACACCGGTCAGGGCGCGCCTCGGACCTTTTTCACATCTTTTGAAAAGTTGTCGAAAACCAACGGGAAACAGAAAGCAGGCAGGAGGCCTTGGGCCCGCCCGCCTGAGACATTTGGCCTTGACAGAAGCAGCCAGCCGGCTCCCAGCCCCCCGGCCTGAGCTCCCCACGGTGTTCGCCCCCCCTTCCCGCCCCGGCCAGCTGTGCAGGCAGCACCAGGCGCAGGCCAGACAGCCTAGAAACGTCCACTTCCGCCCACGAGGCCGCGCGCCATCCATCAGGAGCCTGTCCCAGCCAAGGCCCAGATGGTGAAGCGATTTCTGCCCGGGCTCAGCGAGGCGAGGTCGGCGCCCCAGGGGCACGGAGGAGAAGGGAGAGGCGCGCAGCTGCCCCGGGATCTGTTTCTCAGCCGCTTCTTGGGAAACGAGGGAGTGGGTCTGCCCGGCCCCCGAGGCACCTCTGTCGGAGGAAACCAGGGGAAACAGAAGGCCGGGTTCCGGGTCAGGGCTCCTGGTTCCGAGTGAGGGAATCCCGAGGCGAACGGACTGCAGCCAAAAGAGGGCCTCGGCCCGGGTGCTGCCAAGCGCAGGAGCGGCGCCAGCTTCAGGCACGGCTGGCTCCGGGCGCTCAGAACGGCACCCGCAGGACGCATTCTGTCCCCTTCCTTCTGGGCTGCTTTCCTTCTCAGCGACGCGACTGGGGGCCAGGGGACCCACACCCCGGCCACTTACCAACCCCACGGGGAGAGCTCCTCTGGCTGCGGGTTCCAGAACGGAATCTCGTTGAACCCTGCCTGCGTCACGTGACTCCCCGGACCCATGAAGCGGTCAGGAGCTGGGGTGATCTGATTGGCCGGGTTGGGTCACGTGCTCCTCCGGAGTGGGGCAGGAGGCGTCAGCCCAGCTGAGTTGCAGGTGCTGAGAGAAGAGCACGATTCCCCCAACAAGATCCGGGCGCTGGGAGCAGGAGGCGGGAGAGGTGTGGAGCCCTCAAAAGCAGCTACGGAGCCCTGGCTGGTGTGGCTCAGTGGTTGAGCATCGAACCAAGAGGTCACTGGTTCAAATCCCGGACAGGGCACAGGCCTGGGTTTCGGGCTCCATCCCCAGTAGGGAGCGTGCAGGAGGCAGCGGATCAATGATTCTCTTTCATCATTGATATTTCTCTCTTTCCCTCTCCCTTCCTCTCTGAAATCAATAATAAAAATATACTTAAAAAACAGTTAAAGTCACCTATTACTTGTTAGATGCAAAATATATGCATATAGGCCTTACATTTAGCACATAGTAGGTGCTCCACAAATACTTGGTAAACATATGTACAAGCATGTGGATAAACCCGTTACCACACATATCTGGTAAATGGACAAAAGCATCTCTAGCGCCTGCACATAGTAGGTGCACCCCAAAGGGTTGGTAAAAGAACATATCTCAGTGCCCGCACATAGTAGGTGCTTAACACAGAGTGAACAGTTGAGTGAGTCTCAATGGAAGCCAAGCTGCCTGGCTGCCCAAACATTCCCAGCTCACTAACGAGATAGAAGGAGACAGAGAGGTGGGGGAGGGAGAAATGAATGAGTGAATGAATGAATGAATGAACAAATGAATGAACGAACGAACGAACACAGAAACCTCTTCTCCCTTCTGGAGTGCTCCTAGGAGGACCTCGGTTCCTAAGGAAGGTCCCAGGCAGTGAGACCATCAAGGTGCCTTGGAGAGCAAACCCGGGTTTGGGAAAGGGATGCTGGGGCTCTGTGAGCCAGGAGGCTGGGGGGCAGGGGGCCGGGCTGGCAGGAGGAAGCCAGGTCAGCCAGAACCCAGCCAGCGGCCCCGCCTGGGACCCCGCGCCCCGCCCGCCTGGCCCTGACCTTGCCTCAGCCCACAATAGAGCATCCATTGTAAGTGGGTAATTGGGTTCCGTGCATCCCCTCCCCCGCCTGGGAGTGGAAGCAAAGGGAAGCACAATCTGTTTTCTATCGGCAGAGCTGCCAAGACGCCGTCCTCCCCCGCCGCCCCCCGCTCTGCGGAGCCGCAGCCCCTGTGCCGCCGCCATGACCATCCTTGGCTTGGCTGGGGCTGCGGGTGGACTCCGGCGGCCTGAGAAAGGACAGCACAGGACAGGAGACCTCAAAACAGCCTGAGGGGCCTCCTTCCACGTGAAGCCAGAAACAGAGCCCTCAGGGAAGTGTCTCCCCACGAAGGAGGGGTCCCACCTGCTTCCTGCTCTTCAGAGCCCTGCGACCCTGGGCCCATCTCTCCGGGCCTCAGTTTCCTCATCTGTGAAATGGAAACTGAGTTGTCGTTTTTTAAGCCTCAGCACAAGAGCGTCGTGGTGAGCGTGGTGTTCCGCGATTAGACATTTTCGTTCCACACCGGGGATTCTCACCCGGTGGCAGGTCCGGGGACGTTGGGCAGGGCCTGGAGACATTTCTCGCCCGTATTGGGCAGGGGGTGCTCCATTTGTCTGGGTCCCAGAGGAGGACATGCTGGGCAGAGCCCCCAGCCTTCCCGCCTTGGGCACGGAGCACCAAGGAGGCATGAATGCTGGACGCCGTAAGCCATGAGAGCTGGGGGGCTGTTTGTTACTGAGCATCACCGAGCTGGTACTGACCGATGCACCCCCACCTCACTGATGAAGGAACAAAGTCCGAAGAGGTCACACAGCTCACCCAGAGTCAGAGGTAAAGGCACAGCCCCGGTCCGAGCAGGTGGGCCCATCGCGGAGACCTTCCGGAGGGGGGGGTGTCCCCTTCTGAACAAACCCCTTGCCGTGCCCCCCTCCAGGGAAAGCCAACCTCAGCAAGGCCTCCTGGCTCCTCACGAACAGCCCTGATCGTGGTGGGGAAAGGCCCCGCCTGCCCAGGCGGCTTGTTCTGCCAGGAGCCGCCAGCGAGACAAATGGCCTCGTAACTCACTGCTCCCGGCGACGCCGCGGCAAGTGGCAGCAGATGCCGGGAATCGATCACGGCTCATCTCCCCAGAGACCGAGACCCGGCAGAGGACCCGAGGAGCGGGGGCGCCAGGGAGGCCGGGAGCAGCCCTGCGTCTGGGGGCTTCACTCAGGACATGCACTGCTGCGAGGTGACCCCTGAGGGCCGGGTCAGCCCTGACACCTGTTTCCCCCGAAGGAAGAGAAGCCGCCCTGGCCGGTGTGGCTCAGTGGATGGAGCGTGGACCTGCGGACTCAAGGGTCCCCGATTCAACTATGGTCAAGGGCACAGGCCCGGGTTCAGGTTCGATCCCCCGTCGGGGGCGTGCAGGAGGCAGCTGATCCATGATTCTCTCTCATCATGGATGCTTCTCCCGCTCCCTTCCTCTCTGAAATCAATTAAAAAAATAATAATTTAAAAAATAAAATTAAAAAAAAGCCCTAGCCAGTTTTGCTCAGTGGTTAGAACATTGGCCTGTAGACGGAAGGGTCCCGGTTTCGATTCCAGTCAAGGGCAGGCACCTCAATTGCAGGCTCCTCCCCGGCTTGGGCCCTGGTCGGCGTGCGCAGGGGGCAGCCCACCAATGTGTCTCACTCACATCCATGGGAAAATATCCTTGGGTGAGGATTAGAAAAAAACAAAAACAGAAAACCATTCACCCAGTCACCGCCCCCACCCCCGCCCCCGCCCCCACCCGCACAAAGCCTCCTCTCCAGGCCCGAGAACCGCATGTTCCCGTTCTGCAAGCGCACGTCTCTCTTCCTGCCCCAAGCGGCCTCTGCAGGGAAGCCGCTCCTCGGGGAGGCCTCCGAGCCAGGGAGCTGAGCTTCTGCAGCAGGAACTGCGCCCGCCGCCTGCCCGGCCCCCACCCCACCCACGGAGGGGGCGCTGTGTCAGCCCCTGCCCCCAACACCAGCCGGCCTTCCTGGGGCTCACCTGGGGGCAGGGACAGAGGCGGGACCCCAGCCTCAGCTCCCGGGACACGGCACACGGTAACATTCCCTGAGCGGGTGCTGGGCCGGGCCCTGGTCTAAATGCCCTGTTGCTCCATCCGAGGCGGATGTCCCCGGGTCCCCGGGGGCGGAACTGAGGCTGGGAGCAGGGGATTTCACTGAGAACTTTATTATTATTATTATTACTACTGGAGGCCCGGTGCACGACATTTGTGCACTGCGGGGAGAGGGGGGTGTTCCCTCAGCCAGGCCTGTGCCCTCTTGCAGTCCGGTCCACAGGCAGACATCCCCCGAGGGGCCCTTAGCGCTGCCACAGAGGCAGGAGAGGCTCCCGCCACCACCGCTGAGCTCGCTAGCTGTGAGCCAGGCTTCCGGCTGAGTGGTGCCCCCCCGTGGGAACGCGCTGATCACGGGGGGTGGGGGGAGGGGTAGCTCCTGTATTGAGCGCGTCTGCCCTCTGGTGGTCAGTACACGTCATAGTGACCGGTTGTTCTGCTGTTTGGTCGATTTGCATAGTAGCCTTTTATTATAGAGGATTTTTCTGTTAATCCTCACCCCAGGCTATTTGTTCCCGGCGATTTTTTTAGAGAGTAGAAGGGAGGATGGGAGGGGGGTGAGAGAGAGAGAGAGAGAAACATTGATGTGAGAGAGACCATCAATTGGCTGCCTCCCACATGTACCCTGACCAGGGCCCGGGATCGAATCTGCAACCCAGACACATGCCCTTGACCGGAAACCGAACCTCGGTGCACTGGCCGACGCGCTAACCACTGGGAACACCAGCCAGGGCAACGTCCTGTGACCTTCCTCACGTGCTGGTCTGACCGGGCAGCGCAGGCTGAGATCCCCTCGGACCCTTGGGATCGCACACACGCACACACCATCCTCATCGCCGTCGGAAGAATCGCCGCTCTGCACGCCCCCGTGCTGTTGTAAGAATCTGACTTAAATTCACTGACAGATTCCCAGCCGCACAAGGCAAATGCATGCTCCCTGTTTGCGGTCACTGCTCCTTGGGGCCATTGGTTACGCAGCATTCTTTTTGTTTGTTTTTATTTCAGAGCGAGAGAGAGAGAGAGAGAGAGAGAGAGAGAAACATTAGTGATGAGAGAGGCTCATTGATCAGCTGCCTCTTGCACGCCCCACGCAGGCATGTGCCCTTGACCGGAATCCAACCCGGGACCCTTCAGTCCACAGGCCAACGCTCTATCCACTGAGCCACACCGGCCAGGGCTGTTGGGCAGCATTCCTGTGCCAATGGGTCACTGATATGGCCCCCTGTAAAAGGCCTCCATGCCTTCACTCACTCACTGTTCCAATACCTACTTACTAAGCATCTACTCTGTATCCAGGGCGGGAACTGGGGGCAAGGCCTGCGCGGAACTCACAGTGGCGGCGGGGGGAAGGACCCAGTGCTTAGGTGAATCCAAGCTGTGAGAGGCTTCCGTGCAGGGGCTAGGGAAGCAGCGCGTGGGGAAGGCCCATGCCCCAGGCTGGGCAGTCAGGGAAGGCTTCCTGGAGGAGGAGTCTTTGAAAAGGAAAACCTGGAGAAGTGAGAGGCAGCTGGGGAGGGGCTGTGTGCGGGCAGGAGGGTGTCTCAGGCGGGAGGCACGAGGGGAAAGGGCGTGGCTGGTGGCGGGGGCCGCGCCTGGCTGCTGGGGAGAGCTGCAAGGACGCCGGGACCGTTGTGCGGGCCATTGCGCAGCTGGGACTCGATCCCGAGGGTCCGAGGGGATCTCAGCCTGCGCTGCCCGGTCAGACCAGCACGTGAGGAAGGTCACGGGCAGCCGCAGCGGGGAGGGGGAGGGGAGGGCGGCGGATGTCAGAAGAGCCCACGATGAAGCCCGCCCCGCCCGCGCGGCTGCCTGGAGAGCCGGAGGTCCCTGTGCCCAAGCGCATGGCGCATGCGGACGGTCCCCAGAGCCCCGGGGCGCAGGTCGCAGCTGTCCCGGCGGCCCTCACCCCGCGCAATCGGCTCGCCCTCACCCGCTGCAGAAGCCGCCCCGCCCAACCGGGAGCCAGGACACCCCCATTCCCCGCCCCGCCCCCAGCGCATCCCTGGAGAGTGAATTTGCTGATGGGGCAGTGACCGAGGGCAGCCAGAACCTCCCGCCAACACTCCAAATGTGCCCCCTGACCCTGCCCTGGGCACCCCACGCTGGCAAGGCCCCCCCAGCCCCAGCAAGGCCCCCCTCCGCCAGTCAGCCCCGCCCGCACCCGTCCCTCCCGGGAAAGACGCACAGACGCCGCTGGTCGCCGGCCCGGGCTTCCGTCCCCGCCGACATTCATTTCTGGTAAACGCGGTGGCTCTGCCTTGGCATTTCGGAAGCAGCGGGAGGCCATTACGCGGCGGCGGCGCCTCTCCCGCTGGCACTATTTCTTAATTGTCCCGGGCGGGCGGCGCCGGGAGCAAACCCAGGAACAGCGCGCTCCGAGGCCGCTTCCGGCGGCGGGGACGCCGAGCGACTTCATTCAGCCCGTCAGCCCGCGCAGAGGAGGGCACGGACGGGTGCGGGGCGCGCGGGGCGGCAGGGGGGGGGCAGGGGGGACGGCAGGAGGGGCAGGGGGGCGGCAGGGGGGGGCAGGGCATCGGCCTGGCCTCTGCCCGCCCCCAAACCCCTCCCCTCCACCCGCATCTCAAAGCCGGAGGGCGCCTCCCCCACAGCACCGAGGGCCGTCAGCGCTGTCCCGCACCCGGTTCCCCGTGGGACGGAGGGGACAGAGGGGACAGAGGGGACAGGAAACTCCGTCAGGGCAGGGAAGTTTCTGGAGGAAATCCCATTTGCAACCCCTCGGGGTCTTAGGAGCGAAGGAAGGTTCCCCCAAGTTCAGAGGGGTGGTTCTGGGTTCTGGGAGGGGTCCCCGGGGACAGGGGCTCTGGGACAGGTGGGAAGGACACGGGGACACGCCTTTAGACCGGTGGACAGTGGAAGAGCTTTTCTGCTTTTTTAAAAAATATTTTTTATTGACATCAGAGAGGAAGAAGGAGAGACATGGACCGGCTGCCTCCTGCACGCCCCCCACTGCGGATGGAGCCCGCAACCCGGGCCTGTGCCCCGACCGGGAATCGAACCGTGACCTCCTAGTTCATGGGTCCACGCTCAACCACAGAGCCACGCTGGCCGGGCTGCAAAGGCCCTTTCTCGCTGGAGCTACACACGACCCCGTGGGCCGCGCCCTGCGCCGTCCTCCTGGTGGGAGCCAGGCTGACGGAGCATCCGTCACCTCTGGCCTTGCCTGTCACCAGGCAGAGGGAAAGGGGTCCCGAAGGTCCTCACTGCAGCAGTTCAGTGCCGCAGCCTACGAGTCAGACCAGTGACACGCCACCCTCAACCCATGGGCCAGGGTCCCACTCCACCCCAAACGGCCCAGGAGGATGGACACACCGCGTTGGTATTTATATTAGCCCCGTGTTTGCACAGAGAGGTGAAGGGACCTGCCCAAGGTCACACAGCAAGTCAAGAGTGGCGCTGGGATTCACGCCCAGTTCTGTCTGACCCCGTCAGTCTCTCAGCTTGTCACCGTTAAGCCCCAAAGTGCCGCCTGTTCAATCCTGTTTGTGCAGAAGAGAAACACTCGCAGCGAGGTCAGAGGATGAAACCCACCCACCCATACCCCTCCAGCAGGGGGTGCCCACGGAAATCACACAGCTACCCGCGAAGGGAAGCCCTGGCCCGAACACCGACCTGCTAGTCCTGTCCCAGACCTGTTTCACGTGGCCCACACACACAGTATTCAATTTAAATGGAATTTGTTGCCAATAATGAAAAAATCAGTAGATTCCAGAGAGGAAGGGAGAGAGAGAAACATCCATGATGAGAGAGGGTCATGGATCGGCTGCCTCCTGCACAGCCCCCGACTGGGGACCGAATCTACAACCCCGGAATGTGCTCTTGGCCAGAATCGAACCCGGGACTCTTCAGTCTGCAGGCCGACGGTCTATCCACTGAGCCAAACCCGCTAGGGCTTCTACTGACTTTTAGAGGGAGTGGAAGGGAGGGAGAGGGAGAGAGAGACACATCGATTGGTTGTCTCTCACTCCTGCCCGGACCCGGACCGGGATCAAGCCTGCAACCGAGGTACGTGTCCTTGGCTGAGAATCGAACCCGCAACCCTTCGGTCCACGGGCAGACGCTCCAACCCCTGAGCCACACCGGCCCCGGCTGCAGGACACTTCTGCGTGTGAAAACTGTTGGTGAGAAATGTGAGCGTCCAGGGAGCACCGTCTGTGAGGTCCAGTCGCTTCTCGCTGTTGACTGTTCCTGTCCCCAGAGCCTCAGCGTACAGCCCGCGGCGCGCCCGCTGGAGGCTGTGGGTGCGCAGGGGCCTTTGCACCCTGGACGCGGCGATCCTGCGGAGGGCAGGCCCACAGCGCCCCCTGGTGGCCGCGCCTGCACTGCCGGCCTCCGGAGGGCCCTGGGCAGGACTGGGCCTGAAAACAAGAGGGGGAGGGGGGAGAAAGGGGGAGGGGCAGCCACACCCAGGCGGCTCTGCGCTCTCCTCCTGCAAAGTCACCCCCATAACTCCGCTGCTGCCCCATCATTTATTCAGCACAGACTTGCTCGCACACAGCCCGGAGGAGTCGGGCCCGTGCCAGGCGCTGGGCGCAGGGGTCACCCGCAGAGAGGCCGGCCCTCCCTGGGGAGCTTAGGGCCCCAGGACCGAGGCAGCGCGAAACCGATCCAGATCCAAATGCGAAGGGGCAGGTCCTCGGCGCCTTGGAGGCCAAAGCGAGCGGAAGCCACCTCCCCGGAGGAACGAACGGGCAGGAAGCCAGGGGCCAGGGGAGGCGCGGCCCTGCCTCCGTGTCCTCACCTGTGACACTCGCCTCCATCTCCTGCCGGGGCGCCTCCTGGGTGCTCCGCGGTCCCGAGGCCAAAGCGGGGGAGCAGGAGCGGTTTGACCAACTGCAGCGTCTCTCGGGTCGGATCCTTGCGCACCCACACCTGCCGGCTCGGTGATTCCCACCCAGCCGGGAGGATCCGCTCCCTCCCCCACGTGAACCCCGCCAGCGGGTTCCCATTGCGATTAAGACCCAAACTACAGGGAACCTGCGGACTCAGCCCGGGCCTGACTCTCCAGCGCCCCCGCCCGGCCCTCTCCCCTCACTGCACTCCAGCCACCCCCACCCACTTCCAGCCTGCGGGTTGCTACCTCAGGGCCTTTGCACAGGCCCGTCCGTTCCTAAAGGGCTCTTTTCCGGATGCCTTCCCATCCTTCCGGACGCAGCGTGAACGCACTGTTCAGGGGACGCTTCCAGAAACACTCGGTACCTGAGTGGCCCCCCCATCTCCCCAACACCTCCTCTCATCACGTCACCTCGCTTTTCTTTCTTCCCTGCCAACCCCGGGCGCTCCGCAGACATCTTACCTACTCACGTACCTGTTCACTGCCCATCCCCACCAGGCGGGCAGGGACGGCCCCTGCTTTGTCCGCCACAGTATTCCCAAGGCGGGTAACACTGGGGCACTATCAGATCCAAATAGACCCCCTTCGACTGTTTCTGGGGACCCCCCCCCCCGCCCCCCGGCTTCCCCCTGCTCTCACGTCCAAAACCCAGATCCTGCTGCTCTTCCTTGGGAAACTGCCCTCCCGGGACAGCCCTTGGCCAAGAGTCTTTGTCTCCGCGCCTGCAATGGGGGGCGGGGGGGGACCCCAAACAAGTCCCAGTATACACACAAAGCGTCTGACCCAGGGTGGGTGCCCGGAACACGTGTTGGATGGATGGATGGGTGGACGGACGGACGAAGGAACGATGCATCTACAGGACCCTCTCAGAGCTCCCCTCCTCAGTGCCCAGCAAGTGCTCTGCACACAGTAGGCACCTAATCAATGCTTGCTGGGAGCCCAGCGCCTGAGACCTTCTGTAATAGTCCTCGGCCCCACAGAGCAGGCTCACACATGCATGTCCACGGCACCCTCAGCGGGGAGCTCGGAGAAGCACGCGTCTGCACGCCCATGATTGCGTTCCATGCTAAGCCACAGCCAATTCACAGACGTGGCCCTGGCTTCGATCTTACCGGAGTTATCCTTGCCCACAGGATCCTTGGAGAGAGAGGGTCGAGACCCCTTTGACAATCTGGACTATTCAGAAAACGCTTCCCAGGGAGGGAAATGCCCAGACACAGGCATAACATGCAGTGTCTCAAGGTCAGGAGTCCCTGGAGCCAGGCTGTGACCTCAGGCGACACCCACCCCCCAGTGGAAGGAGGTCACCTGCCGCGCCTCTGAGATCGCAGGTCTCTGAACAACCTGCGGGGACAGCTCGCCCCCAAGTGGCCGAGCCGGGAATTGCCCAGAAATGAACCTAATTTTGTAGGACCCTGAAGGGACCTTGGGACCAGGCCCTGCGCCCTGCTGGGCCCTGGTTTATGGGGCGGACACACAGCAGTTGGGAGCCCGCCCTGTGATGTAAGAAACGCACAAGCCTTAGAGGATCTCTGAGCGTGTCTGAGCCACGCTGACGACTATTCCCAGGAGGCACTCTCAAGGAGCTGTGAAAGTGTGCTGGGGAGAGGCAGGGTTACAGCCTTCAGAAAAAATCTATAAATAATATAAATAAAAATATAAGTATATATATTGATTTCCGAGCGGGAGAGGGAGAGATGGAAACATCAATGAGGAGAGAGAATCCTGGATCAGCTGTCTCCTGCACGCCCCACACTGGGGATGGAGCCTGCAACCCGGGCCAGTGCCCTGACCGGGAATCGAGCCCTGACCTCCTGGCTCACAGGCAGATGCTCCGCCCCTGCACCACACCTGCCGGGCTGTTTAGCCATTTTCATGTTCAGACCACCCTCTGTGGTTACTCTCGGTCTCTGAGTCTGCAGGGCTCCCCTGAGATTGTCAGGGTCAGTACCTTTTTGTCCACAAGCCTCACCCCAAGGGCTGTGGAAGGAGGAGGGGGCGGGGGCGGGGGCGGGTCAGCTACCGAGGTCACGGCCCCGTCCCGCCAGGCTGACGTGGGTGCTCAGTGACTGAAATCCCACCTGCGTGTTTGCCCTGGAGAAAGGCGTCCACCCCCCGTGGTTTGGTCCCTGACCCGTCCCAGCTCCCGGCACGGCGCCTGGCGTACCGTAGTGAGGGGAGGAAGAGGGTGCTGGGAGAGTTCGCCATAAGGGCCCACAGGAGACAACTTCCATCCGTGGGGAGGGACCCTGGGACCATCTGGACCTTGGAGACCATGCAGCCATTCAAAAGAGAGCGGGTGCCGAAACCGGTGTGGCTCAGTGGATAGAGTGTCGGCCTGCGGACTGCAGGGCCCCGGGTTCGATTCCGGTCAGGGGCATGGACCTTGGTTGCAGGCACATGCCCAGTGGGGGGTGTGAAGGAGGCAGCTGATCGATGTTTCTCTCTCATCTATGTTTCTGGCTCTCTATCCCTCTCCTTTCCTCTCTGTAAAAAATCAATAAAATATATTTAAAAAAAAAAAAAGAGCCCTGACAGGTTTGGCTCAGTGGATAGAGCGTCGGCCTGTGGACTGAGGGGTCCCGGATTCGATTCTGGGTTGTGGGCACATCCCCAGTGGGAGGTGTGTAGGAGGCAGCTGATCGATGTTTCTCTCTCATTGATGTATCTAGCTCTCTATCCCTCTCCTTTCCTCTCTGTAAAAAATCAATAAAATATATTTAAAAAAAAAAAAAAAAAAAGAGAGAGAGAGAGAGCAGAGACTTGCCCAGCCGGTGTGGCTCAGGGTTTGAGTGTTGACCTAAGAACCAGGAGGTCAGGGCACAGGCCCGCGTTGCAGCTCAATCCCCAATAGGGGGCGTGCAGGAGGCAGCCGATCCGTGATTCTCTCTCCTCATGGATGTTTCTCTCTCCCGCTCCCCCTTCCTCTCTGACATCAGTAAACATGTATTTAAAAATAAATAAATGTACACTGAACATGTGAAACATGTGAAACACGCGCCCATGTGGAAATCTTAAACCAACGGCGAGGCAGGCAGGCGGCCCAGACGCAGCTTCCGGAAAAGAGCGGATGGCGAAGAGCCCACAGGTCCCGGAGAGCGGCCCCTGACCCCCCACGCTCCCGCCCCACCAGCAGACAGGCCTCTCACACGTGTGCTCACTTTTTAGAAGGTTTATTACTTCAACAGTGGATTCTTTTTAAAAGATGATAAAACTCCTTTTTCTTCCGTAGAAAAGAGACAGAGGCGCTCCCCAGGGCGGGGAGCCGAGTGGACAGGCCTCCCGCCAGGCCGGACCCCCAGGCTGCAGGGCCCTGACCTCCCCCGCCTCTGGCCCGGCACCAAAAGATGGGGGGCCCTCATGGGGGGCAGCTGCGGCAGGGCCTCCGCCACCCCAGCGGCCGGCTCAGGAATGCAGCTCCATGTCATTTCACTGGAGGGAAGGGGCTCCCCACCCCCAGGAGACCAGAGTCCTGTGGGGGTGAGGGGACGGGGTGGGGGGGGGCTGGCTCTGAGGCCTGTGTGAGGGGCTGTGGCCACGGCCCCCATCACCGGCTTTGGCACCAGAAGTCTGCGCCCAGGCTGGGCTCCGGGAGGGCCGCCCCGGGCCTATGGGCTCTGTCTTGCTGGGGGAGCCGCCATGCGGGGCCGTGGGGTCTGCAGGCCCATGGATGGGGCGCTGGGGCCCAGTGGCTCAGTGGCTGACGGACGCGCCCACACGCCCATGACTGCCTTGGAGGGAAGGTTCCAGAACAGTCCCCGCTGGTGAGCCGCTCTCGGGGCCCCCTCCGCAGCATCCCCATCCCTGAGCGTGCCTGACACACCTGTGCACATGGGCAGGTGTGGGGGTGTGCAGTGTGTGCTCACACGTGTGCAGCTCAGACGCTGGGGCTGGCAGGCTGTCCGCTGATCGGGTCCTGAAGAAGCGGGGTGCAGGGGCTGGGGAGCCAGGCTGGCTGAGCGGCAGGGCTGGGCTGGCTCTCGGTATCTCCGGGGCTGGGCTGGCTCTCGGTATCTTGGGGACCCTGTGGAGAAAGGGGGAGCTGGGTCACCAGGCCCCTCCTACATCTCGCCCACGCCCACGCCCACACCCCCAACCCAGGGCCGCCCCCACGTCCCCCAGCAGCCCAAATGCCCCTCTCCCCCCCATCAGCAGCACCCGTCTATCAAGTTCAAGATGAGGAAAGCCGAGGGACCTATAGGCTCCCCATCTCAGCAGACACCGCCGTGCCCTGCCCTCCCTTATGTCAGAGGTGGGGAAACCGAGGCCCAGAGGGACCTGCCTGATGCCGGGAGGAGGCCTGAGCTCGGAGCCCAGAGCGCACGCACAACACTGTCATCACGCCCAAACGGCCAGCGCCCCACGTGCCCGCCGCCAGGAGGGAGGCTTGTGAAGTCTCGTGGGGGGCGGGGGAGGGGGGAGGCAAGCCAGCGGCAGGCGACACACACGCCGACACCCAGACAAGGCGAAACCCGGCAACTTCGCTTCGGCAAGGTTAGGAATGCTAGTGCTGCCCCGGCGGGGCTCCGGGGCTCAGCGACGACCTGTGAGCCGGGAGGTCACGGTTCCGTCCCCGGTCGGGGCACAGGCCCGGGTGGCGGGCTCCATCCCCAGGGTGGGGCGTGCAGGAGGCAGCCGGTCCGTGATTCTCGCTCATCCTGGATGTTTCTCCCTCGCCCTTCCTCTCGGAAATCAATAAGAACATTAAAAACATATCCTTCGGGGCTAGCGGAGGCCGAATTTCCTGGCTTCTCCCAAGCAAGGCACCTCCTCGGGCCACCCCGACACCCAGGGGCAGGGCACGCTCCCCACCCAGCGCCTGGCTGGGGACACAGCTCTCCACCCCTTCCCCTCCCTCTTCCTCTGCTTCCTCCTCCTCCTCGCAGGGCCTGCAGCACCTGCCAGCACAAACACCCCAGCTCCCACCATTTCTCAGTCTCTACTTTATTTCCTCCTCCTGCCTGGCAGCCAGCAAGCGGAGGCGGCCAGGGGCCCACACTGCAGGCTGTGCCTCACGGCTCCGAGGCTCAGGCAGCTCCTTCACCCCGGGCAGGCCCAGAGGCCGGAGGGACCGCGCACTGTCCAGAGACAAAGCAGCACCCCTGGCTGGGTGGCCGGTGAGAGTCCTCCCGGTGCACCAGGGCGGCGGCTCGATCCCCAGTCAGGGCACGTGCCAGCCTCAACCGTGAACGCGTCCCCACGTGGAGCAACAAACCGATCGCTCTCTCCGATCAGTAAATCAATTTCAAAAGCAAAACCGGGGACTCGGCCCAAGAGGAGGTCTCCCCACGGCCCGGCGGCTTCTCCCGCAGACGGTGCCCCCCTCAATCCCGTTTCCGGGGGAACCATGAGCGGCTTTTCCGATGAGCACTCCCCGGTCACTGCACGGGACACCCTTGCCCCGGAAGGTATTCCCTCTTCCCCTGAGATTCGAGCCGAAGGGGGCAGCCCTGCCCTCAGGCCGCAGGCTGGCTCTTCAGTTGGCGCCCAAGGGGTGCCCGGTTCTGGTCTCCTGGCCAGCCCCCCACCGCCCCCCCCCCCGCCCCTGCCGATTCACGTGGACCCTTTGCTTCAGGATCCCCGCAGGGGCCCTGGGTCCAGAACGGGTGCGGGAGGAGTTGCTGTGGCAGCCAACGTCCCCGGAAGAGGCTCCTGCAGCAGAGGAGTTTCCTTTCTCTACCCTCAGCCCGAGGATATTTTCCCATCGGTTTCTTAAAAAAATGGTTTTTATTGATTTTTCACAGAGAGGAAGGGAGAGGGAGAGAGTGAGAAACAGCGATGGGAGAGAAACATCGATCAGCTGCCTCCCGCACACTCCCTACTGAGGATGTGCCCGCAACCAAGGTCCGTGGCCTTGACCGGAATCGAACCCGGGACCCTTCAGTCCATAGGGCTCCCATTGATTTTTAAAAACATTAAAAAAAATATATTTTCCTACTGATTTCAGAGAGGAAGAGAGAGGGAGAAAGAGAGAGAGAGAGAAACATCAGTGACGAGAGAATCCTGGATCGGCTGCCTCCGGCGGGCCCCTGACCGGGGATCCAACCGTGACCTCCTGGTTCATAGGTCGACGCTCACCCACTGAGCCGTACCAGCGGGACCATTTTATTTTTTTTTAAGAGAGAGAGTGGAAAGGAGGGGAGAGGGGGGCGCGAGAAGCATCGATGTGAGAGAGACACATCGACTGGCTGCCTCCTGCAACGGGGGCCGGGTATCAAACCTGCGACCCTAAGGTGCATGGACCGACGCCCTAACCATCGAGCGCACCGGCCAGGGCGAGGCTGTCGCGCCCGAGCTTGGAGAGGCCGCCGTCCCACACCTGGATCCGGCCTTCGCCAACACAGCCTTGTGGAGGAGACGCCAGCCCACAGAACACGAGGCGCCCCGGGTGGGGATGGGGGGCGGGGACAGCGGGAGGGGGGGATGCTGCCATTGGCTGGGAACCCCAGAAGGGCAGGCTGTGCGCCCAGAGCAGGACAGACAAACGGGGTCTCTCCGTGCCTCGACCCTCCAGGGGAGCTCAGGCCCAAGCAGCGCGACCGAGCCCGCCCTCGTGCGGGGTTCTGCTTGCTACGGGCGGGGCGGGCAGGGTGGGCAGGGTTCCGGTACCCACCTACAGCCTGGCCTCCTGCAGCACTGTGCCCTTGGGGGCCGTGGTCATCAGGGACTCGGAGTAGGCCTGCATGGCCTCCTTGTCCCGCGAGCCCTTCTTCTCACGGCTCCAAAACAAGTAGCACCTCTCCTGGAAGAGACCCGCGCGGTTACAGGCAGGGAGGGGGAGGCCGCGCGGGAGCGGGGTCACGCGGCTGCTTCGCGGAGGTCCCAGCGGCCCGGGGGAGGGTGCGGGGTGCTAGAGTCCGACACCCGAGCGAGGGGGGCGGGGGGGGGGGGGCGGCTGGCCGAGACGTGGGGAGTCCCTGTGTCTTCGGACAGGCCACGTGGGAAAGCGTGTGTCCACTGGAGAATTCAGGAGTCGAGGTGGGAGGAATCGGCCGGGAGTCAGCGGGTCGAGCAGGGGGCATTTTAAAGCAACCAGAAACAGGGATTTTCCTGCTAAAAGACGTCTGATGTGCCCGGTTGGCGTGGCTCGGTTGGTTGAGCGTCGACCCATGCGCCAGGAGGCCGCCGGTTCGATTCCCCATCAGGGCACATGCCCGACTTCCCGGCTTACGCACCCGTAGGGGGTGTGCAGGTCCATGTTTCTCTCTCTCTACCCCTCTCCTTTCCCCTCTCTTGAAAATCAATACAAACACTTTTTTTTAAAAAAAAAAAGTGAATCCTACATTTTAAAAAAAAATAGACTTTTGATTATTTGTAAAGAGTGAATGGAGTCCTAACCGGTTTGGCTCACTGGATAGAGCATCGGCCTGCGGACTGAAGGGTCCCGGGTTCGATTCCGGTCAAGGGCATGGACCTTGGTGGCGGGCACATCCCCAGTGGGAAGTGTGCAGGAGGCAGCTGATGGATGTTTCTCTCTCATCGATGCTTCCTACTCTCTATCCCTCTCCCTTCCTCTCTGTAAAAAATCAATAAAATAAAATTAAAATTAAAAAAAAAAAGAAGTGAACGGAGAAGAAATGCTTCTCTGACGTTAAAATATGTTGAGTTCACCAGCAGGTGACCCCTTTGCTGTTGTTTTCTTGTTGCTGTTTTTTTAAAATATGTTTTTATTCATCTTTAGAGAGAGAAGAAGGGAGAGGGAGAGAGAGCTATAGGAACATGGGCGATGAGAGAGGAGCATCAATCGCCTCCTGCACGCCCCCTACAGGGGGCCCAGTCCACAACCGGGCATGTGCCCTGACCGGGAATCGAGCCGTGACCTCTTGGTGTGTGGCACAGCGCTCAACCACTGAGCCACACTGGCCGGACAGGATCCTTCCCCTTTTATTAATCGGGACAAACAGCAGCATTTAAGGCTACGCCTAGACCTGCGTCGTGGGATAACTTTCCACCACGCGGCAGCCAGCGGGGCCTGTGGGGAGGGAGCGTGGCTGATGTGCCCACGGCAGTAACAGGAGCAGCTGCCAGGCTGAGCACCGGGGAAGGGTTGTCACTGCCCAGCAAGCAGGCGAGCGAGCGAGCTGCCCCGAGAAAGAGGAGAGAGCAACAGCGAGAGCAAGCTCTGAGCGGAGAGTAGGCGTTGCAAGAGGGGCCGGGGCAGCGGGGCTGAGCAGCACCCCCCAAGGCCTGGCCTGGGGCCCCAGGACCCCCAAGGTGGCTTTCTGGTTCATGGAACCCCAAGGGCTTCTCCGGGCTTCCTGCCACGGAGCCGTGTCCCCTCCTGCCACACAGCGGCCACCCATCCCCACGGCCTCTGCAGCCCTGCACTCACAGCGCCCCTGGTCTCAGGCTCACGCGCCAGCCATTTCTGCGTCCCCCAAACTGCACGGAGCCTCAGAAACGGACGGCCGCTCACTCCCCGGGGGGGGTGCCCATGCCATGGATGAATAATGAATGAACGAATGGCCCTTCTTGTCACCCCTCTTCTTCCTGCCTCCGGAGGTTGGATGCCTCAGAGCCCGTCTCCGACTCGGCTTCCTTCCAAACACAACCTGTGCCCACCCTGGTCCCAGCCGCCACCTCGCTCACTGGTCCCCGGCGTCTGCCTTGCCCACCGCGGACCTGCCGCCACACAGCAGCGGACCCAGCCCCTGGTCCCCTTAAAAGCCTCCAACAGCCCCGCCGGGGCGGCTCCGTGGTTGAGCATCCACCTAGGAACCAGGAGGTCACGGTTCCATTCCCGGTCAGGGCACAGGCCCGGGGGGCAGGCTCCATCCCCAGTGGGGGGCGTGCAGGAGGCAGCCGGTCCATGAATCTGATCGTTGATGTGTCTCTCCCCGCCCCCGCCCCCATCCCTTCGTCTCTGAAATCAATAAAAACATATTAAAAAGTAAAAATAAACTAAAATGGCGCACGTGGCCCAGTCGTGTCCTTCCTGGGCGGCCCTGCTCTAGCCCCTGCCATCCGCCATCACCGTTCTCATCCGTGACTTGACCTCGCTTATTTGCCTGGCCTTCCCCTGTCTCCCGGCGGGAATGCCAGCCCCGGCCCCGGGAGCAGGGACAGTGTCTGCCTGTTCACCGCCCCGCGCCCTGCCCCTGACAGCCTGGCTCCCAGCAGGTGCCCCCATGATGAACAAGCCATTGGACCCCAGGCCTCCCGGGACAGGCAGAGAAGTGGCAGGCAGGACAGGAGATGCAGGCGCCCGGCGACAGCACCCCGTCCCCAGCACAGACCCCGGACGCCGCCCGAGGTGGGCTCCAGGGTCATGGAGGCAGCAGGAAGCGGCGGCCGGGGTCCCATCAGAGCCAGCGGTAAGCAGGGGGTCGCGCGCCCGGCCATGCTCCGGCCACCACTTACTTGGCTCCGGATCTGGTAGATCACGGGGACGAGCAGCAGGAGGCTGCCCAGGGCGAGGAGCACGAACTGGGCGTAGTGCAGTACCTTGGGCAGCAGCACCAGCTGCGTGTAGAACGTCTGGAGGGGCTCGCCCTCCATGGCCCCTCTCTGCGGAGCGAGAACGACAAACACGTGGGCTGGGGCCACATCCCTGCCCCCCAGACCCCTTCCCCATCTCCAGCCTGCAGGGGCCTCCATTTCTTCCAGGGCCACCCGGAGAGACTACATTTCCCAGACTCCCTTGCAGTTGGCAGGGCCATGTGACCGCATTCTGGCCAATGGGACGAGGGCACCGTGAGCCGACAATATCCACACCTGGCTGGTGCAAACTTCCCCCTTCCCCCCTACCCCCCGCCCCCCGTTCTCCCCGTCACTGTCCCCACCCACTGAACTCGGACGGATTCTGAGGGTCTCAAGGAGGGTGGGCCCACAGGATGGAGGAGCCTGCCGGCCCGAAGGGCTGCGTGGAGCCGAGCTCTGCCTCCCACCGGCCCAAATCGGACTGGGCCGTGACCTTGACATCCTGAGGCTGCCTGCTCTGGCCCTGAGTTCACTCTAGGGTGTGTTTTTTTGTTTTTGTTTCTTTTTAATCTTTTTTATTGATGTCAGAGAGGAAGGGAGAGGGAGAGAGAGAGAGAGAAACATCCACGATGAGAGAGAATCACAGATCGGCTGCCTCCTGCACGCCCCCTACTGGGGATGGAGCCCGCCACCCGGGCCTGTGCCCTGACCGGGAACCCAACTGGTGACCTCCTGGTTCATGGGTTGATGCTCAACCGCTGAGCCCCCCCAGCCGGGCATGAGATCACCCTGGTTTAAAACGAGCGAGGCCAGCGGAGCCCTGGAAAGCCGGGAGGAAAGACGTCCCCCCCCCGCGGAGCTGACGCCCTGAATCCAGCTTCCCGCGGGAAGAAGTCCCCCCTCCCCCTGCCCTCTCCCCCTCCCCCCTGCCTTCAGAAAGCGACTCCGCCCTGGGGCTGGGCCTTCACCGTCTTGGGGAAGCTCCTGTCTGTGACATGTGAGGTTCCTCTAGATTGTCCTAGGTCCCACCGTGGGCTCCCCTGGCCCCCACCCCCCTCCAGCCCCGAGTGCCCGCACGGCCTCCCAGCTGTGGCACCGGACGCCACTCGCGAGGGAGCCCAGGCGGCCTTACCTCCTCAAACCACACCAGCGGCAGGACCACGGGCGCGATTTTCCTGGTTTGCCTGGAAACAAGGGAGACAGAGCCCGTGAGACGTTTCCTCACAGGATTTCCCGACAGGTTCGGACTTGGTCGGACACGCCGTCGGACGCTGGGGGGCAGGAGGGCTCCGAGCCACGACTCCACGGTGCGGGCTGGAGGGGTGGGCCTGTTCTATTTCCTGGCAGGGAGCCGGCTGACAACCAGAGAGATCTTTTCCAATTAAAAACTCACAGCTCCCGGGCGGGCGGCCGGCCTCAGTGGGTGAGCATCCGCCGGTGAAGGAGGTCAGGGTTCGATTCCCGGTCAGGGCACAGGCCCGGGTTGTGAGCTCGGTCCCCAGTGTGGGGCGTACAGGAGGCAGCCGATCCATGATTCTCTCTCATCATCGATGTCTCTCTCTCTCTCTCTCTCTCCTTTCTTCTCTCTGAAGTCAATAAAAATATGTTTCAAAAAAGAAAAACAGCCCTAACTGGTGTGGCTCAGTGGATGGAGCGTCGGCCTGCGGATTGAAGGGTCCCGGGTTCGATTCCGGTCAAGGGCATGGACCTGGGTTGCGGGAACATTCCCAGTGTGGGGTGTACAGGAGGCAGCTGATCGATGTTTCTCTCTCATCGCTGTTTCTAACTCTCTCTCCCTCTCCCTTCCTCTCTGTAAAAAAATCAATAAAATATATTTAAAAAGAAAAACACCCAGTGTGGGAAAAGTGCTCCGAGTTGGCCATTATCGTCCTTGTTAGATATTCTGAGCTCCCCGGGTCGGCTGCACAGAGCGGGGACCAGACTCGGCACAAAAAGCCACGTCCCGGGCCACAGCTCCCAAAAATCTCAAATCTCTCGGGCCACCCGCGGCGGCGCGTCTCATGCAGGGCAGTGAGCTCACACAGCGCCCCCCACGGGGCCGAGGCTCAGAAGACACCACAGACACACGCCTGCGTTTTCAGACACGGGTAGGAGTTCAGTGCCAAGAGCACTTGATCACAGGACAGGCCTCCGGGCAAGCAGCCCAGAAGTTCCCGCGCCCGTCCCCCCTCCGCCCTCCAGGTGGCGCTACGCACCGCGGGGACACCGGCTCCCCTGAGGTTGTCCCAGCTGCAGGGACATCAGGCCCCCCCCGCCCCCCAGTCCCGTTCACAGGGACACAGAAGCCCAGGAAGGTCAGCCCCCGCCCCCCCACATGGGTTCTGCTGGCGTGAACTCGGAGCAGCCTCCCTACGGGCCCTGAAGGTCTCGGGTTCCATTCCCGCTCAAGGGCACACACCTGGCAGGTTAGTTCCCGCCCCCGTGGGGGGAGGGGGGGAGGGGGGCATGCGGGACACAGCCACTCCATGCATCTCTCCCATCCATGTTGCTCTCTCTCCTCTCTCTCCCCCTCCCTCCCTTCCATGCTCTAAAAAACAATGGGAAAAATATCCTAGGCCGGGCTCTCACAAGGTTACGGGTTCGATCCCTGGTTGGGTGGCTCAGGGGTTGAGCGTTGACCTAGGAACCAGGAGGTCACGGTTCAATCCCCGTCAGGGCACAGGCCCGGGTTGCTGGATCCCCAGTGTGGGGCGTGCAGGAGGCAGCCGACCAATGATCTCTCGTCACATCATTTCTCTCTCTCGCTCTCTCTCTCTCTCCCCCTTCCTCTCCGAAATCCGTAAAAATACATCCTAGGATGAGGAGTAACAGCAACAAAAGCCCAATGAGCAGAAAGAGAAACGTGGGTTTCCTCCCCGCGGCGCACCGAGCGGTTCTCTCCGGCTGAGAGGCGGTTCCCAGCAGCCCCTGTTCCTGCCGCCCGGGGGCTCTTTCCAGGGGGATCGTTTCTAGAGGAAACTATGCCAAGGCGTGCCGACACCGACCTACGGTGAACCGGCACGCACCCGCCTGGGCTCGGTCACACCAGAGCTGGCGAGGACGGGAAGCCGGACGCTCCGGCACGGCTGCTGGGAGAGCGGCCGCCGTGGGAAACAGCCTGCAGTTCCTCAAACGGTGAAGCGCGGTGGCCGCCTGACTCAGCAGTTCTGCTCCCGGGGGTGTCCGCCCGAGAGAGCCGAGACCCCGGCCCACAGAGAGCCGTGTCGGCGAACAGCCACCGTGTCCACCAGCAGCCCCGGCAGCTGATGCACCATGGCCCCGACCAGGAGCAGCCCGGGTGCCGATCAGTTAACGAGTAAAACGGGGTCCGGCCACACAGTGGCCTGCGGTGCAGCCACGAGCAGAAAGGGGGTGCGGGGGCCTGCGGCAGCCAGGACGGGCCTGGACAACATGGTGCCGGGTGAGAGGAGCCCAGCGGGGGCTGCAGGGTGAGCGACCCATTTACAGGAAACGTCAGAACAGGAAGTAGATGGGTGGCTGCCTGGCGCTGGGGGAGACGGGGGTGGGGTTTCTCTTTGGGGCTGATGGAAATGTCCTAAAGTTGGGGTGATGCCCGCACAGCGCCGTGGCCATGCTACACTCACTGAATTGTCTGCCCCCTTTTCACCGGGTGGGGCTTGATAGTGTGTGAATTACACCTTGATAAAGCTGTTATTCAAAAAAAAAAAAAGAAAGAAAAATAGCCCGGCCCGCGTGTCTCAGGGGTTGAGCGTTGACCTAGGAACCAGGAGGCCAGGGTTCGATTCCCGGTGGGGGGCGTGCAGGAGGCAGCCGATCCGGGATTCTCTCTCCCCATGGATGTTTCTCTCTCTCTGTCCCTCTCCCTTCCTCTCTGAAACCCATCACAGTATGTTTTAAAAAAGAAAAACAAAATCGGTGCTTAAAAGAATTCCTCCTGCGAAGTGAACAAGTCGCGTGAGAATGCTGTCTGCCCGGGTTTCGTTTCTGCCCCTCGCTGGGTGCCAGGCACGCGACTCAGCGGGAAACTTCTGGGGGGGGGGGGGAATGCGGGAGACAGTGGGGGTCCTGGGGCGGGCTGTTGGGGTGCGGGTGGGGCCTCCGACAGAGCTAAGACTCCCTTCAGGGGATCGATGGCCGGGACCAGAGGCCACGTCCCTCCCGCAGACCCCGTCCCTCTGACCGGGCCCCACTCACCCGATGCCCTCGATGGCCTTGATGTACAGGCTGAGCTGCAGCTTCACCGAGCAGTTCATGGGGATCCCCGTGACCTGGGGGCAACACGCACAGTGAGGGCCTGGCCCCGGGGCCCCAGGGACACCTGCAGAGCCCCCCCCTCCCTGTCCCGTCCGGACAGGGCCTGTCCCAGCTCCCTGGCCCAGGCTCTACAGCAGGGGTGGGAGCGTCCGGCCCGCGGGCTGAATAAGGCCTGAAAGATCATTTGGTCTGACCCTGCCAAGGCGTTAGAGGTGAGTTCATGAAATGTTTGACCGGCCGGCGGGGCTCCGTGGCTGAGCATCGGCCTAGGAACCAGGAGGTCAGGGCACAGGCCCGGGTTGGGGGCTCGGTCCCCACTGTGGGGCGTGCAGGAGGCAGCCGGTCCGTGCTTCTCTGTCCTCATGGATGTTTCTCTCTCTCCCTCTCCCTTCCTCTCGGAAATCAATAAAAACGTATTTAAGAAATGTTTGACCAGCACTGGCTGGGGTGTCTCTGAGGTAGAGCGTTGGCTCGTGCACCAAACGGCTGCGGGTTCGATTCCCGGTCAAGGGCACATGCCGGGGCTGCAGGTTAATTCCCTGGCCCCCGTCAGGGTGCTTGCGAGAGGCGACCCATCGATGTGTCTCTCTCACGTGGATGAATCTCTCTCTTTCCCCCCTTCGTCCCTTCCACTCTCTTTCACCGTTCAGTGGGGAGAATCCTCAGCTGAGGGTCAGCCACACGAGAGGAAATGTTCAACCCCATACCGCGGGCTCAGGTCGAAAGCTGATCATGGTGGTGGCCCCTCGAGCGATGTCATAACCCCCACACGGCCCCCGGCTAATGCCTAACCGGCAGCCAGCTGCCCCGGCGCTCTCCCACGGCGCCCAAGGCAACGGAAACAAGGAAAGGCCTCTCCCGCCCCCTCCCGTCCCCGGCCTCTCCCACCCCCGGCCTCTCCCACCCCCAGCCTCCACGCTCCCGGCCTCTCCCGCCCCCTCCCGTCCCCGGCCTCTCCCACCCCCAGCCTCCACGCTGACCGGGAGGAGAGGAGAGGCCGGCCCCTGGCGGCTGCCAAGCAGCTGGGAGCCTTTCTCCGGAAACTGCCTGGTCCTCAGGGTGGGGGCGGGGGTGGGGGCGGGAGGGAGACCCACCCACAGAAGTGAGAACCGGGGACCTCGCTCTCACTGGAATTCCCCAGACTGCAATTATCTGCCAGGCATGCCGGGCCTCCCTGGCACCTAGAGATCTTTCTGGTAGGTTGGCAGCCTCTGTAATTGGCAGCTGATAAGTCCTAATTAATTTACTGTCTTATGACCCTTTTACAGACACCCCTCCCTTCCTCAGAGATAACCCAGCTCCTGAACTATGGAGTCCGAGCAAAGGAGGGACCTTTGACGGTCTGATATCCCAGGAGCCGTCAAAGCCAGAGAGCTGAGCTTCCCTGCCCCCTCCTCCTTCTCCCTCCCCCTCTCCGACAGCCTGGTGCCAGGGGGAGGGGGAGGCCGACTGGGCACCAACCAGAAATCCCCCCAAAGCCCCCCACAGGCTGCCGGGCAGGGCTCACCGGGTGGATGTCCAGGAACAGGGAGTGCTCCTTCTCGCTGGGGTGCAGGCCCAGCACGGCCTCGGCCAGGGCGGGGTCGGCGTTGTAGAAGTGAGGGTGGGAGAGAAACAGGGGCGCGTCTGGAAGGCAGAGGGCAGAGAGGGGGCGTCAGACAGGCAGCGGGCAGAGGGGGCGTCGGACAGAGGGCGCTGGCACGTCCCGAGGCTTCATGCCAGTCCCGGGCCAGGCACGGGGATGCGGGAGGAGGGCACGCAGCCGCAGAGCGTGCGGTGATGATGACACGATGCAAACGACAATGACTAGACAGGGAGGATCCCTCCATTCGGTCTGGAAGCCAGCAGGGGCCGAGCTCTGAGCCAGGGGAAGGCGGACGTGGGGACCTTCTGAGGAAGGACAAGGAGGCGCCAGGCGGAGGGCGGAGGGCGGGCGCAGCATTCCAGGAGGAAGGGGTGGCAGGGATCGATGCAGGAGGTGGGAGGGGCACGGGGAGCAGACGGTGTGGAGGGAGCTGTGGGAGTTCAGGCTACAAAGGCGAGCTAAAGCCGGATTTGACCTTGCGGGGGGGAGGGGGCGGAGGGAGCATCGCCAAGCCAAGCAGCCAGGATCACGGGCTCCGCGCGCGCACCCGCGGCCAGGCCTCCCGACGCCCATGGGAGGGAGGGAGACACACCTTTGCTCCCGCCCGGCCGCCGGTCTGGTCCCCTGGTCCGCGGGAGGGAAGCCAGCGAGTGAGAGCAGGGCCTGACCCGGCGCCGGAGCGGAAATGCCCACCCGGAAACGTGAGGTCAGACGTCTCCGCCAGCCAGGCTCCCCGGCGCAGCGCCCGCGCGGTGCCCGCCGGGCAGGGAGAGCAGCGGAAAAGTGGAGCCGGCCTCTCAGAACCTCCCCTGAGGAGGCCCTGGCTGGTGTAGCTCAGTGGTTAGAGCGCCGGCCAGCTCACCAGTGGGTGCTGGGTGGCAGGTCCAATGCCCGGCCCCGGTTGGAGAACACGCAGGAGGCAATCCATCAACGCATCTCTCACATCGGTCTCTCTCTCTCTCTCTCTCTCTGCCTCTCCCCCTCCCTTCCACTCTCTCTAAAAATCAATGGGGAAAGTTTCCCTGGGTGAAGAGTCACAAAACAGAGGGAGACAGATGCGCGTTGGAAAGCTGCTCGAGCCCCAGAGCACCAGCAGACACTTCCTCCTGGAGATGGTCAGACAGACAGACAGACAGAGCGTGGCAAACACAAACCCTCCTTCCCCGTGTGGTCCCTGGTCTCCCAAGCCACCTCCTGGCACCTGTGACGTCACCACGCGCACCCCGGACAACCCCATTCCCCATCGTCCCATCCGCACCGCGGAGGGAGCCCGTCAGAGCAGACGCCAGGACCCCACTTTCACAGTGGGGGGGTGGGGGGGAACTCGGGGGCTCTCGGGGAGGGAGGCGGTCCCCCAGCCCGGCCCTTGAAGGTGGCGCAGCTCCACCAGACCCCGTGGCCACGCCTCCAGGGCCGGGGGAGCGCAGTGCCTGGGGCCAGGTTGCCATCACCTGCCCCGGCTCCTGCCCCGGCTCCTGCCCCGGCTGCGCACAGTCAGCCCACCTGGCGTTTGGCCAGCACCAGGCATGTGCTTCTTTCCATTTTATTTCCAAACAGCCCGCGAGAACCCGCCCAGGTTGCAAGTGCTAATTGATTTATAGCTTTATGGCGCCTCTGACCATATCTAATTGCCCGGATCACCTGGGATTGCGATTCCTGGGATTGCGATTCCTGGGATTGCGATTCCGGCTGTTTGGAGCCTGGGGCCCTCACACAGCACGAGGCTGGAGGGGAGAGAGCTCCTGGGGTCCAAAAGCTTGTCTCCCTGGAAGGGAGATTGTGGGGCGGCCTTATCTCCAGAGAAAACGCCCCAGGAAGGCAGGAACGCACGCACCGAGACACAGAGACACGCACAGGCATGTCCCCGCTGCCCCAAAGATCACGCTGTAAAAGCCCCAAGGCCCAGAAGCCCGTGAGCAGTAACAGGCGAGGAGCGTGAGGTGCGGTCCCGGGGGGGTGGGGAGCACCGTACAGCCAGGAAGAGGGTGCTGCACCCCCACGACCCCGGGGATGGGCCTTGCGGATGAGACAAGGGGCAGAGGGTCCAGAAAAGAGGAAACACGGAGGACGCACCCTGATTCCATTTGCACGGGGGCCCGAAGGCAGGCGAGGCAGGGCCGCCCGCCCGCTGGCTGCCCCGCTGGCTGAGGGAGCGGAGGGGGGGCGGCTGAGGCCAGCGAGCACTGTGCCTACACGACCACCCGCCCAACCCACAACGGCAGGGCCGCCCGCCCGCCCGCCCGCCCGCCTCTCTTCCTCCCGGGACAAGGTGCAGGGCGCCTGCCGGAGCCTCATTCCCAAGCCCCAGGTGGCGGTGCGGAGGCCGGAGGAGCACAGGAGGGGACGTGCCCCAGGGAACCCGGCTGCGGAGGGGGCACGCGGCCTGGACGACCCGGCGCTGCAGGGCCCTCGGACTCCCCGAAGGTCAAGGACGCGGCCACAGGGCGGCTCGGAGACCTGACGCAGGCCCCGGAGCCACAGACCTGTTTACAGTCACGGAGTCCGTCCCAGGTCACGGAGTCCGTGGGAATTTATTACGAAGGTAACTGACAGACGCGGCTTCTTTCTTTCAGATTACCTTTCTGCGGCTGCGTTATCTCTGGCCCCACCGGCTTATCAACAGCACAGAGGCCTGGATGGAGCGCCCGGCAGATACGCCCTCACCCACCCGCCCTCGGGCCTGAGGTCACAGGGCCCGATGACCCATCCTACCCTCGGGCCCTGGGGTCAGGGTGACTGTCCCACCCTCGGGCCTGGGGCCCTGGGGTCAGGGTGACCGTCCCACCCTCGGGCCCTGGGGTCAGGGTGACCGTCCCACCCTCGGGCGATGACACGTACTGAACCTGCAGGTGCTGACGTTCTGGATGCCGGACTCCAGGCAGGGACAGAAGCCCTCGTTGGGCGGGTAGACGGACCCGTTGGCAAATAGGGTGTCGGGGGCCTTGAACCTGAAGATGGGGATGCCCTCGAACACCCCAGCCTCCTTGTAGATCAGCTTCATGGACCTGCGGGGGACGGGCGGGGTGGGTGACCCCCGGAACGCGGCAGTGCCACCAGCAGGAGGCAGCTCACCCGTGATTCTCTCTCTTTCGCCATCGCTGTTTCTCTCTCCCCATCCTTGTCCTTTCCTCTCTGAAATCAATAGAAACGTGTGTGTTTTTAAAGGCTCCCTAACCGGCGTGGCTCCATGCCTGAGCATCAGCCTGTGAACCAGGAGGTCAGGGTTCGATTCCCGGTCAGGGCACAGGCCCGGGTTGTGGGCTCGGTCCCCAGTAGGGGGCGTGCAGGAGGCAGCTGATCAATGATTCTCTCTCATCATGGATGTTTCTCTCTCTCCCTCTCCTTTCCTCTTTGAAATCAATAAAAAATGATATTTAAAAAATAAAATAAAAATTTAAAAAGTGAATACGCACAGCACCATCCCCTCCTGCTCTGACCCCCCCTGGGGGTGGACTGGCCTGGGTCCCCAGCCAGGACACAGCGCTGAGGATCAGGGACCGGTCCCATCCTGTCCCTGCCATGTCCCCAATGCCTCACCCACCCTGGGAGGCAGGGGAGCCCCTGCTCACGCTGGATAGTTCCCACGGGAAGGAGAACAGATAGGACCCCTGCCCGGGCGCCCTCGGCCGGCGCCCTCAGCCGGCCTCTGCGGCCGCACCTCCCCAGACCCAGGGCCCAGGCGGACGCACCGAGAGGACTCTGCGCCCAGGTGGACACCAGCCCAGCCAGATGGCGCCAGCGGGGGTGATCATGGCCTTGTTTCACCGCCCCCTGCAGCCTCCATGGTTTCCACCCCAGCCCCACGACCGCCCGCGGCCAGCTGCCTCACTCGCTGTCCCTGCACCAGCTGCCTCACTCGCTGTCCCTGCACCAGCTGCCTCACTCCCCTGTCCCTGCAGCTGCCTCACTCCCCTGTCCCTGCAGCTGCCTCACTCCCCTGTCCCTGCAGCTGCCTCACTCCCCTGTCCCTGCAGCTGCCTCACTCCCCTGTCCCTGCAGCTGCCTCACTGGCCTGTCCCTGCACCAGCTGCCTCACTCCCCTGTCCCTGCACCAGCTGCCTCACTCCCCTGTCCCTGCACCAGCTGCCTCACTGGCCTGTCCCTGCACCAGCTGCCTCACTGGCCTGTCCCTGCACCAGCTGCCTCACTCACCTGTCCCTGCACCAGCTGCCTCACTCACTGTCCCTGCACCAGCTGCCTCACTCACCTGTCCCTGCACCAGCTGCCTCACTGGCCTGTCCCTGCACCAGCTGCCTCACTGGCCTGTCCCTGCACCAGCTGCCTCACTGGCCTGTCCCTGCACCAGCTGCCTCACTCACCTGTCCCTGCACCAGCTGCCTCACTCACTGTCCCTGCACCAGCTGCCTCACTCACCTGTCCCTGCACCAGCTGCCTCACTCGCTGTCCCTGCACCAGCTGCCTCACTGGCCTGTCCCTGCACCAGCTGCCTCACTGGCCTGTCCCTGCACCAGCTGCCTCACTGGCCTGTCCCTGCACCAGCTGCCTCACTGGCCTGTCCCTGCACCAGCTGCCTCACTGGCCTGTCCCTGCACCAGCTGCCTCACTGGCCTGTCCCTGCACCAGCTGCCTCACTGGCCTGTCCCTGCACCAGCTGCCTCACTCACCTGTCCCTGCACCAGCTGCCTCACTCACTGTCCCTGCACCAGCTGCCTCACTCGCTGTCCCTGCACCAGCTGCCTCACTCCCCTGTCCCTGCACCAGCTGCCTCACTGGCCTGTCCCTGCACCAGCTGCCTCACTCCCCTGTCCCTGCACCAGCTGCCTCACTCCCCTGTCCCTGCACCAGCTGCCTCACTCCCCTGTCCCTGCACCAGCTGCCTCACTGGCCTGTCCCTGCACCAGCTGCCTCACTCCCCTGTCCCTGCACCAGCTGCCTCACTCCCCTGTCCCTGCACCAGCTGCCTCACTGGCCTGTCCCTGCACCAGCTGCCTCACTGGCCTGTCCCTGCACCAGCTGCCTCACTGGCCTGTCCCTGCACCAGCTGCCTCACTGGCCTGTCCCTGCACCAGCTGCCTCACTGGCCTGTCCCTGCACCAGCTGCCTCACTCCCCTGTCCCTGCACCAGCTGCCTCACTCTCCTGTCCCTGCACCAGCTGCCTCACTGGCCTGTCCCTGCACCAGCTGCCTCACTCTCCTGTCCCTGCACCAGCTGCCTCACTGGCCTGTCCCTGTACCAGCTGCCTCACTGGCCTGTCCCTGCACCAGCTGCCTCACTCCCCTGTCCCTGCACCAGCTGCCTCACTCCCTGTCCCTGCACCAGCTGCCTCACTGGCCTGTCCCTGCACCAGCTGCCTCACTCGCTGTCCCTGCACCAGCTGCCTCACTCTCCTGTCCCTGCACCAGCTGCCTCACTCCCTGTCCCTGCACCAGCTGCCTCACTGGCCTGTCCCTGCACCAGCTGCCTCACTCGCTGTCCCTGCACCAGCTGCCTCACTCCCCTGTCCCTGCACCAGCTGCCTCACTCGCTGTCCCTGCACCAGCTGCCTCACTCTCCTGTCCCTGCACCAGCTGCCTCACTCTCCTGTCCCTGCACCAGCTGCCTCACTCGCTGTCCCTGCAGCTGCCTCACTCACCTGTCCCTGCACCAGCTGGCTGGAGTCTGGCTCCTCCAGGTGCAACCAACGAGCCAGCGAGGGGTGCGAGGGCTGGCCAATGCCCGGGGAGCCCACCCTCTCCGAGCCACGACAGAGGCCACGTGACTAAGCCAGGAGGCCGAGCTGTGCCCAGGACCCGGCAGGGCGCTTACCGGCAGGCCTCGGGGCTGTAGAACTCCAGCGATGTCTCGGGAGTCATGAACGGCGCCCACATCTGCCCTGCCGTCCCGTTGATCATGTTACACTGGTCCGAGTGCCAGAAGCTGACCTGCGGGGAGGCCCGGAGCAGAGGGTGAGCGGCACCGGGAGCCACCGGGAGGCCCGGCCGGCCGCGGCTGATGGCCAGGGCTTCCGCGGGGCTCGGGGCGGCCGGGGCGGGGTGTGAGTGAGGACGGATGACACGCACTTCCCAGCTGTCTGGGTCACAAGAGGAGGACGCGTGCTGGGCCCGCCGTGGCCCGGCTCTCACCTTGCTGACCCCGTTCCACTTGTCCACGAGGTGGACACGGCTGAAGTTTTTGACCCCCGTGAACACGGTGAAGAGCCCGGAGTTGGAGTTGTTGAGCTGTGGACACAGCGGAGAACAGCCTCAGGAGCGGGGGAGGCACCCAGGGGCTGGCCGCAAGCCTCCCGTTTAGTCCCAGGCAACCCCTGCGCCCCAGCGCCTGGCTATCGAGGGGAGAAGGACCAGCCCGGCCGGCGTGGCTCCGTGGTGGAGCGTGGACCCAGGCACCGAGAGGTCGCCAGTTTGATTCCGGGTCAGGGCACGTGCCCGGATGCAGGCTCGGTCCCCAGTAGGGGGTGTGCAGGCGGCAGCCGATCGATGTTGCTACCTCTCTCTCCCCCCCTCTCCCTTCCTCTCTCTGAAACCCATAAAAACATATGTGAAAAAATAAATAAATAACAGAGAAAAAGAAAAGAAAGAAAAACCAGGCAGCTTGGATCAGCGCTATCGTCGCCATGTATGACCTGCCTCCTCGGCACCCATCCCGCCCAATCACATCAGGGGAGCCTGGATCAAACCGTGCCTGAACCCTTCCTCTGGGTTTTCAGGTACATGTGGAGCTAGGTTTTCTGCCCATGACCACCCACGGCCCCCAGGGCCCCCGGCCAGCCCCCACAGCAAGCGGGTGGCTGGGAGCTCTCCGTTACACTGTCAACAATAAAAATATGTTTTTTTAAAAAGCCGGCGACTGCCCTAACCGGTGTGGTTCAGTGGATGGAGCATCGGCCTGCGGACTCCAGGGTCCCAGGATCGGTTCCGGTCAAGGGCATGTACCTTGGTTGTGGGCACCTACCCAGTAGGGGGTGTGCAGGAGGCAGCTGATCAATGTTTCTCTCTCATCGATGTTTCTAACTCTCTATCCCTCTCCCTTCCTCGCTGTAAAAAATCAATAAAATATATTTAAAAAAAATAAAAATAATAAAAATAAAAAGCTGGCGACTGGTCTCCAGGATGTGTGGATGCAGGACCAGGGAAGGTCTTGCTGAGCCGCACGTACCTCCGCGAACAGCCCGAACTTGCCCTTGAGGGGGAGCATGCCGGGCAGGTACTTGTTGATCAGGTTGATGAGGGGGTCGTCATAGCCCCACATGACCTCGCCCACCGTGCGGTTCATGAAGGCCTGCTGGCGCAGGGTGGAGAACGCGAAGGTCATCAGCAGCTTCAGGGCCATGGGCTTCTTCTCCATCATCATGGCCGCGCTCTGCAGGGCGAGGGGACAGCTGGGGTCAGAGGCTGGGCGTGGCCGGTCGGTCCCCGGGGCCTTGAAGCCAGGCCTCAAGGTAGAGAGCCCAGGGGGCACCTGGCCGGCGGGGCTCAGGGGTGGAGCGTCCACCTAGGAACCAGGAGGTCACGGTTCAAGGCCCAAGTCAAGGGCACATGCCCGGGTTGCGGGCTCCATGCCCAGCGTGGGGCCGCTGATTGGTGATTCTCTCTCATCATTGATGTTTTTCTCTCTCTCCCTCTCCCTTCCTCTCCGAAATCAATAAAAATATATTAAAATAGAGAGCGAGAGAGAGAGAGAGAGAGAGAGAGAGAGAGAGAGAGAGCGCGCGCCCCCCTGGGGAACATGTCTGGCTAAGGGCCCCTGCAGTGGGCGCGAGGGCGTGGCGAGGGCGTGGCGAGGGCGTGGCCTCACCAGCACCAGGATGTTGGGCAAGTTGACGTAGTCGCTCTCGGAGCCCCCGGACTTGTCGGGCTGGAACTCGAAGTGGCGGTACTCGAGGAAGGACACCGTGTCGTTGTCGTGGAAGGTGACGTTGCTCTTGTGCCGGTACTCCCTGCGGAGAGGGGGCGGGTCAGCGCCCGCGGGAAGTGGGGCGACGCCTGGCTTCCTGGGGGACCCGTGCGTGACTCTGCACATCTCCAACCTGCCGGCGCCACAGCCGAGCCTGGACGCCCCCCAAGTCCATCCTCCCGCCATCTGCCCATCGCAGGTCTCGCGAGGCTCACCGCGCCCGGGAGAGCGCCCCAAAGTCCGACAGGTCCCCCCCACACCTGGCCAGTCCGCCTCTGTCAGTCTCTGCTCACGTGTCACCTTGTCCGAGAGCCCCCCTGGTCATCTCAGGCCTAAAGTCCAGCACCCGGCACAACCTAGGTACCCCCTCCCCCGACACGAACCTAGGTACCCCCTCCCCCGACACGAACCTAGGTATCCCCTACCCTGACACTAACATAGGATTCCACTCATTCATCGTCACCCGCCCGCCCCACCTCGACGGCAGGCAGCTCAGCGCTTTCTGTCCATTTCGGGGTTCCCTGTGCCTAGAACTGCCACAGAAATCCACTCGGTGCTCAACAGACGTTTGTCGAATGAATGAGCGAGTGAATGAATATATGAGTGAATCAATGAGTGAACGAATCAATGAGTAAATGAGTGAATGAATGAGTGAATGAATCAATGACTGAATGAGTGAACCAATGAGCGAATGAATCAACTGGTAAATGGTGGATGAATGAGTGAGTGAATGAGTGGATGAGGGAGTGAAGGAGTGAATGAGTGAATGAGTGAATGAATAAATTAGTGGAGGAGTAACTGAGTGAAGAATGAGTGAGTGAGTGAGTGAATGAGTGCGTGAATTAATTAGTGGAGTAACTGAGTGAAGAATGAGTGAGTGAGTGAATGAATGAGTGAGTGAATGAGTGAGGGAGTGGATGAGGGAGTGAATGAATGAATGAGTGAGTGAGTGAGTGAGTGAATGGATGAGTGAATGGATGAGTGAGTGAGTGAGTGAGGGAGTGAGTGGATGAGTGAATGAGTGGAGAAGTAACTGAGTGAAGAATGAGTGAGTGAATGAATGAGTGAGTGAATGAGTGAGTGAATGGATGAGTGAATCGATGAGTGGATGAATAAATGAGTGGAGAAGTAACTGAGTGAAGAATGAGTGAGTGAATGAGTGAGTGAGTGAATGAGTGGATGAATAAATGAGTGGAGAAGTAACTGAGTGAATGAGTGAGTGAGTGAATGAGTGAGTGAGTGAATGAGTGGATGAGTGGATGAGTGGATGAGTGGATGAGTGGAGAAGTAACCGAGTGAAGAATGAGTGAATGAATGAATGAATGAATGAGTGAATGAATGAGTGAGTGGATGAGTGAGTGAATGGATGAGTGAGTGAATGGATGAGTGAGTGAATGAGTGAGTGGATGAGTGAGTGAATGGATGAGTGAGTGAATGGATGAGTGAGTGAATGAGTGAATGAATGAGTGAGTGAGTGAATGAGTGAATGAGTGGATGAGTGGATGAGTGGATGAGTGGATGAGTGGAGAAGTAACCGAGTGAAGAATGAGTGAATGAATGAATGAATGAGTGAATGAATGAGTGAGTGGATGAGTGAGTGAATGGATGAGTGAGTGAATGGATGAGTGAGTGAATGAGTGAGTGAATGAGTGAGTGAGTGAATGAGTGAGTGAATGAATGAGTGAATGAGTGAGTGAATGAGTGAGTGAATGAATGAGTGAATGAATGAGTGAGTGAATGAGTGGATGAGTGAATGAGTGGATGAGTGGATGAGTGGAGAAGTAACTGAGTGAAGAATGAGTGAATGAATGAATGAATGAATGAGTGGATGAGTGAGTGAATGGATGAGTGAATGAATGGATGAGTGAGTGAATGAGTGAGTGAATGAGTGAGTGAGTGAGTGGATGAGTGGATGAGTGGATGAGTGGATGAGTGAATGAGTGAGTGAATGAATGAGTGAGTGAATGAGTGAGTGAATGAGTGAGTGAATGAGTGAGTGAATGAATGAGTGAGTGAATGAGTGGATGAGTGGATGAGTGGATGAGTGGATGAGTGGATGAGTGGAGAAGTAACTGAGTGAAGAATGAGTGAATGAATGAATGAATGAATGAGTGAGTGGATGAGTGAGTGAATGGATGAGTGAATGAATGGATGAGTGAGTGAATGAGTGAGTGAATGAGTGAGTGAGTGAATGAGTGAGTGAGTGAGTGAGTGGATGAGTGGATGAGTGGATGAGTGGATGAGTGAGGGAGTGGATGAGGGAGTGGATGAGTGAATGAATAAATGAGTGGAGGAGTAACTGAGTGAAGAATGAGTGAATGAATGAATGAGTGAGTGAATGAGTGAGTGAATGAGTGGATGAATAAATGAGTGGAGAAGTAACTGAGTGAATGAGTGAGTGAGTGAATGAGTGAGTGAGTGAATGAGTGGATGAATAAATGAGTGGAGAAGTAACTGAGTGAGTGAATGAGTGAGTGAGTGAGTGAGTGAGTGAATGGATGAGGGAGGGAGCGAGTGAATGCTTGCCACGGACTCTGACTAGAGTTTCTGACCCCCAGACCTGGGGCACGGCTCCCGCCCGGCCCGCGCTGTCCCCAGAGCCAGGGCCTGCTTCTGGAGCCACCTCAGGGCAGCCCCCCATCCCGTCTGCTCTGCGCCCACCCCGCCCCGCCCGCCCTGCTCACCTGTACACGTAGGGCCCGCACTCGCGCACCTGCGGCCTGTGGCCCCGCAGGACGTCGCTGGGGTTGAGGACGTCGAAGAAGTAGATGGACAGGTAGAAGGGGACGGGGATTTCCTTCCACATGTTGAAGGTCAGGCTACTGGGGTCGATGCGCACGTTCTGGGGCGAGACAGACACGCCGGTGAGGAGGGCGACCCGGGCCTCCCGCCCGCCCGCCCACCCGCCACGGAGCCAGCGACAGCCCCGCCCCCACAGCAGGTCGGAAAGGGGTGTGCGCAATTAAAGTGAACAGGGGATCCAGTTACGCTGGTGCGCGTGGGTGTGCGCGTGGGTGCGCGCGCGCGCGCGTGTTTTATGGATGTCAGAGGGGAAGGGAGAGGCAGAGAGGAATGGAAACATCCACGATGAGAGAGAATCACTGATCGGCTGCCTCCTCCATGCCCCCTGCTGGGGATCCCGAGCGCAGCCCAGGCACTTGCCCTGACCGGAATCGAACCCGGGACCCTTCAGTCTACAGGCGGAGGCTCTACCCACTGAGCCACACCGGCCAGAGCTGTTCTCAGCTCTTCCCCACATGACCCCTTCCTGAGCAGCGCCTCCACCCCTCCCCCGGCAGCGCCCCCCCCGCCTGCAGCCCTCCACCTCCACCCCTCCCCCAGCAGCCCCCCCCTCCCGCTCGCAGCCCTCCACCTCCACCCCTCCCCCAGCAGCCCTCCCCCCCCGCCCGCAGCCCTCCACCCCTCCCCCAGCAGCCCCCCCCCTCCCGCTCGCAGCCCTCCACCTCCACCCCTCCCCCAGCAGCCCCCCCCCCCCCGCCTGCAGCCCTCCACCTCCACCCCTCCCCAGCCGCCGTGCCAAGCATTGCAATTGTCTTTGCTTCCTCCTCACTTTGAATAAGGGCCTAAGTGACTGGCTTCCACAGCCCCGACCCTGACCTTTGTCCAGGAAGGTCCTGCTTGGGTGGGGAAGGGGGAGCTGGGACCACAGTGACGGATTACCGCTGACCCCCTTCGCTGTGAGGTGAAGGCCACAAGATTGGGGAGTGAGGTGGGGGGAGCTGGGGGCTCCCTGTGTGCCAGCCGTGGGGAGCGCGAGGTCTGTCTCCAGCTCAGTCCTAGTGTGGACAAGGAATCTGGGACCAAGATACCGCGGTGTGTGTGTGTGCGGGGGGGGGGGGGGGGGGGGTGGCTGTGCACTGATGGGGTCACCCCCAAACCAAAGGCGTCAGCGGCCACCCCCTCCAGGCTCCTGTGGCCCTGAGGGCTCAGCTCTTCCAGATCCCCCCCCACATTTCATGAGCTTCTTTTTCTTTTTCAATAAATCTTTATCCATTTCAGAGAGGAAGGGAGAGGGAGAGGGAGAGAAACATCAGTGCTGAGAGAGAATCATGGATCGGCTGCCTCCTGCACGCCCCCCCCCCCGCCCCCACGCTGGGAATAGGGCCTGCAACCCGGGCCTGCACCCTGACCGGGAATCGAACCCTGACCTCCTGGTTCCCAGGTCCACGCTCCACCCCTGAGCCACGCCTCGCATCTTCAGGCCACAGCTGGCTCACCAGCTACTCTGGCACCACCTCCCGGAGGGGGTGACCTCCCTGTGGGGAGAGGGGTGACTCCAGGTTGGGGACGGACGCCACCCCCCTCTTATCACACTCTTCCCTGCACAGTCAGGAGGGCTGCCCGGACAGGGGGCTGGGAGCTGGGCGCCGGCACCTGAGCGGCGCTTGGCGAGGAACAGGCGGGGCGGGCGGGCGATCTTGGCCGGAGACTCAGCGGTGCAAATGCCAGGAAGGAAGCTGGACGCACCTACACGTCCGCCAGCCACAAGTGTGCTTCAAAAACACGTCTTAAAATAACGCGCGTGGCCACGCACCCATGCCCCGCCGGGTCCCCAGACAACAGACGCCTCTCGGGAACAGCAGGGAGCCAACTGCGGGTAAAAGCCGCTGCGGGCGGTTGGACAGACGGAGCCGAACCAGGTCGAGGGGCAGGTCCAGGAGGTCCCCAGGTGGAGAGCCCCAGGCCTCGCGGGACAATCCACCGTGGGCGGGACCTGGCCCGGGTGACCCTCCTCCCCCCGCACATCGCATAGGGGTCCTGTGGGTTGGGGTCTGGACCCCCTGGCCTTTCCTCCCTGAGAGAGCATCTAGGCCTCAGCTGTGCCTCCGCTCCCGGCCCAGAGAAGCAGCAACACCAGCCCCGGCTGAGGCTGAGGCTGAGGCTGAGGTCAGGGCCAGGTGCCGTGAGTGTGACCCCACCCCCACCCCCACCCCCACCCCGGCACCCGCCAGTCCATCAGTGGAGATCCCGACCCTGAAGGACACACCTGGGGAGCTGCTGAATGTCCCACTGCCGTGGTCGGCCAACGGCAGCTCGCGAGCCACATGCGGCTCTTGGGCCCCTTGAGTGTGGCTCTTCCACAAAAGTACCACGTGCGGGCGCCGCCCACCGACAGTGCGATGGGAACTTTGTGGCCCGCGCGCAGACGCCGGTTTTCGGCTCTCCAGAGACATGTCAGTCGTTGTCCTGCTGATATTTGGCTCTGTGGACTAATGAGTTTGCCGACCACTGGCCTATGGGATCCTCCCCTGGGGCCTCCCCTAAAATCTCCCCCCTAAAGCCCTTGGGACGGAGGACCCAGCCCCACCCCCCTGCCCCCAGGCCCGTGACCATCACCTCCCTCCCTCCCACCTGAGCCAAAGGGCCCTTCTTCGCCCATTTCTGCTGGGAACTCGGGCTCCCGCCTCCGAGGTTTACCCAGTAAACGTTCTCTTGCGAGTGGGCCTCGCTCTGAACTCTTTCCTCGCCAGAACCCAAGGCCCGAGGCGGCTGAGCCCAGGTTGGGCCGGACCCCACAGGTCGGACACCTGGTCCGGTCCCGTCGCCCACAGCGGTGCCACCACACAGCCGGGACCCTGCCCGTGCCCAAGTCCCTGACTCCCTCCCCCGACCCCCTCACCGAGGCCAAATACTCTACTCCACTCCTCCCCCAAGGCCAAGGTCACCACAACACCAGGATTAGGAGAGAAGGTCGAGGGGACCCCTTGCGGGATGCCACTCCCTCTTATCCATCCCACCCGTGACGGTCGGGAGGGCTGCCCAGAAGTTTAACAAGTTTTTTAAAAAACCGATACAGCCCGGCCGGCGTGGCTCAGAGAGTGAGCATCAGCCTATGAACCAGGAGGCCACGGTTCCAGTCCCAGTCAGGGCCCACGCAGGAGGCAGCGGCCCAGGATTCTCTCTCATCATCGAGGTTTCTCTCTCCCACTCCCTTAGTCTCTGAAATCAGTAAAAACATTTTTTTAAAAAAACACCAAGCAGAGGATATACCAGGCCCCACGTGGCGGCTCGCACGTGGCGGGAGGTTGGCAAGGCCACGAACCCGGCGCTGTGCGCGCGGGGGCCCGGGAGGTCTGGCCAGCGTCTGCCGTGTCCCCAGGCAGGGCCGGGGCCGGGGCGGGGCAGGGCGCCCAGCAGGCCCACAGCAAGCATTGCAGAGCGAAGGGCCGCGTGAGCTCTGAGACGCACAAAAGCACCCGGAAGCGCCTGGGGGCGGGTCTGCCACTTCCTCCTGTGCGCAGGTTTCCCTGACTCATCGCCAATGTTTCCAACACACAGAGTGCGGCGGCTTGGGGCCCAGGCTGGGCGGGCAGCGGCCTGGCGGACGTGTGAACGAAAAGAATGGAAATTTCATCCCACGTTCATTTTTAAGCTATCAGCCTACTGTTCTGTTCTTCTTTTTCAATACGTTGTTATTGATGTCAGAGAGGGAGGGAGAGGGAGAGAGAGAGAGAGAAACATCCATGACGAGAGAGAATCCCGCATCGGCTGCCTCCTGCACGCCCCCTACTGGGATTGAGCCCGCCATGCAGGCCTGCGCCCTGACCGGGAATGGAACCGTGACCTCCTGGTTCCTAGGTCGACGAGCTCAGCCTCTGAGCCTCATCAGCCGGGCATGTGGCATCTGCTGGCGATGACGGCCGCGGAAGCGGAGCCGAGCAGCTCACACAGAACCAGCTGGGCTGGCAAAGCCGAGAGCACGCCTCGCTGTCGCTTCCCAGGCAGTGTGCGGCCCTCCCCGCCCCCGCCTGGCCCCAACTGGCCCCGTGGCCGCGGGGGCGTTGCCCTTTCTCCCCCTCCCCCAGCCCCATGGCAGGGCAGAGAGAGTGACAAGAGCCCCCACCCGCCTGCCCTGAAGATGGCACCGGGCGTAACGGTGTCACAAGGACGATTGCCCAATGAGCCGCCTCGGCGGCCGTGGCCACATGCCAGGCACACGTGGCGGGGCGGCCGAGGTCGTGCAGCAAGCGGACTGCGCACTCACGCCGGCGGCCGGAACCCCAGGCCCAGGGCTGCCTCCCTCGGAGGCTTTGCCCAGCAAGGGCCAGCCTTCCCCCTCACCCGGCGCACGCGCACACACACACACACACACACACACACACACACACACACACGCACACACGCACACACGGCACACCAAGAAATACAGGTTTTGCCGACCTGACCAAAACAATAGGTGTCATTTTGAATCATGCTCCCAGATGGCTGCTGTTGGTCCTGGCTGCTGTCTTTATCTATTTATTTATTTTTCTACAACCTGAGGGGAAAGGGGTCAGTGCCCCTGACTAAACAGTCCGTCGGGCATTGCACATTTGAAAATGCTGAGGCGCCCCGCCGGCTCAAAGCCACGGGTTAATCTTTTGCAAGAGGATCTGCGTGTTGTCATGTCCCCAGGGCCCCGGGTCTGGAAGGCTACAGAGCCAATCCCGGCCGCGGACAGGGCTGGCACCCACTCCCACCAGGTCAAGCCCCAGAGGCCTGGCCAGTGCGCTCAGTGGTTAGAGCGCTGGCCGACCAACCAGGAGGTTCGATTCCCGGTCAGGGCCCAGGCCCGGGCTGCGGGCTCGGTCGCCGGTGTGGGGCGTGCAGGAGGCAGCCGATCCACGGTTCCCTCTCATCATGGATGTTTCTCTCTCTCCCTTCCTCTCTGCAATCAACACAAATATATTTGATAAAATAAACTCCGCACGTGGTCCCACGTGGTCTGGCCTGCCCTTCCTCTCACCAGTGTCCCCATCACTCCTCCCCAGCCCACTGGCCTGGGTCCTCTCCCTCCGGTGCCTCAGCAACCTCCCGTCTCCGGGCCTCTGCACGTGCTGTGCCCTCTGCCTGGCGGGCTGTGCCCACACCTGCCTGCTCCTTGGGGTCCCTTCCTCGCTGGCTACCAGGGGCACCTGTCTGCCCTGCTCCCTTCCTGGAGCCTGTGAGCAAAAGCCTTCAGAATCTTTTGTGCATTTTTTTTTAAAAAATGGCTTTATTGATTTCCGAGAGGAAGGGAAGCATCCATGACGAGAGAGAATCCTGGATCAGCTGCCTCCTGCACACCCCACACGGGATGGAGCCCGCAACCCGGGCCTGTGCCCTGACCGGGAATCGAACCGTGACCTCCTGGTTCCTAGGTCGACACTCAACCCCTGAGCCACAATGGCTGGGCTCAATCAATAAATTTAAAAATAAAATCAAGTAAAATGGACCCCCAACCTGCGTGGCCTCCCAGGGAATGTGGCCTCTGTGGCCGTCCTCACGCTCCGTGAGGAGGGACGGGCAGCGCTGCCTTGATGGTGTCACGTGTACGAGGCAGGCAGGGCGCCCCGGGAGGCCTCCCGCCCGCCCACATGCGTGTGACTTCTGTGCCAGCAGGATGGCCTCCCGGATCCACGAGGCGTCAGCACCAGTGGGGAGAGGCTGAGGAACAAGGGCCGTGAGTCCGGGGGTTGGGGGGGACATCCTGCGGACACACACACAGGCTCAGGAGGAAGCCCAGACCCGCGTCACCTCCGGCGAGGACCCGGGGGGCGAGGGAGCGGCGGCCTCTCGCGGTGCCTTCCTGTGTTCCCGCGGCGGCACCTCTCACACGCTTTCCGATCGGCGTCCTCCTGCCCCTGCTGCTCTCAGCTTAGCCCGTCCAGCTGTCACGGAGCCGTGACCGCCGAGAAAACCGCCCGTCTGCCGGAGAGGAAGCCGGCTCTCAGGACGCAGTCACGCTCTGGGAGCCCGGCACCGGGGTCGGAGGTGCACCCGGCGTCCTGGGGGTGTGAGGGCCGGGCACTCATGCCGCCGGGGGTCAGACGGGGTCCCCCGGAGACCACGTCCATCTGGGGCCTCCGAGTGGGGCCTTATTTGGACGCAGCCTCCTCGCAGATAAAATTAGCTCAGGATCTCAGATGAGTCATCCTGGGTTCACCAGGGCCCTGACTCCGAGGACAGAGGTCCTTACGAGCAAAAAAGAGGCCCGGCCAGCCGGCCCGGCTCAGCTGGTGAGCGTCGGCCTAGGAACCAGGAGGTCACGGTTCGATTCCAGGTCAGGGCACAGGCCTGGATTTCGGCCTCGATCCCCCATGCGGGGCGTGCAGGAGGCAGCCGATCCAGGATTCTCTCTCATCATGGATGTTTCTCTCTCTCTCTCCCCCTGTGCTCTGACATCAATAAAACTATATATATTTTAAAGTGGTTTTTTCTTTGCTTTAAATATATATATATATATATATATACTTTTTATTGGTTTCAGAGAGGAAGGGAGAGGGAGAGAGAGAGAGAAACATCAATGATGAGAATCACTGAGCAGCTGCCTCCTGTACACCCCCCACTGGGGATCGAGCCTGCAACCTGGGCACGTGCCCTTGACTGGAATCGAACCCGGGACCCTTCAGTCTGCAGGCTGACGCGCTATCCGCTAAGCCAAAGCAGCCAGGGCTTACAGTGTTTTTAAAAATAAAAATAAATGCCATAGCTGCCAGAGCCACCTCATGGCACCAGTCCCCATGACCCAGCACCTCTCACCCACACGGCTACGCTCACGTCCACACCCAGGGCACCTCCCCGCTCGCTCCCAGAGGCTGGCTCCCAGGGGCTTGGCCGCTAGGTGGGCCCTCCCGGCCACACCTCCGCCCGGTCCCAGGTCAAGAAGGGCGTGCCCGGGCTTTGGGGCCGGGGCGGCCGGCTGGCCGGCAGCCATTCCGTCGGGACCCTGGCTCGATGGGCGTCTGGGCCCCATGCTGCGGAAGGTGCCTGCTGGCTATGAGTCCAGACGGCCGCCTCCGCATCTCCCGGGGCAGGTTCTGGTAAAGGGCACGGCGTCTCTGGCTCCCCGGGGCCCGCCCCCGTGCCCTCCGGCACACACCGGAGCCTCCCACCTGCGGCGGCAGACAAAGCCTGAACTTTGGCACAACCTGGCCTGCCGACACCTCTCCCCGCTGGCAGAACGGCTCCTCCCACCCCCGCCACTGGGTGTGGGCGGCAGGGCGCGGCGTGGGACCGAGGCCTTGCTGCCTGGCCGCCCACGGTGAGGGAGCAGCTCCCGCACCTCCGGGGCCGCTCGGGCCTCGGCCTGTCCGCGTGGCCTCGCCCTGGGGTCTCCCCTACGGCCCTGCTCCCTCCGGGTTTTCCCCCAAGGGAACGGAAAAGATGGCACTGCGCTAAACCCAGGTCGTACGCCTGCGACTCGAGGAAACCTGCCCCCATAACACACATGTAGCTGCTGCCGGGCCGGGGGGGCTCCCGGAGGGACACCGTGCCCGTGACCCCGGCAGCGTGTTTGCTGCTGCTCGTCTGTCCGCCCCGGGAGGACCGTGGGCCGGGAGGGCAGGGGCCTCGTGGTGTTTGTCTCTCCGTGCTGAGCGCCTGGACGGCTGCCTGGCACAGGCCCGCGGCTCCTCCAATATCGACCGGACGGGCGTTTGGGAGGCCCGGCCGGCTTCACGGGGAGGGGCGCGACGCGTGGGCCGCGTGGCCCTGCGCAGTGCGGGGCTGGCTCCCTCCCCCCCCCCGCCCCCCGCCGCACGGCCGCTCCGCACTCTGACCACCCAGTTCTCTCTGCCGCCATACTGCTTTTTTAAAATTTCTTTGAATCCTCACCCGAGGGTATTTTTCCTTGTTGATTTTGAGAGAGAGTGGAAGGGAGGGGCGGAGACAGAGGAGCCCCCAAGAGAGAGAGACCCCTCGATGGGTGGCTTCCTGCAGGGGCCCCGACCGGGGACGGGGATCAAGCCTGCAGCCCGGGTAGGTGCCCTTGAGCAGAACTGAACCCGAGACCCCTTCAGTCTGCAGGCCGAGGCTCTATCCACGGAGCCACACCGGCCAGGACCAGAATGCTCTTAAAAAAAAATGCAGTCCTCACCGGTGTGGCTCCGTGGATAGAGCGTCGGCCTGCAGACTCAAAGGTCCCAGGTTCGATTCCGGCCAAGGTCATGTACCTTGGTTACCCCGCCCCGTGGGGTAACGCCCACCCAGCCCCACCGCCCGTTAAGGACCTTCCTGGCAGGTCCCTGCCCACCTCCCAGGCCTTCTCCTCCAGCACACCGGGCTCTGTCCTGCCTCAGGGCCTTGGCCCGTGCTGTGGCTGCTCCCTGGCATTCAGCCCCCCAGCCCCCGGCTCTGAGGCTTGGTTCCTGTAGCAGAAGCGGGGCAGGTGGGGCAGCAAGAAGGGCTGGTGCGCCCTTTGACCCCGAACCGCCTCCGCACGCGCACGTCGCGCCTCCGAGCTGACAGCCTTAAAGACTGCTTTGTTTGACTCGATCCACGACCGCTCTAGGAGGTGGTGGCTGAACAGCTGTGTGTGTGTGTGTGTGTGTGTGTGTGTGTGTGTGTTAATATGTTTTTATTGACTTTAGAGAGAGAGGAAGGGAGAGGGACAGAGAGAGAGAAGCAGCGATGATGAGAGAGTCAGCGATCGGCCGCCTCCTGCACGCCCCCCACAGGGGATCAAGCCTGAAACCTGGGCCTGTGCCGCGACCGGGAACTGAACCGTGACCTCCCGGTTCCCCGGTCGACGCTCAACCACGGAGCCGCGCCGGCCGGGCCTGGGTACGTTTTGAAGCCGTCAGGCCTCCTGGTGGTTTGCCCTGGTGGGTGTTTCTCAGCGGTCACCGCGTCAGCCTGAGGACCAAAGGGTCGTGGGTTCCATTCCCGGTCGAGGGCACGTGAGCCTGGGGTGCAGAGCAGACCCCCCCCCCCAGCTCAGGGCCTGTGCAGGAGGCGGCCAGCCGCTGTGTCGCGCTCACATCCGTGTTTCTCTCTCCCTCCCCCCACCTTTCCCTCCCTCCCTCCGTCCCTCTCTCTCAAAACCAATGGATCCTTTTCTCACCCCTTTTCCAAGCGGCGGGAGGGTCCCCAGAGAACGTAAATCGGACGTGGATTTTCCCGATGAATGAAAGTATTAACGTACGCACAAAACGCCAACGGGGAAAACGCCCTCAGGTGAGGATTCCCAACAGCAGGACCACCACCTGCTGGCGGCTCCGCGTGGGCAGCTGAGCGGGTCAAGGCTGTGTCTGGGGATGCGGGAGCCACCACCGAGATGGGGCCGAGGCCGGAGGGACGGGCTGTGGGCAGCGGCGAGGAGGCGGGCGCGGCGGGGCTGAGCCGCCTTGGACCACCCCGGAGCCGGAGCCGGAGCCGCTGAATTCCGGGGAAAGGTCTGGGCCCAGGACGCCCGCGCGGGCGTGGCCGGGGCAAAGGTGGCGTGGACAGAGTGATGCGGACTGAGCTCACCAGGGAATGCGTGAGCTCACAGAGGGCGCCTGAGTCCTCTGACACCCCAAGGTCAGGAGGTCAAGGAGACAGACACAGGACACAGGGCAGGAGGCACCTTCAAAGTGTCTCTGGAGCCGCCCGAGAGCCTCCGAAAGGGGAAGGAACCTCCCGGAATGCGAGAAGCGAGCAAGGGTCAGGCCACTCCTGTTCCTTCCCCTGCCAGGGGCCAGGGAACAGGAAGAAACGGGGGGCGGGGGGGGGGGAGGAACAGAAAATGTAGAGGGTGACGGGGTCACAGATCCCTGGGTCACAGGTCGTGGCCTCCGGGCTCAGGGCCTCCCAGCTGCAAACCAGACTAATCAGTTCCCCCCGCCCCCCCCCCCCAGGGCCTCGCCAGCCCGGCCCCCGGGCTCCCCACGAGCCATTGTGCGCGTCCTGTTTCTCTATCTCAGCTCCTGTGGCCGCTCCGAGGGAGGAGGGGAGGCGGCACGGGAGAGGCCGGCCTGCTGGGTGGTTTGTGCGTGTTTCCAGAGGAGCCTGACACGGAATTGTCCGCAGGGTGGGCGCTCCCGCTGCGGGTCCTCCACCTCCCATTCCGCACCAGAAGCCTGTCCCGTCTGCCTGCCCGGGAAGCGGCCTGCGGGCGGTGTGACCCCCGGGGCCCCTCTGTGAGGGACAAGGATGTGGGAACAGCCTCCGGGCACCAGCGCCCAGCGAGGGCCCCACATCTGGATGGAGCCCACGCCCAGCGAGCCCGCAGCAGCGCTCTGCCCGTCGCCCGGGGCGATGCCAGCCGCCGCGGGAGGCGAGTTCTGGGGAACCCACTGCCTCGCCCAGCAGCACAGCCCGTGTTGGTCATTCCCGGAACCCCTGGGAACTGTTCCCCGAAGGAGAAACGCCAGCCCTGTGGCCCTGCTGGGAGACATAGCATATGTGTGCACCCCCAACACAGAGACACAGAACAACACACATGTACATGTGTGTTCCGCACATGCTCACACACAGAGACTTATGTAAACGCTAGTGTGCACGTGCCCACGTGTGTGATCATGCACACCGGCATGGGGCCATGTTAACATGTGTGTGCACTTGCCCACACATGTAACCACACACCCACATGCACTGGCACACATTCCCACGTGGGTGCCCGCGTATGCAAACACATGGGCTCACGTAGGTTGTGTTGGAGTGTGGGCACATGATCAGCACATGTACACATGCATTCCATGTATACACCAATACAGAGGCACGTGCCTGCGCATGTGATCACACTAAAACACACATGTGCACCTGCCCACACGGGTTCGTGGGCCACCCATCATGTGTGCACAATCGGCCCGCGTGTGCGCACCGCACTGTGAAGCCAGCGAGAAGCTAATCTGCCCGGAGCAAAGCAGGAACCGAAAATGAACGGTTCCGGCACGTGCGCGGCTTCCCAGCAGCACCGCGAAGCCCAGCGTGGCCCTCGCACGCCCAGGGGATAAGGAAGTGCCTCGTGGGGGCGGGAGAGGAAGAAAACGGAGCAAATGGGGCCGGGCGGGAGCACCTGGCCACGGCCACGATCCACAGCCACGATCCCCGGCCCCGGCCCAGTCCCACGGCCACAATCCCCGGCCCTGGCCCAGTCCCACGGCTTCCCTAAGTGGCCAGGCCCGTGGCCTGCAGGAAGCGCCCAGCTGTCCGGGGCCTGGGAGCAGTCCGTCCGCCACCGCGATGCCCTCGGGCACAGCTGACCGAGCAGGTCCTGCAGGACGGACAGGCCAGTTTCTCTGTCCGAGCAGGACCACAGCAGGAGGCTGCCTCCCAGCTCCCTGGGCATCGGAGTCTGGACCGTGGCCCTGAAGGGAGGGGTGGGGGGCGCATCCCAGCAGGTCTGGAGGAGAAAATGCTGAGGAGAGAGGTCGGGGAACCCCCCGTCCGGCCACGCTGGGACAGGAAAGGGGAGGCGGACCCGGGCCTAGACTGGGGGGCCCTGCCCCCAACATCCAGGCCAGCTGCTGGGGACGCAGAGGAGGGGCCCGGGGTCGCCCGGGCTCCCTGGATGGACAACCTCGTTACCCTTCGGCCGTGAGACCTGGGCAGGGACTTCCCAGTCTGCGCTTCACCGTGCCCAGTGCGCTGAGCGGCGCCGTCCGCGTGCCGCACAGCGACCTGCATGGAGAGCACTGAGTGCCGGTGTCTGGCAGACTCCGTGCTCATGACTGTTATCTCCGAAGCCTCACCTTCTAACTGATGGGCCAGGCTCTGCCAAAGGGCACGGAGGGCGGGGCGGGCGGGGCAGGAGGCGGCACAGCTGGAGGCTGAGGCAGGGCCAGGCGGGGGAGGAGGTAAGGAGCGGGGATCCTCACCGCGCTGACCTCTGCTCACGCGGCTGTCGGGCCGTGAGCCCCCCTGGGCCGTGGGGACACCACAGCCCAGCCCCTGCCCCAGCAGGCTCCCTGCTCGGGGGCGAGAAGGAGAACCCAGGAGGAAACGTGTAGAATAATGGGGTCGACTCTTAGGGAAACAAGGGATGAGCTACGCAGACTTGGGGGGTGGGGGGGCAGAGGGGACCAAGCCAGAGACTCCGAGGGGGACCAGGCCTGGTGGGCGCAAGGACCACCCAGGAGATGAGCGAAGCCGGGTCAGCATGGCTCAGAGCTTCATCGTCGACCTGGGAACCAAGGGGTCACGGTTCGATTCCCGGTCAGGGCACAGGCCCGGGACATGCAGGAGGCAGCGGGTCCGTGATCCTCTTTCATCATGGATGTTTCTCTCTCTCTCCCTCTCCCTTCCTCTCTGAAGTCAATACCAATATATTTTAAAAATACAAAGGTGAGCCCTGGCCGGTGTGGTTCAGTGGATAGAGCATCGACCTGGGGACTGAAGGGTCCCAGGTTCGATTCCCCGTCAAGGGCACAGGCCTGGGCTGCGGGCTCGACCCCCAGTGGGGGACGTGCAGGAGGCAGGCGATCCGTGATTCTCTCTCATCACGGATGTTTCTCTCTCCCTCCCTCTCCCTTCCTCTCTGCAATCAATAAAAATGTATTTTAAAAATATATATTTAAAAAAAAATACCAAGGTGATCTCCCTTTAAGAACACACAAACACAAGCGCGTGTGCTCCCAGAGCATCGGAGTCCCGAGGGCCAGGCATGCAGGCTCGCACCCCAGGTGGTGGGTGCACAGCACCCATCCCCCAGCCCCCTGGGTCTGCCTCCCAAAGTCTCTCTCTTCCCCGCCCCCCCCCCCAGGCACGCACATACCAGCAAGGTCACCTGAGGCAGGTGACTACCTTAAGCTTCTCTTGCCCAACTGTCCGTGAGGATGAGACCTATGTCCCAGAATCCCCCTGGACTAAAGGAGGGGACGGGCACCCAGCCCCTGACCACTGCCTGGCGCCGGCGATACGGCACCCTGGGCACCTCCCATCTGGTCCTACCCACGGGGGCGGGGAGTAGGGAGGGGCAGGGGGAGGGGCCTCCTGGGTTGGGGTCTGACCCATTTGGCCATTCTTTGGAGAGAGCTATGGATTTGCGACTCCTTTATGTATGTCCTTTTAAAGAAATACTACGTTTTTACTGATGTCCGAGAGGAAGGGAGAGGGAGAGAGAGAAACATCAGCGATGCCGGAGCGTCTCCGATGGGCTGCTTCCTGCACGCCCCCCGCCCCCTCCCCCGGGATGGAGCCCGCCACCCGAGCGTGAGCCCCGGTGGGGAAGCGAACCCCCGGCGCCGTGACCTCCCGGTTCCTAGGTCGACGCTACATGTGCGTCCGGTCCTCCAGCTCCCTCCGTGGGTCTGGGAAATCCACCCACCCCACGAGCTGCCGCTGGATCTCCCGTGACCCAGGGGTGGCGGCGAGGCCACAGCTGTGTCAACCCCGCCCGCGGCCGACCTCTGTTCTGCCTCAGTTTCCTCATCCGCGGGGAGGAATCACACCGCCGCCTCCGCCGGTTGCACAAGAGCCTGGGCCCGGATTCGCAGGAGGCAGCCGCGGTGCACCCCGGGCGTTCCCACACACGCGCCGGTGTCATCGCCAGGCAACCCGGTCGTCGCCAGGCAACCCGGACGGGCCCCGTTGGACAGGTGACGTGACGCGCCCGAGGCCCGCCGCCCTCCCCCCAGGGAACACGGCCCCCCGGGCCTGCCGCCTTGGGCCCCGGAAGCTGGCGGCGCTGCACAGCTCTGGCTCGCGGCGCGCCCCCGTCAGCAGCCTGGGAAACGCGCACGGAGCCCTCCAGACGCACAGAAAAGGGGCAAGGCCAGCCCGGCCGGCGGGGCGCAGCGCTGGAGCGTCCACCCGGGGCCCAGGAGGTCAGGGTTCGATCCCCGGTCAGGGCGCAGGCCCGGGGTGCGGGCTCCCCATCCCCAGTGGGGGGCAGGCAGGAGGCGGCAGATGCGTGATTCTCTCTCCTCCTGGATGCTTCTCTCTCTCTCTCCCCCTCTCCTCCCCTCCCCTCTCTCTAGAATTAATGAAAACAGTTAATAAAGTTAATAGTGGGGAAAAAAGGAATACGACGCTAACACAGGGGTCCTCGCCAGTGACGGGGGCAGCGGCTACTTCCCTCCGGGGATGGGAGCGTGAATCCCGACGGCGCGGGTGTTAGTGACTGAGAACGTGACGGGGCAGTGGACGGGCAGGTCAGAAAGGAGGTTCAGAGGAACCCCAAGCGGCTGCGAAACCAGCACCCAACGCCCCGCGCGTCCCGATGGGGAAGAAAGCCTCGCGTTGTCCCGGTGAAGGGAGAGGAAGCTCCCGGATATGTGCACGTAAACGCGTGAGAAAACACATATGAACGCGCCCAGCTGGCGTGACCCCATGGTGGAGGTCCGGGTTCGAGCCCCGGTCAGGGCGCAGGCCCGGGTGGCGGGCTCCATCCCCCGTGGGGGGCGGGCAGGAGGCAGCCGGTCCACGGTTCTCTCTCCCCGATGCTTCTGTCTCTCCCCCTTTCCTCGCTGAAATTCATATATTTTTAAAACACGTATTAACGTGGACAAGTGCGTGCTGGCCACGTCTCTACTGGCCCAGGTCTAGGAATGGCGACGGAGGGCCTATCGGAGGTGGGGAACGAAATGAGGGAAATGTTCTCTGTTTTCCCCACTTGATTTTTTCCCCCCGAGTCACCCAAAAACAGCAAAACAGAAATCAAAGCACAAACGTCCCATTCATGTAGGCCGTGGACGTGCGCAGCCAAAGGAAACAGGGGCGGCCCCTCCCGCCCGGCTCCCGCCGCGGCCCTGGACACTGGCACCCTTCTTCCTGAGGAAGCGCGGGGCCTGGGCCGGTGCGGGGCCTGTCCGGGAGGCTCGGGCCGGGCCGGTGCGGGGCCTGTCCGGGAGGCTCGGGCCGGGCCGGTGCGGGGGCCTGCCCGGGAGGCTCGGGCTGGGCCGGCCTGCAGCCTTCACGCCGCTCCGCCTCGGACCAATCGCCGCTGGGACAGCTCTCGCTCCACTTTGAGCCCAGGAATCCCAGCTCCGGGACAGCTGGGGACGAGGCCGGGGTGGGAAATCAGGCGGTGCCCGGGCACACGCGCGCGCGCACGCACTCACACTCACACACACACACACACACACACACACACACAGCGGACAGGCTTAACCGAACCCACAGCCGTCGAACGAAAACCCCACTGAAATAGGCCCAGGAAGGACGGAGCTGACAACTTTCTTCCCCATGACCAACCCGCCCCCCACCGTCACCCCCCCCCCCCCCCGCAAAGCAAGAGGCCCCCCACACTCACACTCAGGCTCACACACTCACGCCACCTGGGTGCCAGCCCCTCCGTGCACGCAGCACACACACCACAGCACCGGCGGAGAGAAAGCGCTCAACTTTGAAAAGTATCGCAGGCATCCACCGCACCCCCCCCCGCCCCCTGCCCCCCGCCCGGGCCGCCGTGGGAAAAGCAGAAATTCTATATTCTGAGGTTCCCCACCCAAGCTTTTCCCCACCATCCCCAGAGGACCAAGCAAAACACAAAAACACCTCCAAACAACAAAACACCAACAACACACTCCTACACGCACACACACACCAAACCCCGGAGGAACTCGGGGCTCCGTGCCGTCCCAGGGGTCTCTGCGCCATCAGGTTGTAGGACTTGGGACAAGATTTGGAAACCTAAACGCAAAATACAACGTGGCCGAGGTGACTCAGATCCGACAACCGCCTCCCACCCCCCCCCCACCCTCCTCCCACCCCCGCCCCAGACCTTGAGAAAGGCCTAACTGGGTCCCAGGAAGGGTGGGCCAGGTCTAAGCAGAGGAAGGCGTCTTCCTTCACTCACTCATTCACTCATTCATTCATTCTCCAGGCCCCCTGCGCTGGGCATGGGGCATGGAGGGGGGAATACGGGCACGTCTCGGTCCTGAAAACGTCACCGAAAGCAAAGCAGACGGAGAGAAAGAGAGAGGTCCCCTGGCCAGGGACAGACAGTACCCGCCTCCGCGCTAGCTCTGGGCCTCCGCGCTAGCTCTGGGCCGGCGGGATCGTGGGCAGAGGGGAGCCTCCGGTTCCCACCCGGGTGCAGGTGCCGGCTGTGGCCTCAACCTCCAGTGCAGCTCCAGTGCAGCCTGCAACCTCCCTGGCCCTTGGGCGACTCCGGACTCATTCAAACAGGCTGCCGGGCCTCACAGGGCAGGAGCTGACCGTCTGAAGGCCACCAGCCGGTCCTGGGCCCGGTTGAAAGGGCAGGATTGTGTAACTAAGGGAGCCTGGCTGTGGGCTCCCAGGGACCCTGCCTGCCTGCTCAGCCCTGGGCCTGGGCCCGCCCCTGCGTGGAAGCGGCTTATCCTGCACCAGGGAGGCAGCGCAGGGGAGGGGGAGCGGTTGGCCTCCGAGAGGGGCTCCCCTGGAGAGGCTGGGCAGCAGAGAGAGTGGCTGCTGGCACCGACTAGGCCTGGCACCCAGGGGCGCCCCTCGGGTGCCCATGAGCGCTGGGCTCCTGACCGCCCGGGGAACAGGCGGAGGCAGCCCTGGTTGGAGCAGACACCCCCGCGGGCGTGTGGGCGCGCTCCCCGGCTCCCGGCTCCTGGGGCAGCCCCACAGCGCGGCCCCGCGCCAGGACCGGCCGGGTGGGGGCAGCCCGGAGCACGAGGTCGGGCTCCCGCTTGGTGAGCCACTCGGGTCTCCCCGGCGAGCCTCAGCCAAGCTCCTGGGTGCTCCCCCGCGCTCCCAGCCTCAGCCAGATGGGGGGCGCCGTGGGGAGGGCGCCGTGGGGAGCGCGTAGCGGCCGCTCCCCGGCGCCCAGCCCGCCAGCCCCCTCGGTGCCCGCCAGCCCCCTCGCTCCCCGCCCGCCCCCCGGCGCCCGCCCCCCGATACCCACCTTGAGGACTTGCTGCTTGATGAGGGACGGCACCGCCACGATCATCACGGCTCCCAGCACCGCGCACAGCAGCCCGAGGACGCCCAGCGCCGCGGCCGCCCAACCCGCCCTGGCGCGCCCGCCCATGTCCGCGCGCCCGGGGCCCACGCGGCGCTCCTGGAACTGCGCGCCCGAAGGGAACGGGGTCCGGGCGCAGAGGCGACAGAGGCGGCGACTCCGGGGACGCGAGCGGCGGCGGCACGGCGGGCCCGGGACAGCGGCGCGCCGAGGAGCAGCCCGGCAGGTGGCCGCCGGCTTTATGCGCCATCCAGGGAGGGCCCGCCGGACCGCCCCCGGGCGCCCGGGGCAGCGGGATTCGGGCTGGCGCCCGCGGGCTGGGGGCGGGCTGGGAGCGGGGCGGGGCCGGGGCCGGGGCGGGGCGCGGATCGGACGGTCCGAGGGGGCGGGGCCGCCACGCCTTCGCTTCCCTTTTCGGGGAGGCCCGGCGTTCCGCCGGCCTGGGCGTCAGTTGGGCCAGGCTCCCCTCCCCCTCCTCTTCCTCTCCCCCTCCCCCCGCCTCCTGCTCCCCGCTCATCCCTCCCCTTCCCCGCCCTGTCCCCTCCCGCCCACTTCTCCAGCCTTGACCGTCCTCATGGTTCACTTTTTTTTTTTTAAAGAGGGTGTTTTTTTTTAAATAATTTTTTATTGTTGAAAGTATTACATTTGTCCTCTTTTTCCCGCATGGGCCCCCTCCAGCCCGCCCGCTCCCCCCGCCCCCGCCACCGCGCCCCAGGCCTTCAGCACCCAGTGTCTGTGTCCATGAAGGGTTGTTTGGTGTTTTTTTTTGTAAGGTTTTTTAAAAATATTTTTATTGATTTCTGAGAATCAAACCTGGAACCCTTCAGTCTGCAGGCTGAGGCTCTATCCACTGAGCCACACCGGCTGGGGCCTGGCTCACTTTTAGTGAGACTTTCTCAACTGAGGGGAGGCACCCGCGGGGGGGGGGGGGTGGCCTGTGTACCCTCATCTCTGCCCCCCTCCCCTACTCACACACACACACACACACACACACACACACTCCACCAGCCTCTCCCTGCTCGAGCCTGGGACTCCTGCCTCGGGGTCCTGACACCCTGGACTTGGAATTGCACCCCAAGATATCTGCCCGGCTCCTTCCTTCTGCGCTGCGGGGAGCCACCTTATCAGCAAGGCCTCCCGCCACCCTGAGTCAAAGGAACTCCCGCCCGCCAGCCCGCCCCGCCTTATCGTCAGCGCCACCTGGCCTGGCCCACTTGCGTTTGTGTTTTGCATTCGGACCTTGGCCGCACCCCCACCCCCGCCCCCCAATTGAAGGCGGCCTGCGAACGCCGGCCCGGGAGAGACCCCACGCGCCGCGTGCCCACTGCAAACAGAAGGAGCCGAGGAGGAGTCCTCTGGGTGCCGGGCCCTGAGCGAGGGGCCTTGCCCAGGTGGCCCCGGTGACAGAGAGGGGACCGGTACACAGAGGCGCACAGAGCTAGGTCTCCGCTTCCTGGTGAAGGGGGATGGATGACTAGGCGGGAGCCAAGGAATGGTGGCTAACTGCAGGTCGCGAGCGCCCCAGGGAATGAAAATGGGTGGGCGCGCGTCCCCCCAGCCTTACCCAGGCCTGCCCTGAGTTCTGGGCCCCGGGTGCAGGCCATTCTTCTTCTTCTTCTTCTGTTTTAAAATGTATTTTTCTTGATGTCAGAGAGGAAGGGAAAGGGGGAGAGAGAGAAACATCCATGATGAGAGAGAATCATGGATCGGCTGCCTCTGGCACGCCCCCTCCTGGGGATCAAGCCCGCAACCCAGGCCTGTGCCCTTGACCAGGAATCGAACCGGGGACCCTCAGTCCACAGGCCGGCGCTCTATCCACTGGGCCACACCGGCCGGACCGGGCCGCTCCTCTCGTTCTCTAGGTGGGGGTTACACGGGGATGGAGGAGGGTGTCCTGGATACCTGGGAAGGCAGGCGGGGCCCAGAGGGCTCGGAGCCAGGCCTCTGGAACTCCTACTCCACCTGGAGGGGACAGTGGCCCGTCCCTGCACAGCCTGCCCCTACCTGAGCACCTACTATGTGTTGGCCAGAGAGCCTTGCCTGGCACTGCCTTTCACCGCAGGAGACCCAGCCTTGCCCAGGGTGCCAGGAACAGGGCCCCACCCTGCCCCCCGATCAGGTTGGCTAGGGCACGGCGGCGGTGCCCGATGGGAACAGACTCCCCCCAAAATCCATCCTCCAGGGGTCCCCACCCCAAAGTCCTGGGGCAAGTGGCGTGGCCAGCGCTGTGCCTCAGTTTCCTCATCTGTCCCACGGGGAGAAGGGCCTGTCGCCAAGGGCTGCCGTGAAGACGGAAGGGGTTGGGCCCCGGCCAGCTTGCCTCAGCGGATAGAGCGTCGGCCTGTGGACTAAAGGGTCTTGAGTTCGATTCTGGTCAAGGCCACACGTCTCTAGCTCTACCAATGGATGTGTTTCTCTCTCTCTCTCCCCCTAGCGCCCCACCCCTTCCACGCCCTCTAAAAACCAATGGGAGAAATATCCTTGGGTGAGGATTAAGAAAAATAAATAAATAAAATAAAACCCCTGCTTGATAAAAAAAAAAAAAGAAAGATGTAAGGGGTTGGGAAACTGAGCGCCCTGGTAGTCCTTACTCACTAAACACGGAAGTCACTCACTGGCTAATGAACGCGTCTTTCATCACGTCGCACAGGGATCCACTCGCAAACATGTCGCATGGAATTCCTGAAGGTCTGCAGCACCAGCCAGGGGGTGTCAGCCAGGGGGCATTGGCCAGGGGGCACCAGCCAGGGGGTGTCAGCCAGGGGGCATTGGCCAGGGGTGCCACCCAGGGGGCATCAGCCAGGGGTGTCAGCCAGGGGGTGCCACCCAGGGGGTGTCGGCCAGGGGGCGCCGGCCCGGGGACGGCCTCGTTTCTGTGCTAGTGTCCTCCTCCTCCTCCTCGGGACTGACCCGGTTCCCTACGAGCTGGCCCTGACCCTGACGCCCCCCCCGCCCCCGCCCCGAGGAAGGTCTCTTGCCTCCACCTCAGGTTGATTTATCACCGCGTCTCCGAGGCCTCCAAGGTCGAAACGTGCGTGGTGGTGCTTACCCAAGACTCCCAAGGCCACGGCGGGAGGGCCGTCATGTCAGGCCACGCGTCACCTGACCAGAGAGAGGGGCGGAGAAGAACGGAGGTGGGGCCCCTGACCACCCGTGACCTCCATGGGGGAGGCCCTTCCGATGGGGGAGAGGTCTAAGCAGGGGAAGCCTGGGTCCTGATGGAGAGAGAGGCCGTGCGGGAGGAGGCAGGGCGAGGATGCGGGAGAGGACGCGAGCTGAGTGACGGGACGAGGTGCGCAGCGCTGAGGTCAGAGCGGCCGCCCGGAGCCGCGTCCGCACCCCTTGGAGAGGGAGGGGCGGCAGGAAGGGGCTGCTGGGGGGAAAGGGTACATCCGTGTCACCTTCTACAATAAAGACGAATAAAAGCAAACCAGAATAACTGGGCCCAACCTGCATGGCTCCGGGGCTGAGCGTGGACCTAGGAACCAGGAGGTCAGGGCCCGGGCCGGGGGGCGGGCTCATCCCGGGGGGGGTGGGGGGGGCGTGCGGGAGGCAGTCCATCCAAGACCCTCTCTCATCGGCGATGTCTCTCTCTCCCACTCCCTCTCCCTTCCTCTCTGACAGCGATAAAGACGCATTTCGTCGAAGGAGAAAAAGAACCTGCTGCGTAGCAGGGCGACCCGGGCACCTGGCTCACTGTCCCTGGGCCCCCGGCTTCCTTACCTAAGCCACAGGGACTGGGTGCCGCCGGCGGGCATCAGGAGGGTTAAACCTGGCCACACACACCCACACTCACACACAGACACCCACACACACACACAGACACACACACACACACACTCACACACAGACACACACACTCACACACAGACACACACTCACACACAGACACACACACACACAGACACACTTACACACTCACACACAGACACACACACTCACACACAGACACACACTCACACACAGACACACACAGACACACATACACACACACTCACACACAGACACACACACTCACACACACACTCACACACAGACACACACACTCACACACTCACACACAGACTCACACACAGACACACACAGACACACACTCACACACACACTCACACACAGACACACACACACTCACACACAGACACACACACTCACACTCACACACAGACACACACAGACACACACACTCACACACACAGACACACACACACAGACACACAGACACACACACTCACACACACACTCACACACACTCACACACACACTCACACACACACTCACACACAGACACACACACACACAGACACACACACAGAGAGACACAGACACACACACATACTCACACACAGACACACATACTCACACACAGACACACACACAGACACACACGCTCACACACACACACACTCACACACACACACACACTCACACAGACACACTCACACACACACACACTCACACACACACACACAGACACACACACACAGACACACACACACAGACACACACACTCACACACAGATACACTCACACACACAGACACACACACTCAAACACACACACACACAGACACACACACACAGACACACACACACACAGACACACACTCACACACACACTCACACTCACACACACTCACACAGACACACACACACACACACAGACACACACACTCACACACACACTCACACAGACTCACACACACACACACAGACACACACACACACTCACACACACACACACACACTCACACACACACACAGACACACACACACACTCACACAGACACACACACACACACACACACACTCACACAGACACACACACTCACACACACACACAGACACACACACTCACACACACTCACACACAGACACACACACACACACACTCACACAGACACACACACACACACACACTCACACACACACTCACACACACACACACAGACACACACTCACACACACACACACAGACACACACACTCACACACACACACACAGACACACACACCCGGAGCAAGGTGCCCACGGCAGGAGGAATCCCCATTCCCTGCCGCCCCCCCCCGCCACCCCGGGGAGTTATCCCCCCCCACAGGCAGCCCTGGCGAGGTCCTGCGTGGAATTAATGGCTCCGTTCCAAAGAGTCACCACCAGCTGGGGTGGGCGGGGCGGGGCCCGAACCGAGGTCACTTGGCCCCAGAGCCCGGGCAGCGATCCCTGGGACTTGCGGAGGAGAAGGAAGCAGAGGAGGAAGGGGAAGTGAGGAGGAGGAAGAGAGGCGAGCGGGGGAAGGGGGCAGGCGCCAGGGAAAGGCCACCAGGAAGAGGAAGCCATCGACTTCGGCCACATCTGGGCCCCGGCCAGGCGCTCACGTGTCCCGTTCATTCGTGCAGCCCAGACTGACTGAGCACCTACTATGTGCCGGCCGCTGAGGTGAGTGCAGGGGCCGCAGCGGTGGACGGCAGGCCTGGCGGAGCTTACGCGCCAGCTGATAAGCAAGACCGGCCCGTGATGAACACCGCCGCCGGTACATTTTACAACAGGTCGGAGCTGTGCTGTGCCGTCCGGCAGCCGCCCACGTGGGCGACCGCGGAGACTGGGCCCCGTCCCCGGGAAAGGGGCCGAGTGTCAGAGACAGACGCAGGAGGAAGGCGGGGTCATCATACCATCTCAACATTTTGGATCGATGACATGTCGGAATCGGACACGGCGGGTGACATAAAATACACGATTAAAATTAATTGTGCTGGTTTCTCCTTTACTTTTTAAAATTAGCTAGTAAAAATTTTTTTTTTTTTAAATATTTGTATTGGTTTCAGAGAGGAAGGGAGAAGGAGAGAGAAACATCCATGATGAGAGAGGATCATGGACCGGCTGCCTCCTGCACGCTCCCACACTGGGGATCGAGCCCACAACCAGGGCCTGTGCCCTGACCGGGAATCGAACCCTGACCTCCTGGTTCATAGGTCGAAGCTCAACCACTGAGTCACTCCATTTAAAGGGGGTGGTTGGGGGGGGGGCCTCTGTGAGAAGATGGCATTTGAAGGCCCTGGCCATTGTTGCTCAGTGGTTAGAGCGTCAGCCTTCACACCAAAGGGTCGAGGGTTTGATTCCCGGTCAAGGGCAGGTACCTGGGTTGCAGGTTCAATCACATCGAGGTTTTTTTTTTGTTTCTTTTTTTTTTTCCTCTCTCTCTCCCGTCCCTCCCTCTAAAAAAAACCAATGGGAGAAATATCCTCAGATGACGTGTAACCACCACAACAAAAAAGACCCAAAGGAAGTGCAAGCAAGAGCCCAGCAGAAATCTGGGGAAGAGCTTCCCACAGCCCGTGCAAAGGCCCTGGGGCAGGAGCGGCCTGCGAGCCTTTCCAGAAGGTGCCCGTTTCTCCCGCGGAGGCAGAGGGCTTTCTGCCAGCAGGCGAAAATGCCCCTCCAGTTCGGTGACCATGGTGGAGGCCCCCACCGCTGCCCAACACCCCCCACACCCACCCCCGGGAGACCCAGCCCGGCCCCTGCAATCCTGGGTCCCGGGGAGTCATCTCCGCCGCCCCTGCGTCTCTGGCCTCTTCTTCTCTAAGAGCTGGCAGCTGAGTATCACCTTTGCCCCCAGCTTTCGGGACTTGAGACATCGCCTCTGTCAAGAGCTAAGCCTCCACCCGACACACAACCACTTTCCAGGACAAAGGTGCAAGCGCGTGGGGCCCTCGGCCCACGGCTGTGAGCAAGCGGCTGCTCCCTTTCTGTCAGGAAGGAGCGAGGCCCTGTCCGCCCCTCAGCCCACAGCAGCCGGAGACACCGGTATGGCTCCTGAGGGCACCCGGCTCCGCGGCACCTCCCAGAGAGGAGAGGCACCTACTCATTCACTCATTCACTCATTCACTCATTCACTCATTCACTCACTCCTGCAGCAGAGACCTGCTGCCACACACTCTGCGCCAGGCCTACTGTGTGCTGGGGACAGGCCATAGCACCGTGAGCAACACAGAGACTCCCAAGGTCCTGGCCTTCCTTTTTTCTTTTTTTAAATACGTTTGTATTGACGTCAGAGAGGAAGGGAGAAGGAGAGAGAGAGAAACATCCGTGAGGAGAGAGAATCACAGATCTGCTGCCTCCTGCCCGCCCCGCCCCCTGCTGGGGATGGAGCCCACAACCCGGACCTGCGCCCTGACCGGGAATCGAACCCTGACCTCCTGGTTCCTAGGTCCACGCTCCACCCCGGAGCCGCGCTGGCCCGGCCGGGCCTGGCCTTGCTTTTGGAGTGGAAGAGAGAGAGGTGGAAACAAAACGACAACCACATACACACGTAAGGAAGGACTTGTACCGCTGAAGGTGCTCCTGGGAGGAACGAGTGGAGTAACTCCGCAGAGAAACGCGGGGGGTGAGGCCTGGAGGGTACGAGCCGGGGGAGGACGTTCCTGGCAACGTGACGAGTCGGGGCAAAGGCCCTTGGCCGTGGGGCCAGGCGGCGGCTGGTTCGCGGAGCAGCTGCGCAGGGACACACCGTGAGGGCCCTCGGACACACGCCACCCCCAGGCGATGCCTCTCTCTCTCTTTTTTTTTTAAATATATAGTATCTTTATCGATAGATATAGTATCTTTATCGATTTCAGAGAGGAGGGGAGAGGGAGAGAGAAACACCTATGATGAGAGAGAATCAGCGATCGGCTGCCTCCCGCACGCCCCCCACTGGGGATCGAGCCCACAACCCGGGCCTGCGCCCTTGACCGGGAATCGAACCCGGGACCCTTCAGTCCCCAGGCCGACGCTCTGTCCACTGAGCCACACCGGCCAGGGCCCAACAGCATTGTGCTAGCATCCCTCTCCCTCTCAGTGTCGCACAATCAGAGGATTCGGGCCTCAGTCCCGGTGGCCTGGCAGCAGAAGGGTACCCCGGTCCGATTCGGGTTTTAAGGCATCTTTCGGCCCTGGCCGGGGAGCCCGGGGGTTCGAGTGACGCCCCCATACGCCAAGGCTGCAGTTTGAATCCCTGCTCAGGGCGCCTGCAAGCAGCAACCAATGAAAGCACCAATCAGAGGAACAGCAAACCAATGTCTCTCTCTCCCCCGCTCCCACCCCCCTCAAGTCAATCAATAAAAAATACTGGTGAGCCTGGTCAGTGCGGCTCAGTGGTTGAGCATCGACCTATGAACCCAAGAGGTCACAGTTCATCCCCTCCTCCCTCCCATCAGGGCACAGGCCCCGGTTGTGGGCTTGATCCCCAGTAGGGGGCGTGCAGGAGGCAGCCAATCGATGATTCTCTCTCATCATCCATGTTTCTATCTCTCGGAGATCTCCCCCTCTCCCTTCCATATGTAACATATAAATTAAACATATTTATTTTTTTAAATATATTTTATGGACTTTTTACAGAGAGGAAGGGAGAGGGAGAGAGAGTTAGAAACATCCATCAGCTGCCTCCCGCACGCCCCCCACTGGGGATGTGCCCACAACCCAGGTCCGTGCCCTTGACCGGAATCGAACCTGGGACCCTTCCGTCCGCAGGCCGACGCTCTAGCCACGGAGCCACACCGGCCAGGGCTAAATTAAATATATTTAATTTTAAAAAGCCGGTGAGATGAGCACGTGTCTTCTCTGAACCTGGGAAAGCACTCGGGGGAGGGCACAGCCGGTGCAAAGGCCCTGAGGTGGGAAGGGCACGGCGTGTCCCAGGAGCTGGGACGTGGGCCGGGTGGGTGGCGTGATGCTGGCTGCAGTGGCACAGAGGCCTCGGCACCAGGCCTCCCCTCCCTCCCTCCCTCCCGCCCTCCGTCTCTCTCTCTCTTTTTCCTTCTTTTGTGACAGCTCTGCCCCCAGGCCCGCGGTGGAGGAGTGCTGGTGGGTGCAATCCGGGCTTAGCGCTCAGGCTCCCCTTCCTAACAGGAGGGACCGCCCCCTGCACCCTGCACCCCGCACCCCGCGTGGGCCTGCCTCGCGCTTTTACCTGGAAACCGGAGCTTCTGTGCCTCGGCCTCCCTGATCAGCCCACCGGCGGCCGTCCCATCTGTTTTTGCTATTCTTCCTGCCCAGGAGGCTGCAGCTCCTGTCACCGCCCCGCCCCCGCGTCTCCTCCCCTCCCGCCCCCTCCCCTCCAGCCCCGAGACACCTGGGCCCGGCCGCCAGCGCCTGGGGACAGGTGGGCAGCCGGCCAAGGTCGGTACAAAGAATGCTCTTGAGTCCGGGCCCCTGTGGCTCAGTGGTTAGAGTGTCAGCCTGCGCACGAAAGGGTCAAGGGTCAATTCCCAGTCAAGGGCATGTACCTGGGTTGCAGGTGTGATCCTAGCGTGGGAGGCAGCCAATCTCTCTCTCTCTCTCTCTCTCTCTCTCTCTCTCCCCCCCCTCTCCCCCTCCCTTCCAATAGCTCTAAAAATCACTGGGGGAAAAATATCCTTGGGTGAGGATTAACAAAAAATTTTAAATATTTTTTAAAGGAATGCGTTCACCGTAGCCAGTTTGGCTCAGTGGATAGAGCCTCGGCCTGTGGACTGAAGCGTCCCAGGCCCAGTCCCCAGTGGGGGGTGTGCAGGAGGCAGCCGATCCATGGCTCTCTCTCCTCATCGATGTTTCTCTCTCTCTCTCCCTCTCTCCCCCTTCCTCTCTGAAATCAATAAAAATATATTTAAAAAAAAAAAGAATGCTTTCAGTAGAAAAGGCCCCTGTCCTCTTAAAAAAAAAAAAAAAATCCAACCACAGAACTGTAGCAAAGGCGCCAATTTCTTCCCCGAGGGCTTCAAATTTGTCCCTGGCACCAGGAGGGGGCGGATGGCAGAGGTGGCCGAGCCCAGGCGGCAGCAGATCCTAAAAATACTCCCGGGAAAGCAGGGCACTGCGCGGGGCGCGGGGCCTATTGCAGGGCGGCCCCAGCAGCCGGGACCTGGCCAGGCAGGGGCAGGGGCGGGGGGGTGGGGGGGGCTGGGCACTCACCCACAGGGCTGCTGTGTCCCTGAGTTCTCTGAGCGTTGCTTTGGGGAGCGAGGGGGCCCTGGCCTCCCGCGGGCCCCACGCCCCTGGGGACAAAGACGTTCCTCCCGGGCCAGTGAGCCCACAGTGAGGCCGGAGGAAGTGCCTCCCGGGCAGGGAGTCCGCGGTGGGGGATCTCACCTTCACCGAGGCCGGCCGGGGCAGGCGGGCCTCAGAGCAAGCAGGATCGCATTACTTCCTGCCTCGCCCGCCTCTGGCTTCCCTCGCACGAGCGTAAAAGCCAGACCCCAGCCCGGCCGGCCTGGGAACCAGGAGGTCAGGGTTCGATTCCCGGGCAGGGCACCGCACCTGCCCAGGTTGCAGGCTGCATCCCAGTGTGGGGCGTGCGGGAGGCAGCCGGTCCATGGGTCTCTCTCCTCACGGATGTTTCTCTCCCCCCCTCTCCCTCCCTCTCTGCCATCAATAAAAGTCTGTATTGTACAAACTGAATGCACCGGGATGGCACTGATTAATAAAATGGCGTGCGTGTCAGGCCGAAGCTCTTGCTGTTGGCAGACGGCCCTCTTCCGCCAGCCCGGAGGCTGACCGTTCCTCCCCATGCTGGCTGGCCACGCGCAGTCCTCCTGTGAACCGGGGCGGCCCCTGTGACCCCATCGCCCCCGTCCGGTTTGGGGGCCACTCTCTGGACAGGAGGTTCATGGACTCTGCGCCCGGCACGGGGCTTGCCGGTCCGTTTCCCCCTCGGCTGTGCTCGGTGCTGGTTTGCAGAAACATGGCGACCCGGTGTGCTTTCCCGTGGACGTCGGGGTATTGTGTCATGTCGGAAAGGCCGCGCAGGGCCGGAATTGTTCCCGCCGCCCGTGCGGTTGTACTTTTCGATCTCTGCTCTCCTTGGGGTTGATGCTGTTTTCAGCTGTCGGATGAGAATCCTGGGAGGCCCTGGCCGGGGTGGCGCAGTGGATAGAGCGTCGGCCTGCGGACGGAAGGGTCCCAGGTTCGATTCCGGCCAAGGGCACGGACCTGGGTTGCGGGCACATCCCCAGTGGGGGGCGTGCAGGAGGCAGCTGATGGATGTCTCTAACTCTCTCCCCCTCTCCCTTCCTCTCTGTAAAAAATCAATAAATATGTTATAAAGAATAAAATAAAAAGAATCCAGGGATATGTATGTGTATATATATGTGTATATATGTATGTGTATATATATATGTATGTGTATATATATATGTATGTGTATAAATATATATATATATTTTTTTTTTAATGTACTTCAGCAGTGTTTTCTCAAAGCCCCCCAAATTCTCGGCTGGTTACTTAACTGGTGTCGCACTGATTTCTGACTGACTTTGGGGAACGCTGACATCTTTTCAAGACGATTCCTCCTCTCTAAGAACAAAGACTGGCCGCTCACCCAGGCCTCCTTTCTGTATTGAATTAAGGGTTAACATTGTCCACGTGGCTTTTCTCTGCATTTCGTGGGAAGTTCATTGCTCAACATCTTATCCTCAGGGTCGCCAGGGTAAACTGGGTCTTTGCTTCCATTGTAAGTCACATTGTGTATCGAGAGTCAAGTTCAAAGGTTTGGGTGGAGACCCCCAGAACCCTGCATGGTTTGGTTTGGATTTGTTATTGCTGATGGAGAGAGAGAGAGAGAGAAACATCGATGTGTTATTCCACTTAGCCATGCGTTCATTGGTTGATTCCCGTATGTGCCCTGTGGCCACCTTCCACGCTCTGTGTAATTTCTGACAAACGAAGAAGTGACATTCGCGTTTGACCCAGCACAGAGCTGAGAGGAGGAAGCGAATTCTTATTTAAGCGAAAACAAGCCATGGACGCTGCTATTCCTGCACAGGAGCAAGCACCCACACCCCGCTCAGAGCAAACGCTTCTAACAAACCACCTTTCCGGGCGAGACTGGCCCCCCAGACACGCGAGCTGCTGTCGAATGGGCTTCAGTTCTCCCTCTGCAGGATGCGAGAGGTCGGGCGCGCACCCACGGCGCGAGTGGACGGCACACTTCAAGATGGGTAAGAGGGTATGGTGGACGTGACGTGCTTTTAGCCGCTTTTTGTAAAAATAGCAAAAACAGCCCAGCGGGTGTGGCTCCGTGGTTGGGCGTCAACCTATGAACCAGCGCCGGGTTCGATTCCCAGTCCGAGCACATGCCCGGGCTGCGGGCTCCATCCCTAACAGAGCCATGACCTCCTGGTTCCTAGGTCCACGCTCAGCCATGGAGCCGCACCGGCTGGGCACGAACGTAACCCTTTAATCGGAACAAGCCAGCACACTCGCCACTGCGGCCTCCACCTCTGGCTCCCCAACATGTCTGTCCCCACAACACGACCCCGTGCCCGCTCCACTTCGGGCCACTCCGCCCCGCCCCCGCCCCCTGCCCTGGCAGCCCCCTCTGCCCTCTGTCTCACACACTTGACGACTCCGGACGTTTCACGTCCGTGGCCTCACGCAAACGGGGCCTGTGGCTCCGCGTGTTTTTCAGGAATGAAGTCTGGGGACACGCTTGAAGACTGAGCTGTAGCCCCGAAATCATAGTCTTTTTTAAAAAAAAAAAAAAGAAGAAGAAGGATGTTTCCAAAAAGCAGTAAGACTCAACACTGAAGAACTGCAGGAAGGGGGCAGTATTGAAGGGGGAGGAACGGAGAGCCGGGCTGTGCTGCTCGGCCACCTCCTCACGCCCCCTGTGGCTGGTGAGGCCTTGGGGAGAACGGGTGGCCCCTGAAGCCAGCAGACGATGCGGGTTTGGAGCCCTGTGGACTGAAAGGTCCCGGGTTCGATCCCAGCCAAGGGCACCTGCTTCGATCCCCGGCCCCGACCCGGAGGCAACCGATGGATGTGTCTCTCTCACATCCATGTGCGTCTCTGTCTCTCCTCCCTTCCACTCTCTCTCTCAAAACCAATGGGAAAATATCCTTGGATGAAGATTAACAAAATAAATTAATACATAAATAAATTTTTTAAAGACTAAGATACGGAGGAACAAATTACTTGATCGATTACCACCACTTGGGGGCGCTCCGGCTTCCTGGCTAAGCCAGGCTGTCCCGGTTGCTCCCCCTCCCGGCAGAAATGAACCCTGCGGACTAAAGGACCCTGGAATCAAAAAAAGGCTTTACCAATCAGTGAAGAATATACCTCTAGGACAGCCGTATGTGTAACTTCCAGACAAAACATAAAAAGAAACACTACTGCCCTAGCCGGTGTGGCTCAGTGGATGGAGGGGTCCCGGGTTCGATTCCGGTCAAGGGCATGGACCTGGGTTGCGGGCACATCCCCAGTGGGAGGTGTGCAGGAGGCGGCTGATCGATGTTTCTCTCTCATCGACGTTTCTAACTCTCCCTCCCTCTCCCTTCCTCTCTGTAAAAAATCAATAAAATGTATATTAAAAAAAAAGAAACACTACTGTCAGTCACTTACAAGCCACACCACACATCCTTCTGCTGGCTTACGCAGGGTTCACACAACTGCATTTACGTCCGCGCACCCTTAGCATCGCTGCTGACGCGACTGAGGATTCCCAGACGCCAGAAACCCTGGTCACGCATGGCTGTGTCGCTGTCATTCCGGAGAGGCTCGCGTTGGCTGGTGGAGGGCCGGTCATGTTCATAGGGATGGTGTGGCCCTCGTGGCTTTCTTTGCTGTTGAGAAAATTACGTACAAGGTTTTTTTTCTTTTATTCAAAATGGAAGAACCATGTCAACACTATCTTACCGAATAATAAAGAAACATGTAAATTGACCGTGCCTCCACTATGCTCACAGCCAATCAGAGTATGCAAATTAAGCCAACGAAGATGGGAGTTAATTTGCATACATACCTGGGTCACTCCCAGCTGGCCATCCGGCAGAGGCCTTAGGCTTGGGAAGGGGCGGAGCGTGGGATCAGAGGGAAGGGGAAAAAATATCAATGGAAACATATCCTCAGGTGAGGATAAAAATAAAAATAAATGTCACATCCTATGAAAGGCACATCTTGAAAATGCTTAAAGGAAGTTGTCATTTTTTTTTACCGTGAAGGGACTGGAGTCCCTGTTGGTGAAAACACCTTGGTGGCTGCGGTGACTGGCAGTGGCTGCAGCAGCGGGGTGACGGGCCTGGCACCTTCCCGATCAGCCCGGTCGCCTCCCGCAGAGGGAGGCCAGACTGCGGCTTAGGAGCGGGTCTCAGCCATCAGTAGGACATCCCCTGAGGGCTCCCAGTCTGCAAGAGGGGGCAGGCTGGGCTGAGGGACCCCCCCCAGCACACCAATTTTGTGCACTGGGCCCTAGGTGGAGATGTAAGAAAGCAAGGTGCAGTCTGCTACCTGCCACGTGAGGGGGTGGCTGTTTGCGCACGGAAAACCTCTGCAAGGGACATGCTGGGTGCACGCAAGTCTTTTCATGGTATGTGCCTGTCAGCTTTCCACAAATACCGAAACACGGGCAAGTATTACCTTTCCAAAGAACGAAAGGAAATGTGAGACAGTAACCCACACAGTCATCATTCCTTAGTTCCGAAAGGAAGTTCTGAGGCGCATTTTTTAGAAATGTCCGTGTCGTCCTTCGCAGGAGCCGTGCTCCTCTCTGAACCTTCCCACTTTAGAGCACGTGCCCCCCAAGCGAGCACGGAGACCGACGGCTTCTCATTATTCCCAAGACCCTTACCGGAGACCCGGCGTCCAGCTGTCCTGCCCGTCAGATGCCCCTCGCACCAGCACCATAGCAGCAAAACCCTGGAAACCAGCGGTGGCAGATGCGTTAGGCAAATCGTAAGGCGTCCGTCCAGTGGGCCTCCAGCAAGAATATGAACGGGGAGGAGGTAGATGTAGACATGCTGGTAAGAAAACAATGCCCAGAATTCACGAAGGCAAAGCTGACGGTGCCATGCCGTCAAACCCTGTGATGTCCGATGTGGCTGTAGACGTTGGTGACATGTAAATGATGTGTAAAGCAAGTTTTTATGGGTAAGGAAATTTCAATTTCCTGATTTAAAGTAGAAACAACATGAGAGAATACACTATTTCCATGGGCTATTTTTAAAAAGCTGAAAACTGTCGTGAATGACCCTATTTGTGTGTGTACGTTATGGAATATATACTACACAGGGGCAAGTCCAAAACAGTGCAACTTTAAGCAGTTATCACTGAGAAGTAAAAATGGCTACCTTAGGAATTTAGACGGGTTATCTTTGAATTTGTAAAACACACCAATACATGTATACATTATAAATAACGAGGCAAATATATTCCTAACCCGTTCTTTCCTGGGAATAAGCTTGTAACTCAACTCTTCCTCCATCTGGTTTTTCATGTGTTTGCACTGGTTTTTCTGTTGTGACCAGCGCTTCCTGTCACACTTGGCCGGAAGCTGTGCTTCAAGGAGCCAGTGTTCCAGCCCCAGCCCGGAACACCCAGCTTTGTTAGGCCGATGCTCCCGGGCCCCACCGGCACGACCCTGCCAGCTCTGGGGAAGGCGGGCGGGCGGGATCTCCGTGTATCTTCAGGGGCATCAGGCCGCCATGAGAGGCCCCAGTCCCCTTCTTTCAACAGTTACTGGCCACCGACCACTTGTACCTGGCCTCTCAAAACGCAGCCAACACCTGGGCCTTCGCAATGCCTGTCCTGCAGTGGTCACTTTCAAGCGACTGCTTTTTATTTCCTGTTATGACCATTCCTTTTAAATATATACACATATATCTTATTTCAGAGGGAGGAGAAGGGAACATCTTTGGTGAGAACCATCCATCTGGTGAGCCTCCTACTGGGGACTGAGCCCGCAAACCGGGACCATAATCGAACCCAGGATCCTTGTCCACAGGCCAATGCTGTCCACTGAGCCAAGCAGGTAGGGCCCTTTGTTCTGTAACGAACATCAATCACCCAACTCCCAGCGTGACTCAAGTGGTTACAGGTGCTGGTGGGGTTCCTGAGGTTCTGGGGACAGTGCTCTCGACTCGGTGAGTCACAGAAATTCATTGATCTTGCATTACATCTTTATGTCAACACAGCGAGAAACACACCAGAACGGATTTGCCTACAACTTCTGGACTTTTCGAAAGGGCTTTCCTAGTTACAACCCCCTAAATCTAGGACTTAAACCTGTTGACGTCTGGTATTTTACTGTTAGCAAGTGAGAAAATGCATTTTTCTCTACTCCATGAGGACCAGTGCTCCTTGGAGACCGGACTTCTGGGGACCAAGGGCAAACTGCTTCACCCAGTTAGTTATAAACTGCATCTGCTGTTACATGAAATTGAGGAATATTGACTCTAGCAATTATATTTCAACCAATAGCTTTAATTCTCTAAATAACCACTAGCATAATGCAGAACATTACCTTTCTTTAAAAATATGGTCAAAGAAAGAACTTTCTTTGCAACTTTTGATTTTAAATAGAACTACGTATTTTAAAGTTGATTTCTATTGTATGTTCCCTTTAACCACTCCCACCCTTTTTTATATCTCCTTACTGGTATTTCCAGAAACTTTCATTCTCAGGTACCTAACACTATGCCCAAACTCAGTATTTTGAAGTCAGTAGTTTACTAATATATCTAACGTTTATGTGCACAATATGGAAAATTATAACTGCAAACCTCCAATGTGCCAACTTTTCTTACACACAACTATTTTAGGCCACGTTATAACATTACCTCCTCACCACAAAATCATGTTAGCCTAAAAACCTTGATCCCTCACACTCCACCTAAATAAAAATAACCTTACTTGGCACGGATAAAGGAAAAAAGACCACACTATTTGGGAATGCAACAACTTTATTGAAAGAAAAGTGCAATTTAAGTTGGTTGAAAGCTTAAAAGGGGTAACTTAGACGCCTCCTCTTAAGCGCAGGACCAGGTGCAGAGTGGACTCCTTCTGGATGTTGTAGTCGGACAGGGTGCGCCCGTCTTCCAGCTGCTTGCCGGCAAAGATCAGCCGCTGCTGGTCGGGGGGGATGCCCTCTTTGTCTTGGATCTTGGCCTTGACATTCTCGATGGTGTCACTGGGCTCGACCTCGAGGGTGATGGTCTTGCCGGTCAAGGTCTTCACGAAGATCTGCATCCCACCTCTGAGGCGCAGGACCAGGTGCAGCGTGGACTCCTTCTGGATGTTGTAGTCGGACAGGGTGCGCCCGTCTTCCAGCTGCTTGCCGGCAAAGATCAGCCGCTGCTGGTCGGGGGGGATGCCCTCTTTGTCTTGGATCTTGGCCTTGACATTCTCGATGGTGTCACTGGGCTCGACCTCGAGGGTGATGGTCTTGCCGGTCAAGGTCTTCACGAAGATCTGCATCCCACCTCTGAGGCGCAGGACCAGGTGCAGAGTGGACTCCTTCTGGATGTTGTAGTCGGACAGGGTGCGCCCGTCTTCCAGCTGCTTGCCGGCAAAGATCAGCCGCTGCTGGTCGGGGGGGATGCCCTCTTTGTCTTGGATCTTGGCCTTGACATTCTCGATGGTGTCACTGGGCTCGACCTCGAGGGTGATGGTCTTGCCGGTCAAGGTCTTCACGAAGATCTGCATCCCACCTCTGAGGCGCAGGACCAGGTGCAGAGTGGACTCCTTCTGGATGTTGTAGTCGGACAGGGTGCGCCCGTCTTCCAGCTGCTTGCCGGCAAAGATCAGCCGCTGCTGGTCGGGGGGGATGCCCTCTTTGTCTTGGATCTTGGCCTTGACATTCTCGATGGTGTCACTGGGCTCGACCTCGAGGGTGATGGTCTTGCCGGTCAAGGTCTTCACGAAGATCTGCATCCCACCTCTGAGGCGCAGGACCAGGTGCAGAGTGGACTCCTTCTGGATGTTGTAGTCGGACAGGGTGCGCCCGTCTTCCAGCTGCTTGCCGGCAAAGATCAGCCGCTGCTGGTCGGGGGGGATGCCCTCTTTGTCTTGGATCTTGGCCTTGACGTTCTCGATGGTGTCACTGGGCTCGACCTCGAGGGTGATGGTCTTGCCGGTCAAGGTCTTCACGAAGATCTGCATCCCACCTCTGAGGCGCAGGACCAGGTGCAGCGTGGACTCCTTCTGGATGTTGTAGTCGGACAGGGTGCGCCCGTCTTCCAGCTGCTTGCCGGCAAAGATCAGCCGCTGCTGGTCGGGGGGGATGCCCTCTTTGTCTTGGATCTTGGCCTTGACATTCTCGATGGTGTCACTGGGCTCGACCTCGAGGGTGATGGTCTTGCCGGTCAAGGTCTTCACAAAGATCTGCATCCCACCTCTGAGGCGCAGGACCAGGTGCAGAGTGGACTCCTTCTGGATGTTGTAGTCGGACAGGGTGCGCCCGTCTTCCAGCTGCTTGCCGGCAAAGATCAGCCGCTGCTGGTCGGGGGGGATGCCCTCTTTGTCTTGGATCTTGGCCTTGACATTCTCGATGGTGTCACTGGGCTCGACCTCGAGGGTGATGGTCTTGCCGGTCAAGGTCTTCACGAAGATCTGCATCCCACCTCTGAGGCGCAGGACCAGGTGCAGCGTGGACTCCTTCTGGATGTTGTAGTCGGACAGGGTGCGCCCGTCTTCCAGCTGCTTGCCGGCAAAGATCAGCCGCTGCTGGTCGGGGGGGATGCCCTCTTTGTCTTGGATCTTGGCCTTGACATTCTCGATGGTGTCACTGGGCTCGACCTCGAGGGTGATGGTCTTGCCGGTCAAGGTCTTCACGAAGATCTGCATCCCACCTCTGAGGCGCAGGACCAGGTGCAGCGTGGACTCCTTCTGGATGTTGTAGTCGGACAGGGTGCGCCCGTCTTCCAGCTGCTTGCCGGCAAAGATCAGCCGCTGCTGGTCGGGGGGGATGCCCTCTTTGTCTTGGATCTTGGCCTTGACATTCTCGATGGTGTCACTGGGCTCGACCTCGAGGGTGATGGTCTTGCCGGTCAAGGTCTTCACGAAGATCTGCATTGTCTGTTAGAACAAAAAGACAAAAAAAAAGAACCGAGAGTTTAGCAGGCAATTCACCAGTCAACACATTCCTAACGCTGTGTCATTTTTTTATTGGCCCCAATGACTAAGGTAAACACCTGCCTAGGGCAAAGAACCCAAAAACAAACCAACCAACCAGCCAACTTGCCTAACACGATACAGATCACGTATCATAGACATGGACACTTAAAACCTGCGTAGTATTACTAACCAATGTCACGCTGTTAAATTTACTTATTTTTAAATATACTTTTATTGATGTCAGAGAGGAAGGGGGAGAGAGAGAAACATCCGTGATGAGAGAGAATCACGGACCGGCTGCCTCCTGCACGCCCCCCACCCGGGCCTGTGCCCTGGACCGGAATTGAACTCGGGACCCTGCAGTCCGCAGGCCGACGCTCTGTCCAGTGAGCCCAACCGGCCAGGGCCACACTGTTAAATTTAGAAGAAAAAAAAACACACACGAAACTTGCCTACAAAACCTCAGAAAGTGAAACGGAACCTCCTTGGCAAAGCCAAAACCGCAGGTCCAGGCACTTACACGGGGAAAGCAGGGCAACGGGACCCACGTACACTTCCGGGCGCGCGCACTCCCCCTCCCGTCGGCTCAGCCCAGGCCCAGCCCCGCGTCCCGCCGCCCCCGAAAGGAAGCCTAACGCCCGACCGGCAGGCGGCCCCACCCGGCATTGTGCGCCCACAGGGGGTGACGTCTCGCGAGCGCACCCCCGCCGTGGGTGCCGGTCGGTTCCGGGCGGCACCGGCCGGGCTGGGCCCCCTCACGGCGCTCTGACACCGCGGGGACTTCCGGCCCGTTAGGCCGTGACAGGCTCACTGCCCGGGAGCCCCGTCCTGCCGAAACCCAAACCGCGCTCTCCCCGCTCCGACCGCGGCGCCTGCCGCGTGTCCCCACCACATTCCCCTCGGCCTGCCCGCCAGCCCCACAGCCGCCTCACAGGCCGCCATTTCGCGGCGGCCCTCTCCCCTCAGGGTCCCCGACTCGCGGGACCCGCACGATTAAGGCCCCCCTCAGCTGCCCTCCGCCCGCCGCTCCGGTCCCGAGACGCCGGCCGGCGTGGCTGGGGCAGACCCCGCTCACCTCACCAAGGGCGATGAAGGAAGTTGCGAGCGAAGAGAAGAACAGCAACAGCGTTCCGCGGTGACCGCAAACTGCGTACGCCACGCCCGGCGCTGCCTTATATAGCCACGCAAGCGCCGCGCCCGCGGATCCCTCCGCGGAAACGAGGAGGAGGGACTACTTTTCTCCGCCCTTCCGCCATCCGTAGGGATAACGAGCGCCTCCGTGTCCTCTAACTCCCCTTCTAGAATGTTCTATGGCGAAGGCTGGAACTCTGGGCGGAACCGGGTGGGGAGGGGCGGCTCTTCTGAGGGCCCGTGCGGAGGGATCAGCGCCTTTGCTGCGCGCTACGTCCGCAGACGCGGCCGGCGCTTGACTCGGCAGGACGGGCGGCGGGGGATGGGAGGGGTGCCCACGGCGGAAGCGAAAACCCGGCACGGAGTCGGCGGGCGCTCGGAGCGGGTGGGGGAGCCCGCGTCACCCCCCCGCAATCCTCGCTGGCCGACCCCGACGCCCCCTGCCTTCAGCCCCAACCGCCCCCCGCGGTTCTCGGGACCCACCCTTGACTGACGGGTCCGGCCCAGCGCCTCGTGCGGAGTCGGGGTCCCACTCCCCTCCCCCCGCAAATAGGAGAGGTCTTTATTTTGGGGTCTCACGTAAGATCTCGATAGTGTTTGTGTTACCCTAAAGTTCTCTCCACCCCGCCCCCCTCCCCCCGCCCCCCACCCCCACCGCGACTGGCGGCGGCCGGCCCATCCCCCGGGCGGGCACCGGGACAGGGCGGATGACTCGGCAAATCTCCGCGTGGGGCCTGGACGCCGGCCGAGGCGGAGGGCCGCTCAGGACACGCAGGGGTGGGGCTCTCCAGGCAGAGGAATAAAAACAAAGTTTGCGTGGGAGACCTGGCCGTGGTGTGTCTGCGCTGGGTTTTGGAAAGAGAGGTGAACATGCAACATGCTTTTTTTTTTTTTTAATACATTTTATTGATTTCGGAGAGGGGGAGAGAGAAATATCAATGATGAGAGAGAATCATGGATCGGCTGCCTCCTGCACACCCCCTACTGGGGATCCAGACAGCAACCCGGGCCTGTGCCCTTGGCCAGAATCGAACCCGGGACCCTGCAGTCCATAGGCCGATGCTCTATCCACTGAGCCACACCGGCTAGGGCTGCAACATGATTTTTTAAAAAAGAAAAGAAAAAAAACGATTTGCCCCCAATAAATTCTTTAAAAGACTGCAAAAGAAACACACACACACACACCCACGATTGGAGCTGGACCTGAAAGCTGGACAGGCCTAGACCTTTCTAGAAGGTTCTGGAATGTTCTTTCCCCTTCCCGTGTGGTCCTGGAGTCTAGACGAAGGCCCCCGCTGGGTTGGTATCCCGTTGACCTCAGGAAGGGGACCCGTTGAAGCCTGAGGGTTTTAGACAGACAGGCGTGGACTCTCAGCCCCGCGTGTGTCCTCGGGGGAAGGGGGGGCAGACACCTGTTGGACATCCTGGAGGCGAGCTGTCCCCCCAGGGAAGTCCCCTCCGGAGGAGCGGGGAGGAGGAGGCCACCAGCCGGACCCTCTTCCTGCTGGCGGCCACCTGCTCTGTGACCTCTGCGTCCTGTCTTCAGCCTCTCGTTTTCAGGGAGGTGAACCTGGCCAACGTTTAAAACAGGTTTTGTGGGTTTGTGTTGTTTTTTTTTAGACGTTTACAGGAAACACTCCCCCCTCGTGCCATTCTCTTAGTCCCTGTTCCTTCGGGACTCTTCTAGAAAAACGGGCAGTTCCCAGAAATGGGGACGGGAGGGGAGCCTTCAATATCGACCCTGAAGGCCTTCGAGAAAAAAAAGAACTTAGAGGCAGCAAAACAAACAAACAGAAAAAACACGACTGACCTCGGGCCCATTCGCTAAAAAATAACGGGAAACACCCTCCCAAGGGCTGCGTTTAGGAAGAAGGTCTGAGCACTTCTCAACAGATTTCACCCTCCGTTAGTCTCTTAACATTTTCCCGAGGGAACGAACGCATGACCGGGAAAGGGAGACGAACAAAACGTCCCTTTCCAGGTAGCAGGGCGGGTGTTCCCGGGGATTTCCATGTACACTTCCGTCAAGGTCCTTTCTTAACCAATGGGCACAGACGGTAGGGGGGTGAGGGCATGTGCTGGGGGGCGGGAGCAGCTGGAGGAGGCGGGAGCAGCTGGGGGGGCAGGAGCAGCTGGGGGGGCAGGAGCAGCTGGGGGGGTGAGGGCATGTGCTGGGGGGTGGGAGCTGCTGGGGGGTGGGAGCTGCTGGGGGGGCGGGAGCAGCTGGGGGGTGGGAGCTGCTGGGGGGGAGGGAGTAGCTGGGGGGCAGGAGCAGCTGGGGGGGCGGGAGCAGCTGGGGGGGCGGGAGCAGCTGGGGGGTGGGAGCTGCTGGGGGGGTGGGAGCAGCTGGGGGGTGGGAGCTGCTGGGGGGTGAGAGCAGCTGGGGGGGTGGGAGCAGCCGGAGAGAGAGGTCAATGAGGGGAAAAGGGAGACTCCTGTAATACTTTAAGCAATAAAGAATTTAAATTAAAAAAGAAAAACAAGAATACGCATGTAGGTAAATCAATAATTTTTTAAAAAGATGGCTTCTTTCTACATTTCTGGAAAGAGGCTCGAGAGGAACACAACATGGGACTCTGTGCGGGGTCACTTCTCCCTGGACTTCAGGCCGAAGGTCAGAGGTTTAAGGGGAGCACGCCGTGGCGGTTCCCTGGGAGGCGGCCGGGCCTGCTCCCCGCCACACCCCGTTTGCCTTCCGCGTGGTTCTGCCCGGAGCCCCGTGAGGGAGGATGCGTCAAGGCTGAGTCAGGAGCTTCGTGGTCGTGACGGCGCTTTCCAGAGTCCAAAGGTGTGCAGGGGCCGGGGAGGGAGGCGAGCAGGAGGAAGGACCCGGGCTCCGAGGCCGGGCGTGGGCCCAGGGTGCCTCGGTGAGCTGGGGAGAACACCCGGTTGCCTCCACGGGAAAAACAAATCCTGAAACGCCCTGCGGTCCCTGACTGAAGCCCGCCCGCCCGCCCGCGTGCTCCGCGCTGGTCGACAGAAGTCAGGATGGGCCAAGGTTACGGGGCGGAGAAGAGATGATGATGAGCATAACCAATGGACACGCGGGGGCGGGGGGCGGTCAGGAGGGGAAAGGAGACTTAGGTAATACATCAGACAGCAAAGAAATCACATTAAAAGAAGAAGAAGAGAGAATGACCTTCCCCAAGGCAAGTGGCTGCTGTTTTTCTCAACCAGGAGGCACTGGGTCCCTCCGTGGGCACCTGGCACCGTGGGGAGATACTACTTAGGTCTTCACAACTGGGGGGCAGTCAAGGGTGCTGCTGAACACCCTACAGTGGACAGTCTCCCCCCCTCCCCCAACACAGCCACCTGCCCCCATGTCAACAATGCCCAGGCTCAGGGCCCCAGGTCTCCAGAGGCTTTTGGGGGGTGGGGGGGGGGATCCCTGGAAAGTCTGCATGTCCCACTGGGTCGCGGCGGGGATCGGGGCTCAGGTCACGCTGCTTCCAAACCCACCGTGCCCTGACCTAGAATGCAGTGTGCCAGAATGTGCCAGAATGTGCCAGAGGCGGGGTGAGTCACGCGATCCATTCCCAGCTCCTTCCTGACTCAGATCCGTCCTTTGCTGGCGGCCCAGAAGCGACGGCGTCAGAGCTGCCACCAATGGCAGCGTGACAGAGGCCCAGCAACAGTGCCGGATTGGCGAGTCCCCCCCCTCACACCCCCGGCACATGATGTCCTGAGCTCACAAAGGCCTGGGTGCTGGGCTGCAGGGGTGGGGCGTGGGGGCGGGGGGGGGAGGGGGGGCAGAGATGGGCCTGGTGCCTTCGTGTCTGCTGTGCTTCCTCTACCCGCAGGGGATTCAGCTGCCATGAAGGTGACAACCTCCTAAGGCACCCAGCGCCCGGCGCCCTGGGAATGTCCCAGGACACGGGTGGCTGGCGGGCCTGTTCCCGGGACAGCTGGGTGGGAAAGGCTGGCCTTGTCATCGTTCATGGGTGATGCAACCTTAAAAGGGCGTCAGGGAGTCAGCTGCTTCGGGGGGGGGGGGGTGGAAAACATCCCCCAACACGGAACACAGCGGCCAGGGGCCCTGCTGGCGCCTCTTCCTGTCGGCGTGTGAGCATTCGCCCCACGCAGCGGGACTCAGCCGCTCCAGCTCCAGAATAACCCGTCCCACCCCCCCGCCTTCCTGGCGCTTGCTTCTCAAGATCATGGTGGCAGCGCAGACGTAACCCAACAGAACCATCCCCATGAACCGTTTTGAAAAATGTTATTTTTATTGATTTCAGAGAGGAAGAGAGAGAGAGAGAAACAGCAACCATGAGAGAGAATCACCGACCGGACACCTGCCCGCCCCACACTGCCCTGACCCCTGACCGGAATGGAACCGCGCCCCCAGCTCAGGGGTCCACGCCCAGCCACGGAGCCACGCGGGCCTGGCTGACCCTGTTCCCAGTGTACAGCGCAGCAGGGTCCCGTGCCTGGCCGGGGAGTGTTTCTCAGAGACCCCGGTATCGGGCGAGAGTCACAGGAGGAGAAAAACCCAGGTTTCGTTCCCTTCCACAGTCTCCGCGGGAGGCACCCTGGGGACCAGGAGTCATCCCAGAAGCCAGTTTAGATTGGAGGCCACAGGGAGAAGGGGGCGGGGGGGGGGCCTCTGAGGGGAGGGTGGGTAATTTGTAGGAAAGACACATGGGGAAGGGGATGGCGGGGAGGACGGACAGGATCGCTGGTGACCACGTGCGGTGTCCTCTCCTAGCCTCACTCCTGTGACAAGGGTTCGAGGGTGGGCCTCTCAGGTCCTTGGGGAGGCTGTCAGGCCGCTAAGGGGGTCGGGGGAAAGACTCTCCCGGAGTTTACCGTTTTTCAAGTGCCTTCGGCTCACCATTATATCCAAGTGGCTTCTTTTCGCCCTGCCCGGGTGCGGCTCAGTTGGCTGAGTCGCCCCACGCACTAAACAGTCTTTGGCTGGATTCCCGGGGGGTCGGTCAGGGCACATGCCCGGGATGTGTGCGCTTGACCCGTTTCTCTCTGACATCGATGCTTCTCTCTCTCTCTCCCCCGTCCCCTCCTCTCCCAATAAAATCAATAAAAGCTTTAAAAACAATGGCAAAGGGGCATATTTGGGGGCGGCGTTCACCTTCCGGAGTCACATTGTTATGCAACCACCTCCACAACTGTGTCCGTCTTGCAAAATGGAGCTCTGACCCATTAGCCAACTCTCGGTTGCCCCATCCTCCCGGCCCAGGCCAGCCGCCACCCCACTCCCCGTCTCTAGGAGGTTGACTTCTCCAGGGACCTCACCTAAGGGGCTTTGTGTTGCTGTTTTTTAATGTGAAGCAAAATGTTGTTGTTAAACACGATTTTCTTCCCGGAGGTTCACGACAGCTTTCCTAGGAGGCTCCATTTCCCAACACAAGCCTGATGTGATTTTTTTGTTTCTTTAGGGTATTTCCACTCCCACCCCCCCGTCATTGTGTATCGATAGGGGGAAACCTATAATCTGATAGAGCACCTGGATTAATTTGAAAAATGATCCTATTATTTTAAATCTTAGGACACATCCTCTCTAATAAAGAGGGAATATGCTAATTGACCGTCACTCCGTCACAAAGATGGCTGCACCCACAGCTGAGGCCAAGTTCCCTTCAGGAGCCTTAAGGAGCCATCAGCAGGGACCTCAGGCTATGCCCTCCCCTGACCCCGTGGGGCTTGACGGAGGACCTCAGGCCATGCCCCCCACCCAGCAGCGGGATCTCAGGCCATGTCCCCCACTGGTGGGGCTTGAGGGAGGACCTCAAGGCAGGTCTGGGCTGGGGGACCTCGGGCCACACCCCTGTCCTGGTGCTGGGCCAGGGGACTTGAGGCTACGCCCCCTGCCCAGCAGGGCTTGACAGGGTGGGACTGGCCGGGTCTGGATCTAGCCCAATGGGAGGGGCTGGCCCGGTCTGGGTCTCACGCGATTTTGAGGTGCATGTGGGTGGGTGGGGACTTGACTCTGGGTCCCGTGGTGAGCCCCAGACTCTGACAGGAGGAAGGTCTTCATATACATTTTACTAATTTTCTTTCATCTCTGACACTTCTATTATAGAGAAAGGGCAAATAGCAATATTAAATTATTTCCTCTAATTAATCCCCTTTTAATGTGCAGGAATTTTGTGCACCGGGCCACTAGTATACTTACATGAATAGGGGGTAAAGTTTTTCTTAAGTTTCCCTATGCGAAGCGATTGAGGAGGTGACCCCGCTGTGAATCCAGCAAGCTGAACCGATACACAGGGTCAGACTGACACACCAGGAGTCAAAACATCACCTCCTCACCATCATCTCATCCACATCACCTCCTCACCATCATCTCATCCACATCACCTCCTCACCATCATCTCATCCACATCACCTCCTCACCATCATCTCATCCACATCACCTCCTCACCATCATCTCATGGCCAGACAATAGTTGTTGTCTGCGGACCCCCAGGGCTGCCTCACCCAGCCCCTTCCCCTTATGGTCCTGTCCCCTGCACCGGCTGCAAGGCAGGATTAGATGCGTGTAAGCGCCCTGTCTTCTTGGTGGGCTGGTCTTCTCAGTAAACGCCTCATAGGACTCAACCTGCCTTCGTGATTGGACACGGCGACAGGCAGCCGAGCCCACCGGGGGCTCCCGGTAACACCATCAGAAGTACGTAATGGTCAGCTACAGTAAGACAGAAGCGTGTCATTACTTTCGTGTGAGGCCTCATAAATGAAGCGTCAACCTTTGTTTGTTTGTTTAGAAACAGCTGCCACCCACAGGCCACCAGCCACCGCCCAAGGTGAGTCACTTCAGGAATTTGTGTCATCTCAGAAATGAGGGCTTTGCAGAGTCTCTCCAGGTCTAAGGCGGATGTTTTTAATTTTTTGGAGGGTGGGCGGGACGTTTTAAGATGTGAGGTGGCCTGGCCGGTGTGGCTCAGGGGTTGAGTGTTGACCTATGAACCAGGAGGTCACCGTTCCATTCCCGGTCAGGGCACAGGCCCGGATCTCGGGCTCAATCCCCAGTGGGGAGCGTGCAGGGGGCAGCTGATGAACGATTCTCTCCCATCATCAATGTTTCTATCTCTCTCCCTCTTCCCTCCCCTCTGACATCAATAAAAATATATTTTTAAAACACCCCACAAGGGTGGAGTCAAATGAGACAGACGGATGGACGAGGACACATTATTACTGCAGACAAAGAACTGGACCCGTAGGATGCAACAGGACAGGACCCCTCCTTCGAATGAAAAATAGCTTTCAGAAACGGAGGAAAGCAAACTACTGGACGACATAGAGTTCAGAACCACATGTATAAGGTTACTCAAGAATCTTCTAAAAACCACTGAGAAACTTGATGAGACCTTTAAGGATATTAATGAGAATGCCAAAAAAATGGAAAAGGATCAGTCAGAAATGAAGCATACACGGTCTGAAATAAAGAACATACAGAAACTCAACTGTAGATCAACGTACCCCAAGAATCAAACCAAAGAGCTGAAATATGAGGAAACAAAAAACATCCAACTAGAAAAACAAAAAGAAAAAATAATCCAAAAATATGAAGATAGTGTAAGGAGCCTCTGGGACAACTTTAAGCGAACCAACATCCGAATTTTTGGGGTGCCAGAAGAAGGGAGAGAGCAAAATATTGAAAACCTATTAGAAGAAATAATGACAGAAAACTTTCCCTACCTGGTGAAAGAAATAGATGTACAAGTCCAGGAAGCGCACAGAACCCCATACAAGAGGAATCCAAAGAGGACCACACCAAGACACATCGTAATTAAAATGCCAACGGCAAAAGACAAAGAGAGAATATTAAAAGCAGCAAGAGAAAAACGGTTAATTACCTACAAGGGAGTACCCATACGACTGTCAGCTGATTTCTCGGCAGAAACTATGCAGGCCATACGGGAGTGGCAAGAAATATTCAAAGTGATGAACAGCAAGAACCTACAACCAGATTACTCTACCCAGCAAAGCTATCATTCAGAGTCGAAGGGCAGATAAAGAGCTTCACAGACAAGAAAAAGCTAAAGGAGTTCATCACCACCAAACCAGGATTACATGAAATGCTGAAGGGTATTCTTTAAGAAGAGGAGGAAGAAGAAAAAGGTAAAGATAAAAATTATGAACAACAAAATGACATCAAATACCTACCAACAAGTGAATCTAAAAATCAAGTGAATAAAAAATCTGAAGAACAGAATGGACTGGTGAATATAATAGAATCAGGGACATAGAAAGGGAGTGAACTGACGACTCTCAGGGGAAGCAGGTGTGAGGGGTGCGGGAAGAGATTGGACAAAAATCTTACTCCTATGGATGAAGACAGTGGCGGGGGTAAGGGCCTGGGGTGGGGTGGGGAATCAGGTGGAGGGGAGCTATGGGGGGAAAAATAGAGGAACACCTGTAATCTGAACAATAAAGATTTATTTTAAAAAAAAGAAAAGAAAAATAGCTTTCATTTTTAGTGATCAAGGACAGGGTGCAAGCATAAAGCGTTCACGCACTTCACTCGTCCGTTCTTACGTTCATCCATTCTGGCCCTGTTACTGCTGAAGCGGGGAGCAAGCCCCCTGCTGGGAACGGCAGTCTCCTTTTGGGGGGCTCCCTCCGGAAAAGGTTGTTCCCCGACCCCACAGAGGGCGAGGGGCAAGGGGCCGGCACAGACCTCTGACCCTGGCTTACACGTCACCCCCTGGCGCCGGGAAAGAGTGCCCGCCCTGCCGGCCTTCGGGCGCAGGCGCTGTCACTGCCGCCCGGCTCACTCCGCCCAGGGTGGCTGTGGTTCCCAGCGTCACGTCCGTCCTGCCTCCTTCGCGTTTTTCTGCAAGTTGCTTCCGTTCGCCTCCTCCAGCAACAGCGCATTTGGGACGTTCCTGGCCCGTGGAAGGGCCGATGGTGACCGTGGGGAAAACCCGGCCTGTTATCACCGCACCCCAGTAGGTGCTTTAAGGATGAACAGGCGAAAGAAGGAGAAAAAAAACACCGTGGAGATGCCGGGGATCGAACCCGGGGCCTCATACATGCAAAGCATGCGCTCTACCACTGAGCTACATCCCCCAGCCCTGGTGTGGCCCTTCCTGGAATTCTCTGCTAGACTCTAATCTTAGAATCTTTTTCACCAAATAGATTTTATACGTTTAAATGTGCAGTGCCCTTTTATTTTTATTTTTAAATAAATACATTTTATACATTTAAACCCGTAGTACACCAAGGCTGCAGGTTCAATCCCCCAGTCAGGGCGCACACAAGAGCCAAGCAGCGGACCCGTGAGTATAAACTGGTGACTAAAACAGGTCCAGGGACACAGAAGCAGGGGGCAGATGGACGAATCTCAGAGAGAAGGCGTGGGTGGGAGAGAAGAACCGAAGACCGGTGTGCATGTATGCATAAGCCGCGGGCACAGCCAATAGTGCGGCGAAGGCCTGGGGGCGGGGGGCGGGGGGCGGGCAGGGGCAGGGGGGAGGGGGTCAATGAGAAAATGAAAAGGGGGGACATCTGTAACATTTTAAGCAAGAAAGGTAAGTTTTAAAAACACACACAGCACACAATCAATACAATATATTTTAAAAAAGAAAAATAAAAAACCACAGGAAGGGGAACAACAGACGTCTCTTTCTCCCCAAGAGGCCGGTTTTTCTTAACCTCACAGCCGGAGTTGTAGCCGGCCCTGGAACCGGGAGCAAAAGGGAAGAGGCCTGCCCTATTTCTGTTTGTTTTCGGTGGAGGTGCGGGAATGAACTTCAATGAAAATGAAATCTGTAGGGGAACTCTGGTTCATAACAGAACAGACACTCCTGTCTACTCCCCTGGGTGCTCACCAGCAGAAGGCGGGTCCCCTTCCGGCCCCACACCCCTGACCCCTCCAGCCTCTTCCCCCTCCAGCCACCTCTTCCCTGGCGACACCATGCCGTCGCAAACAGACCTGTTCTTCGTTTGTTCTTTTTTTGTTTCACAAAACAGAACCCTCCTTACTGTACAGACTCTGGTACTCCATTCCATACTACTTTCCTTTGGATCCGCCCCCAAGGATATGTTTTCACGTGTTTTGTTTGTTTACTTATTTATCTACGCCATCGTTGTCGTTGAAAGTATTACCTAGTTCCCCCCTTTGGCCCCCATCGACCCCCTCCGGCCCACCCCGCACCCTGTCCCAGGCCCTCGCCACGCCCCTGTCTGCGTCCATGAGTTATGCGTATATACATACGAGGCAAGCAGATCTATTACTGAATGTTGCTCCTAGAAAACAAAACGGAACAGTAAAAGATACACAGCCTCCCCGTCGGGGAATCGAACCCCGGTCTCCCGCGTGACAGGCGGGGATACTCACCACTATACTAACGAGGACGAGCCATGCTGGGTCGCCTCCACACTGGTTCCTATAGAAACAGCGCGCTTCCGGCTGCCGCGCGCTTCCCTCCCCGAGGTCTCCTCCCTGCGCGGCGGGGGGCGGCGGGCTTCTCCCCTGCGCGGAGGGACCTGCTGCGATCTTTGGAGGCGCTGAGCACCCCGAAAGCAAGAAACACGTGCAGGCGGAGAAAAGCCGCCACTTCCAGGGCCCGCGGGACCCGGAACGCGGGGGATGTAGCTCAGTGGTAGAGCGCATGCTTTGCATGTATGAGGCCCCGGGTTCGATCCCCGGCATCTCCACCTCCACGGCTTCGCCCAACTTTTTATTGCAGCCTCTCCTTCAAGGTGCTCAGCTACGAACATGCCCCGCAGGTTTGCCCGCTTCACCTTTCCCCGCAACACCGCGTGCCTGATGCAGCCGCGCTCGCTCAGAGAGCAGAAATGAACACGCAGGAAGCGGGAGTGAACAGCCACCGACAAACGCGTGGCCGCCTCATCCGCCTTTACGAAGTAAAATAAACAGGGGGCCAAGGAGAAGCTTGCTCTTCTTGTTGGATTTCCCCAGAAGGGACGCGTCGAGAAGTTTCCGGCCGCTCGGGCTCCCGGTGGGAAACTCGGAGCTGTTTTCAACAGAGAAAGTAAAACGCCCCCTTTATTCTTCTCCGCTCGTGTATTTCCACCGCGCCGGCGGGGAAAGAAGAAAAAAGGAAGAAAAAAGAGAAAAAAAAGGAGAGCTGCCGAAACCCGGGATCGAACCAGGGACCTTTAGATCTTCAGTCTAACGCTCTCCCAACTGAGCTATTTCGGCGGCTGTAGTCGCACGCCTCGTTCTCCCTCCCCATGCTTTTCTTAACGGCTCTGCGTCATCGCCCTCCGCCCTGGAATCCGGGGCGGGGAGACGAAAATCCGCCGGCTTCCACCCTAGTTGGGCCCGCCCCCACCTACAGGCAAGGTCCCTTCTCGTCCTTCAAGGCCACCGCCTCCCGGAAGCTTCCCCTGATCATGTCTCCCAACACGACCGCAGCCCCATATTGCGGATTGTTCGCTTAGGTACTGTCCCCCCCGGACCCCCCGCCCCAAAGAGCAGGAAAGCCCTCTGTCTGGGTCCCCGCTGCATCCCTCAGGGCCTAGATCCGTGCCTGGAACAGAACCTGTGCCCCACAGATAGTTGTGAATTCCTAAGCGGATGGATGGATGGATGGACGGACGGACGGACTCTGCTTGGCTCCGACCTCAGCTTTCTCAAGCTCCCTTCTCTGTGCAAAAGCACAAGGTCACCCGTGGGTGCAGCGCCCCAGGCAGCGCACAGGTGCAGGAATGCTGACCACGCCCGGGCCTGTGGGGTGACCCACGGGCCTGAATGCGGCTTTCCTCAGGGCCGCGAGTGCCCCAGATCCGGCCTCCACACCTGGGCGCCCACACAGCCCCAAGGCGTGAGGAGACCAGCAGGTCTGCATCCAGGAGCAGCTCTGGCTCTCCCCTTTGGGAAACCAGGTGGGTGGGAAGGGCTGCCCGGGGGGAGGACCCACTGGTGGGGAGACTGTAGCCTCCCCGTCGGGGAATCGAACCCCGGACATCCCGGTCTGTGATGTGAGGTCATTTGGCAAGTGTGTGCCAAACACCTGGTGACCCTATGGCTCATCCACGAATCCAGGAATGAGATAGTTCGGGGATAATAGTTGTGCTAAGAAGCAAACCGTAGCGATGGGGTGGCATTCGGGGATACGGCAGCGAGAGAAGCAGGGAGCTGAGAAGACCTGCAGCATGGCAAGCCCACGGTGCTAAGACTTGAGGAAGAGGCCCTGGGACGAACAGGACGGCAGGTGCAAAGGCCCTGAGGCAGGGAGGAGGGGCAATAATTGGAGGAGCAGCAGCAGCAGCAAGCCGGTGTGGGAGAGGGGAAGAGGGTGATGGGGGAGAGGGCGCCTGGCAAGGCCAGAGAGGCGGGCGAGGCCAGAGCTTGCCAGGCCGCATGGAGCAGTGTGTGCATTGTCTTCTGGTTGCATGTAGGAGGTCTGATTGATTGTGATAGAGTTCATCTGGGTGTCACAACAAGTCAATCACCCAGGGAGGGGATGTGTGACAACTGAGGCTCAGAATCATATATACACCAAGTGGCACGCCCCGAACCCCTTCAGGAGCAAGGGGACCGCGCGGACTCCCCCTGCTCTCCATGCACAGGAGGCCTTTGAAAAGCATTAGGAGTAGCATCCTGATAAAAATGGAGGAAGGAAGGAAGGAAGGAAGGAAGGAAGGAAGGGAGGGAGGGAGGGAGGGAGGGAGGGAGGAAGGGGAAGGGGAGGGAGGGAGGGAGGGAGGGAGGGAGGAACACGGGGAAGGGGGAAGGAGGGAAAGAAAGAAAAAATGAAAGAGTCCAGAAAGGCGGAGAATGGAGTCAAGGAGTCGCTCCCGCCTTCTCCCAGGCCTTCCCCACAGAGGGGACCCATGCCTGGAGCAGGTCGTGATGAGGTGACCGTGGGCAGGTCACACAGCCATTCTCCAGGCCTCAGTTTCCCCATCTGTCTAATGGGATGGAGCAGCACCTACCCGGGAGATTGCTGTGGAGACTACAGAGGGCAGATGTGAGAAGAGCTGCATAAAATTGCTAGCTGGTGACCAGAGATAAAAACGCAAAAACACGCGAGACGGGGACCTGCTAGGCCCACGGCCACGCACCTGGCTGTCTTCCTTAGTGGCGCCCCAATCGCCAGGTTTGCAGGGACAACCGTGCGTGTGGCACAAGGGACTTAAAAGTTTCGCGTAGCCTCCCCGTCGGGGAATCGAACCCCGGTCTCCCGCGTGACAGGCGGGGATACTCACCACTATACTAACGAGGACGAGCTCTGATTGGCTTCCTCCGCGTTGGTCCATATGGACATGGCGTTCTCTTCCTCTCACCCTCGTCTGCTCCAGGCCGGGCCTCCGTGGGTGCAGTGCCGGGTCCGTGGGCTCCCACGCGGCGCGGGAGGACCCGCCTGAATCGGAGCCGCGGAGCACTCAGGCAGGAGCGCGGCCGAGCGGAAGGATACTGGAGCTTCCTATCGCCCCGCAGGTGCCAGGCCCAGGGGATGTAGCTCAGTGGTAGAGCGCATGCTTTGCATGTATGAGGCCCCGGGTTCAATCCCCGGCATCTCCACTCTGTTTTACTTCATTTTTCATTTCATTTCGCCTTTTTAACCGTGTAAATCAGTGATTGGGTGGGAAGGCGAGCAGAGAAGGGGACCCAGGCTCCCCCCATCAGCAGACCTGAGAAGGAAGCTCCCTGGGGCCTAATCACAGATGCCCGGATCCCTCCGCTAGGGAGGTGGGCTCCAGTAGTTAGGGGGGAGGGAAGGGGGGAGGGGGAGGGGAGGGGAGGGGGAGGAGGGAGTAAGCTGCACTTTGAAACGGACGCTCCCGGTTATTCGTGTCAGGCAGTTAGGAAAACACTGGGTGTCTCTAGGGAGGGTTTTGCAACCGGCCATCCATTCAGTGACCCTCGAGTGCCCGATGCCAGGCCGTGTGCACGCACTGCGCACCTACGGTGTGCCCAGGCAGCGTCCAGGTATCTCGGATCCCCCGTAACCCAGGCAGTTTCTCAGCCCTCCTGCCCTGGATACTGGAGTTCGGGAGGCTGACAATAAACAAGCGGTGCTAAGTTTTAGGGAGACTAATGACGGGACGGGGCTGAAGGAGGAAGGTGGTGTGTGGGGGCTGCTAGAGATCCCTCGGGGGTGCCTGCCTGTCTGCAGAAACAGAGGAAATGGCCGCGGCAAACCCCTGGAGGGCGACGCGCGGGAACTGGATGGAATTTGGGCTTTGAAGGCTCCCCCTGGCGGCCACGTGGGGAACCAGCGATGGGCCCACAAGCTGGACACGACCAGTCAGGTCCCCGCAGTCGGTGGCGGGGAGGGTGCGGGAGTGGCCGTGGGGAGTGAGAGGCTCCGCACAGATTCTGGAGGGGCAGTGACAGGACTGGCAGACGGCGTGGATGTGCGGGGGAGAGGCCAGGGGAGACCTAGCTGGGGGCGCACTGGGGACAGCGGCCAGGCTGCGGGGCAGTGAACAGTCTGGAACATTGAACAGGTCCGTGTTGTGCTGTGTTCGTTACGTACTTGCACTCTGGAACCCTGGCCTTTATACTGCGGCATCCGCACAAACTGATTTAGGAAAAGCACCAGGTAAAGGTGGGCGGAACCTGGCACCCCAAGGGACCTCCCTGACACGAAGGTGTGTGGGGGAGGGGTGCCCCAACCACCCCCCTTTCAGAGATGCATTAGGACTATTGGACTCCCACGCCGTTTTTGAAAAAAATATATTTTTATTGATTTCAGAGAGGAAGGGGAAGAGAGACACATCAATGATAAGAATCATCGATCAGCTGCCTCCTGCACACCCCCCACTGGGGACAGAGCCTGCAACCCAGGCTTATGCTTTGTGCTTTGACCAGGAATCAAACCCTGACCTGCAGGTTTATAGCTCGATGCTCAACCAGGAGCCAGGCCGGGTGGGCCTCGCCAAGGTTTATTACAGCACTGATGGGCTGGCCTGCGGGGACGCCCCTCCTGGTGCCCCCCCCTCGTTCTTGACGGCTTTGCCCTCCAGCCCTGTGGCTCCAAAGGCACTAACGTAGCCCACGGGGCACCTTTGAAAAGGGGGTCAGGTCAGCGTGTGAGACAATCCATCGCCCAACCGTAACGAACAGCATACAGTCGCCCGGGGACAGCCTGCCAGGGCGGCTGCAGGCCGCGTCCAGACGGGTCCAGACCCACGAGGGCTTCCGGGGCCAGAGGGACCGTGTCTGACGGGCTGCTGCCGTCCCCCTGGGTCCCTAGATCAGTCCTCGGTCCTGCGGCCAGCCATCGGGTCAGCGGTCAGAGGTCGGGGGCCAGGCCTTCTCCACGTCGGCGTGCACGGCCTGCGGGAGCCACTCGCAGTACTCAGCCAGCAGGTCTGTGGGACGGGGGGAGGGGGCGATGGGGTCAGAGGGGAGGGCGGGGTCAGAGGGCTCCAGGCAGAGCCTCTCCAACCCTGGCTGCCCTGGCCACCCCCATCCCGTCCCCTCCCAACCCCTTGGCCCGGCGCCTGTCCTGCTCAAACTCACATCTGGGGCTTTTCCTCCAAGCAGCCAGCAGGGCGTCTCGGTTGTCGGCTTTCTCGGCAACCAGGGCTCTAAGGAGACTCTCTGTCCTGGGCTGCAGCCTGCGGGCGGGGCGTGGGGTGTCACCGCCAGGCCAGCCCTGCCCAGGAGGGCCCACGCCTCATCACCTCTCCGCCCGCCGCCCACCGCTGGCGCCTTGGCTGCCTCTGACAGCAGGGCGGCCACGTGAAGGCGGAGGCAGAGACGCAAGGACGGGCCAGCAGGTGCTGGTCGAGGCAGGAGCCTCCCCGGAGCCTTGGAGGGGACAGCCCTGTGGTTCTGACTTTGGGCCTCCAGAGCCCTGAGAACAGACCCCCGAGGACTGAAGCCGCTTGGTTGGTAGTGGTCTGTATGCTGGCCCGGGAGACTAGCGCCAGCGTCCGCCCCCACCGGCCCGGCGCCCGCCCGCCTAGGCCGTACCTGGCCCACGTCTTCAGCATCGTGCTGGGGCTGGACAGCAAGCACGCCTGGTAGGAGGCCAGCCTGGGGAAGACCTGGGGAGACCACGGCGTCAGCGAGGGTCCGGGCGCTCCGCCGCCCACCACCCAGGGGGAGCGCTGCCCACCTGGCCTTCCAGCAGGAACCGGGCGAAGTGCTTGTAGCGGTCCAGGCCCTCGGGAAAGTCCACCTGCACGGCGGGCAGGGGCCAGCCCACGCGATCTGGAGGGCAGGCGTGAGCGGCCGGCTGGAGCCCACGGCCTCCCCAGTCCCTCCCCAGCCCAGGCCCCGCCCATAAGAGGGACCGGCAGCAGCCTGGGGCGACCCCCCCCCCCCCCCACCAGACACAGGGTGTGAGGCCGCAGGGAGCCCCAGGCCACCAGGGAGTCAGACTCACAGAACACGCTGTCGCGGTGACAGAGCACCCGCCCCGTCTCAGGGCAGTAGGCAGGCGGCGGCTCCTCCAGCGGCTCGTTGAACTGGCAGTAGGAGGGCAGCAGCGCGGGGATCCACTGGATCTCCACGGCCGAGACGCCTGCGGGGGGGGGGGGGGGGCTGGTCACAGAGCACCGCTGCTGGAGGGCCCGGGACACGGCTCACAGAGCACAGTGGGCTGGCCCAGGGCCGGCCACCGCGCTGCCACCTTCCTTTCTTTTATTAAATTTACTTTATTCATTTCAGAGAGGAAGGGAGAGGGAGAGATAGAAACACCAATGATGAGAGAATCCTGGACCCGCTGCCCCCTGCACTGGGGACCAAGCCTGCAACCCAGGCCTGGGCCCTTGACCGGAATCGAACCCGGGACCCTGCAGCCCGCAGCGCGGGGGCCGCTACCTTTCATGTACAGCTTGGTCGTCTCCACGACCTCCTGGTAGACCACGAAGTCGGGCAGCTCCCTGAAGAGCACGGAGCTGGGGTGGATGAAGACGGGGTCCTCCAGCAGCGGCGTCTGCAGACAGGGGCGCGGTGAGCCGGGGGACACCGGGCGCCCGGTGCGTGACCCCGGGGCGCACCGGTCCGAGGGACCAGGGCTCGGCCGTGAGAAGCCGCGGACGCGCACGGCCACGCCACAGCCCGGCCTCAGGGCCACGCGCGGCACAGAGGGGCCGCCAGGAAAGGCCGCGTGTCGGGACCCTCCTGGCAGGAACTGCTGGGAACAAGCGAGCCGGCGCGAGGTGAGGGCAGACGAGGGGCTGAGCGGCGCAGGTTCGCTGTGGGGCAACCAACACGCCCCCAACGCACGGCGGCGACGGGCTCCCGGAACCTTCCGGAAACCACCGAACCGCACACGTTACACTGGTCAGCTGTCCGTCCCGCGACTTACACCTCAACCAAGTGGTCACGGGAACGAAGCCGGGGTGACGGGAACGAAGCCGGGGTGACGGGAACGAAGCCGGGGTGACGGCAACGCCCAAAGGGAGATGCGACGCCACTGGACACGCCCCCGGGTCCGTGTGGGGACATGACCGAGGACGGGCGACCGAGCCCACGGCCCCGCCCCGCGTCCGGTCCACGCCCACAGGCCAGGCTGGTGGGAGGGGCGGTGGGAGGGGCTGGTGGGGGAGGCCCGGCCCACCGCCGCGTGGGGTGGGGGTCCGCCCCCAGCGGGCTGCCCACCTTGTAGGCGTTCCTCCACGTGTCGTCCAGCAGGTCCTCGCTCTGCACCCTGCGGGCCAGGTGGTCGCCCAGGCCGGCCGCCACGATCTGCCGCAGGCAGGTCACCTGGCTCTCGGAGGGCGGCTGCATCTTGGGGTCCACGAAGAGCCCGGCGTCGGGGCACACGGCGTTGACTGGGGGGGGAGTCGGGTGTGAGGACGTGGGGCCTGGGGTGGCTTCGCCCCACGCACTCAATAGGCAGCTCCCAGCTCCGCGCCTGCCGCCCACAGGCCCTCCACGCCGCGGCCGCCCACGACCGCTGTCCCCCCCAGGACAAACCCCGGCCCTCTGTGGGGGCAGAGTGGCCCGGACATGGTCCTGCCCCAGACGGCAGGGGCTGCACTGAACCTTCTGGAATGTCCCTCCCGCCTGGAAAGCAGTGGGATCCACTCCAACTGCCAGCTTGCCCACAAGGGGGCGCCGAGCGTGGGCCAGGGGAGCGGCTGGTCCAGGTCAGAGGCAGGGAACGAGGGTGAGGAGAGGGATGCCACCAAGGAAAGGGTGAGACTGAGGCCCTGCGGGCAGAGGGCCGTGTCCTCGGAGGCCCAGAGGCGCCAGGTTAGCGAGCAGGTGAACGTGCAAATGCGGCATCGGTGGATCGCTGGGGAGCGACTGCACGTGGATAACGTCGCTCAGGACGACTTTAGACAAAGGGGCGGGTTCTCTGCTGGGACGGGGCGTGGACGGGGACCGGGGCGCCTGGGGGCCGGTACCTGCGGTGGTCAGCTGGCCCCGCAGACGCCGGATCTCCAGCATGGCCTTGTACCGCAGCCCGTGGGCCTCGCAGAACTGGGGCGAGCAGCCCGCGTACTCACAGGCTCCCACGGCGCCTGGGGAAGAGGGGCGCTCGCCAGCTGTGCCCCCTGGCTGCCCCCTCTGCTCCCCTCCTCTCACCCGCCCCGGGCACTCACCCAGCAGCACCATGAGGTCTCCGAGCTTCAGAGAAGCCCCACGCCCCGCCCAGGCCCTCTTGGTCTGCGCCACGCGGGCCCGCTTGCCCTTTAGCGTGGTGAGCTCCTCGTCGCTGGCGGCCGGCCTGCAGACACAGCACAGCCCCGGCTACTGCCCTGGCCCAGGGCCGCGGGGACGGGGATGGTGCCCGGGGGCCGCTCACACAATGAAGCCTCAGGCCTCCTCAAACGACCCCAAATTCACCCCCGGCAGCGAGACGAAAAAGGGGCCTGTTCCCAGCCCAGCAGCGGCTCGTCTCCAGGTCAGTGTAGACAACCCCGCCCTGGCCGACGGCTGGGCACTGAAAGGTCGCCAGTTCGGTTCCCGGTCAGGGCCCAGGCCCGGGCTGCAGGCTTGATCCCCAGTGTGGGGCCCCCAGGAGGCAGCCGGTCCGTTTCGTTCTCACATGGATGTTTCTCTCTCCCTCTCCCTTCCCCTCTCTCTAAGAAAAACAAACAAAAACCCAATAAACTGCTCTTTAAAAAGAGAGAAACCACCCCACTCAGGGAACGTGGCGCACGGTGCTGCGTGGCTCCTACGTGACAACAAGGCGGCCTGCGCTCGGCCTGCCCGCGGGGGGGCCTAGATGCAGGGACCGTGCTCGGGGCTCCCACACCTGGGAGCAGCCCACACGTGCGCGGGAGGGTCAGGCAGGGCGCGAAGTCCTGGTAGCTGATCACTCCTCAGGACAACGCAGTTACTGTTCACGCTGCACCCGTGGGCCCAGGGCACGACGAGGCACAGGGAGGCGAAGTCACACACCCCCCCGCCCGCCCGGGGGCCACGCAGCTCGGAGGTGGCCGAGGGCGCCTGGACCCCGGGCGGCCGGGCCGTGTCTGGGCTCCTCACCTTAAGGTGCCCAGGAGCCCTGCCCCCGCCTCCCTGAGGGGTGTCATTAGCATGGTCCCCGGGGTCAGCACACTGGTGGGCCCAGAGGGGAGGCTCCTGGACGAGGCCACCGACTGCCAGCTGTTCCCCAGGGGCCCCGTCCGCCCGCCCCGGCGAGACCCCCTACGCCCGGCCCCGCCCCACCTGTCCAGCTCCTCGAACAGCTCCCGGACGGTCATGGCGGCCACGATGGTAATGGCGTAGGGCAGGCAGCCGTCGGGCTGGCTCAGCGCCAGCATCTTGGCATAGCGGGGCGCCACGGGGAAGGTGGCCATGGTCCGGCCCAGCGTGGTGATGGGGCAGCTCAGGCGGGACCTCTGCAGCTGCTTCATCCTGGGAGACGCGGGGCCCCCACACCGGTCAGCTCGGGGGCGAGGGGAGGGCTGAGCACACGCGGGGGCGGGGATCCCGGCTCCCCCGCTACCTCTCCGCTTTTGGGGGTGCCTGCAGGGCCCCCAGCGCAACCAGCAGCTCCTCGGCGGCCAGCAGGGCCTCCACGGAGGGCGGCGTCGGGAAGGGGAAGTTGACGACCCTCTCGATGTTGAGCGCCTTCATCTGCAGGACCAGGTCCTCCACGGGCCGCCGGGTGATCTCGGGCGGCGGGAACGGCTCGAAGTCACTGAACACCGCGGAGGAGTAGAGCCTGGGAGACCAGGCCCCGCTGCTCAGACTCAAGAAAACGGGGAGACGCCCGGAACCCTGACTCGCCACAGGGTCCGCCCTGCTCCTGCCTCGTTCACTGGGCTGTGACACAGGCTACGCAGCTGCTTCCCGGGACGGGGGTTTTGTTGGGTGGTCACAGCGAGAGCGAGAGAGGAAAGGAGGGGAACAGGACGTGGGGCCCCTTCTCCTGCTCCCGGGTGGGTGCGGGGCAGAGCGGCCGCACCTGTAGCAGTGCCCGGGCTCCGTCCGGCCGGCTCGGCCTGCTCGCTGGTCCGCGGAGGCCTGGGAGACCCAGGTGACGCGGAAGGAGGACACGCCGGTCACGCGGTCGTAATGCCGCTTCTTGACCTTCCCGCAGTCCACCACGTACTTGATGCCCGGGATGGTGAGGGACGTCTCGGCCACGTTGGTGGCCACCACACACAACCGGGTCCCCTCGGGGGGAGGCTGAAAGACCTAGGACGGCAGCAGGGCAGCAGACAAACCCCGAATCAGGAAGGGATTCGTGGGGGGCAGGGCCGGGCGATGTCTCCCTCCTGGCCAGGCCCCGACTGTGTGGGCAGATGAGGTGCACGGCCGGCCGACCCTTGTCCCCGCCAGGAGGCTCCTGCGCCAATCGGATGAGCCGCCCCGCTCTGCCCACCAATGCCTGTGGCGGCCCCCACCAGGCATCGCCCAGCCCTGCCTGCTCACCTGCGCCTGCTTCTCCGGGGACAGCAGGGAGTAGAGCGGGAGCACGTGCAGGGGCAGCGAGGCATCCGGCTGCTCACCTGCGGGAGGCACAGGCCCACTGGCACCAATGCCCAGGCAGGAACCGGCCTCCCTGCCGGGCGCCCGGGCCTGCTCTGCCCGAGGCCCCTGTGACAGCCACACTGCTGGGCGGGGCTCAGCCCTCGGGACCAGCACAGGGGACAGGGAGGCCCTGAGGCTTCCCCGGCCCCTGCCCGACCCAGATGGGGGGCCACCCGCACACTAGGATCTGCTCCCCTGGAGAGCCTGGGAGGGGCCCGCTGGGGGAGCCTCGGGCGGCAGGGCGCCGGGCACACAGAGGCCCAGCAAGCACGCTCTGGAGTTGCACACGCCTCCCAGCTGGCGCCGAGCCCAGGCAGTTTCGGGAGTTTGGGAAACAGCGGGGGAGAAAGCAGCCGGAGCCCCCAGGTGCTCGTCAGGAGCGGAAACCCAAGGGAAGGGAGGGCTGTACCTCCATCTGCCCCACCGTCCCCCAGATCCAGGTCCAGGTCGGAGCCCAGCGCCGCCTCCTCCTCGTCCATCTCCGCCTCCCTGTCCTCGTCCCCTTCGCCCGCCGGCAGCACCGAGTAGCTGTCCAGGCTGATCTGCGGCAACGCCTGCGGGAAACGAGGCCTCAGGACCCCGCCGCACGGAGGCGCCGTGTGCAGACGTGTGCCGTGTGCAGACGTGTGCCGTGTGCAGACATGTGCCATGTGCAGACGTGTGTCGTGAGCAGGAAAAACAAGCACGAGGCCCAGCCGGCCCCCCGCCGGCCACCCACCTCCTGGTCCTGTTTCCTCTCCTAGAACCTGGGGAGGCTCACAGGACCGCTGGCTGACACACGGGAAGCACGGGGCCCTGCCTGGCGTGTCATACATGCAGCAGGCGGGTTAGTGGTGACTCAGTAAGGACCCTACTGCCCAGGCGCTCAGGGCTGGCCTTCTGGAAGCTTCTCTGGGGAACACAGCCCGGGCCCCTTGACCTTCCCGTCCCAGCCGCCCGCAGCCGCCCCTCCCGAGAGGCCCTGCTGGGCCGTGTCCCTGGGGCTCCGGATCTGGCCCAGCAGCCGCAGGCACCACGGGGCCCTGAACGAGCCTAGTGAGCTGGGCAGGAGGCTTGTCTCTCTCACGGAACTTCCCTCCTCACAGCCACGGAGGGGCCGGGCGGCCCCAGGCCCATAGGGCCCTTCGGAGCCACAGCCGCCCTCCACCTACCGCCGCCTGGGCCTTCCTCGCCTGCGCCCGGGACTTCTTAAACCTCCGCGTTTCTTCCACCGAGTCTCCCTGGTCTTCGTTCTCTGGAAGAGGCGGGCGGTGAGGGCGGGCGCGTCCCGTGGCCGGGGCCGGGAGGGCGGGAGAAGAGCAGCCTCGCCCAGGGAGCGGGCTCCGAGCGCCCTGCCGGCTGGTTACCTGGCCGCCTGCGCTGGACGTGCGGGAAGGCCCTCCGCAGCCTGCGACACAGCGCGTGCACCTCGGCCTGCCCCGTCAGGAACACCAGGATGCCACCTGTGGGAAGAGGGAGGCCCCGTGACCCGCTCCTCCACGCGGCAAACAATGACGTCGCCCCAACCGGCAGCCAAGCCCTGCTCTGAGCGAGCCGGGCGCAGGTGGGAGCTGGTCAAACCGGGACTCACCGAAGGGTGCCCGGCAGCCACCCCCGGGCCGAGGGCACGGGGACTGGGATTCCTCGGTCACCGTCCCACCCGCCGCCCATGAAAGTCACGTGAAATGCCCAGAACAGGTCAACCCAGGGCCAGGGCCGGGCAGGCCACAGGAAGTGCCCACGTCAGGGGAAGAACCGAACCAGCGCCCGGGACCCGGGGTCCAGAGGGACGCTCAGGCGGGACACGCCGCTCTCCTGTCCTGTCCGGGGGCACCAGTGCCAACGACACCTGTCTGGGCCCCTGCTTAGCAGACGTGGACGGAGCACCCGTCAGCCACTGAGGCCGCGCGGTGCTTGGGGGCTGGGCAGGGCAGGGGCTGTGAGCACTCTGGAGCCAGTGAGGAAGCTGGGGTGTGGCAGGAGCAAGTCAGGACCCACCCGCTCGGGGAGGGCGAGCCCTCGGGCCTGGAGGGAGGACCGGCCTGCACTGGGGAGCCTCGCCTGTGGGGGGGCCTCACCTGCGGGCAGCATGCGGTGGATCTTGCACACCTTCCGGAAGCACTCGCCGCTGTAGTCCTCGAGCGGCGTCCGCTTGTTGAAGTGCACCGTCACCGGAAACTGCCGGGACTCCACCTGCAGCGGGCATGACGGGTGCCCGCGGGCCAAGCATCAGCCCAGCTCACCCCGCCCCCTCCTGGGCTTCCCCACCCGGCAGGTCTCCGAGCGGCGCCAGGGAACCTCCGGTACACTCGCTGCCCAAGTGGACAGGGCCCCGCCTGCCCGCCACCAGAGACCCTGGCCGGCGTCACCTTGATGACCGGGGGCGGCACGGGGAAGAGCCGCTGGTTCTGCGTGAAGTCCTCCACCCGCAGCGTGGCCGACATGATGAGCAGCTTCAGCGGCAGGAGCCTCTGTGAGCGACAGGCCGGTGACCCGCGGGCACCAGGGCGGGAGACCTCGGCCCGCTCCAGCCCTCAGCCTCAGCCTCAGCCCCGTTCTGGTTGCCAAAGATCCCAGCAAAAGGGGGAGAAGTGAGCTGACACAGGATGGCCCCTCCCAGGCGGTGGCTCGTGAAAGGGGGTCCTTAACTGCCCGAGGCTGGACCCGGGCTCCACGGGGTCCCCCATGGTCTGGGGTGGGGGGGGCGCGTTTCACAGCCGGGCCGCAGCAGCCGGATGCAGATGGAGCCTGGCCTTGGCCTTGGGACGAGGCTCTCCCTCCCGCCTACCTTGGCCCGGAGAGAGACGATGCGGGAGAGGAGGCCGAGGAGGATGTCCGTGTACACGCTGCGCTCGTGGGCCTCGTCGATGACCAGCACCTTGTACTTGCGCAGCAGGAAGTCCTGCGGGGCGGCCGGCGTGAGGCGGCACCTAACCGCGCCCCCCGCCCCCTCCGGGCCCCCTTTGGGAGGTCAGAGGAGCGACCGACCTTCTGGATTTCCTTGAGCAACACGCCGTCCGTCATGAACTTGATTTTGGTCTCTTCCGTCACGTTCCCTTCGTAGCGGATCTGATAGGAGACGACCCTGGGGACGAGCAGGGGAGTCCCCCGAGGTCCAGCAGGCTGGGGCTGCAGCCTCGGGGCCACGCCAAGGCGGGCGGCGGAGAGGCTGGCCCCAGAGGGCAGGGCCCTTGGCAAGATCCAGACACCTAACGGCCGCCTCCTGCTCGCCCCACTGGGGATGGAGTCCGCAGCCCGGCCACGTGCCCTGACCGAATTGAACTATGACCTCCTGGTTCACAGGCGGATGCTCCACCACTGCGCCACACAGGCCGGGTAAGGCTCATAATTTCCACAGCGGGCAGTTTATTTACTTATTTCAGCTTTATTCAAAGCAGAATAAGGGTCCAATATTTTTTTGTCTGTCTGTCTGTTAAGCTCACGTGAGGATATTTTCCATCGACTCTTAGAGACACATCAATTGGCTGCCCAACCAGGGCGGGGCAGGGATGAGGTACATGCCCCTGACCAGACTCGAACCCGGGACCCTTCAGCCCATGGGCTGACGCCCATGCGCTGACGCTTTATCAACTGGGCCACACCGGCTGCCCGCTCGGGCCACGGCGGGTACGTGAGCTCACGGCCCTGCCCAGGAGGGTCCCACCGCCCGCCGTGCAGAAACCCTTCCTGCCCATATAAGGAGACCCTGTGCTCAGACAGAAGTGGCGCCCCCGCCCAGCGCCCTCAGGATGGACGAGGGCCCCCGGGCCCGCAATGCTGCTCAGAGCCTCCCGCCCGGCTGACCCTGGGCAAGGCCCCCCGCCCCCCGGAGGCACAGCCCTCACCGTGGCGACAGGTTCATCTCCTTGGCCACTCGCTGGGACATGGCCACGGCGGCCACTCGGCGGGGCTCCGTGACGCCGATGATGCAGCCATCGCTGGGGGAGGGAGGACACAGCGCCAGGGACTGATCTCAGCGCTTCACCCCGAGTCAGTCACTTCACAGACGTGACAACCGTGGGAACGGGGTGCACTAACAGCCCCATCTCACAGCCAGGGAGACAGAGGCCCAGACACGGTCGACAGCCCACCCAGAGCCACACAGTGGTGACCGGCAGGGCCAGGACCGATCCCCGGGAGCCTGGACTTTCAGGGACAACGTCTCCACCGTCCCCCGGACCCCACCTGCTGTATCCGGCCTCGTAGAGGAACTGCGGCACCTGCGTGGTCTTCCCGCTGCCCGTCTCCCCGCACACGATGACGATGGGGTGCTCGGCCACCGCCTCCATGATCACTTGCTCTTCGGAGAGAATCGGGAGCCTCAGGCGCTCTTCCTGCAGAGGGAGAAGTCAGCCGGGGGGACCCTGCAGATGGCAGAGGGGACAAGGGGACTCTGCTCCGACAAAGACTACGTAGGGCAACGTGGTCTCTATAAAGGTGGGGGCCCCAGCCGGTGTGGCTCCGTGGCTGAGCGTCGACCTATGAACCAGGAAGCCAGGGTTCGATTCCTGGTCAGGGCACATGCCCCCGGGTTGTGGCTCCATCCCCAGTGTGGGGCGTGCAGGAGGCAGCCGGTCAATGATTCTCATCATTGATGTTTCTACCTCTTTCTTCCTCTCCCTAATCAATAAAGAAGAAAAAGGTGGGTGGTGTTCAGACTCGGGGACCATGCATGTCCGTGGTGAGTGGAAGCCTGGACCGCCGCGGGGGAGGGGACAGAGAGGCGAGCAGGGACCTGCAGAAGGCGAGATCCGTGTCCTTGGGCACAGCCTGGCCGGAGCAGGACAGCCCCCGGTACGGAGCGCAGTGTCACTGGGGGTAGTGGCAGCGGGCACAGGCGTGAGGCAGCCTGCCCGTCCCCGGGGCGCCCCTGTCCGAACGCTTGAACCCTCACCGCGCGGCCTCATCACAGGCCCCGGGGCACGAACCTGCATTTCCGGGGAGCGGTGGACGGGGATGAAGACGGCAGGCTTCGCGGGCGGCCTGGGCAGGGCGGTGGCCGCAGCCGGAGGAACCGGAGGCGCTGGGGGACCGCTGGGCTCCGAGGCCTCCCCCGCGTCCCGGGGCGGAGCAGGCGGCAGAGGCAGGGCCACCATCCCGGCACCCGCCTCCACCAGCTGGGCGTCCGGGGCCTCGTCCGGCTCCGACTCCCCTGAGGACTCGGACTCTTCCTCCGACTCCTGCAGCCGGCGCTTGCGGTGGGCCCCGCTCAGGCTGCTGACCTTCTCCGGACCCGGGGCCGCGGCCTCGTCGGCCTTCCTGCCGGGAGAGCCAGGAATCAGATGCCCGGCAGGACCCACCACCTGGGCGGGCGGGTGGGCGGGCTGCCGCCGGGCCGGCCAACTCACCCCCTGGTGTGGTACATGCGGTGCCCGGTGCCCAGCCTGGCCGTGGTGAAGTAGAGCCGCATCTCCGCCTCCGACACCTGCACCTCGCTCAGTTTCTGCAGCATCTGGGCGCGCTGCGGGCGGACACGCGTTAGCCACGGGGGTGGGGGGGCGTCGGCCTCTTCCCAGGGAGGTGACCCTCCCCGTAAGAGCTCCGCATGCCGGCACCGTTTATTTATATGCAGATATGTACTTTTTAACGTGCTTTCTATTGATTTTAGAGAGAGAGGAAGGGAAAAAAAGAGGAAAGGAGACAGACAGAAACAGCGATGAAACATCGATCGATCGGCTGCCTCAGGCACACCCCCCACTGAGGATCCAGCCCACAATCCCGCATGTGCCCTGACTGGAATGGACCGGCGACCTCTTGGGTCACAGGTTGACACTCAGCCACTGAGCCACACCAGCTGGGCAACTTTTATTTATTTAAAATAGGTTTGTATTGATTTCCGAGAGGAAGGGAGAGGGAGAGGGAGAGAGAGAAAAACAATGACGAGCGAGAATCATTGATTGACTGCCTCCTGCATGCCCCACACCGGGGATGCAGCCAGCCACCCGGGGGCCCTGACCAGGAATTGAACTGGGACCTCCTGGTTCATAGGTCGATGCTCAAGCCCTGAGCCACGCCGGCCGGGCGACCTTTATGGTTTTAAAGATTTATCTTTATTGTTGGAAGTATTACCGACGTCCCCCTTGACGCCCTCCGCCCGCCCCTGGGCCTCCCCTGACACTGCTGTCTGTGCCCATGGGTTATGTACCTAAGTTCTTTGGTTCACCTCTTCCCCTCCGACCCCTCACCCCCCACAGCCTTAAGGTCAAATGGCAACTGCACCGTTACGTGCGTAAGCCAACAGATGCGTGTGCTTTTCCTCCCCACGGGGTCTGGGGTCAACAAGACTCTGTCTGCACCACCGGCACAGCCGCGAGCAAACCTGCTGGCTGCTTTCTCCCGGTGAGCAACTCGCGAGTTTTTGTTTCATCCTTCTCGGAATTATACGTACTTCCTGTGTGCCTGTGCGTACCTTCCACCGTCCATAAAAGAGAAAGACGAGGGGAGGGGGCGGGGTTTCACAGGGACGCGTGCTCTGGGGGATGGGTGTCAGTGCCGCTAAGGGAAGGCCCGTGTGGCCCCGGCTGGAGACAACAGTGCCCTGTGGTGACCTTGACAGAGAGTCAACCGTGAATCGGCAGGGCCTTGAGATGGGGGTCTCTCAGTCTCTCCCCATGCCCGGCATTTCGGGACTGAGACCCCCCCGCCCCTCCCGCCGAGTCCCCCTTCTCTCTCCAGGATGGAGAGCCGGGTTCCGACCCCACAGAGCGGGCGTACCTGGCTCTTCTTCTCCTTCTGCTCCAAGATCCTCTGCAGCGCTTTCCGCTCCTTCTTGGTCAGAGGCCTCTTGGCCTTCGGCAGCGGAGGGGCCTTCGTCTTCTTCGTCCTCCTCCCCGGCAGGACCAGGGCGTTGCTGGCATCGACGCCTTTCAACGGGTCCCTATCTGCAAGGACACGTCTGTGTGACCCCGCCCCCGGGCCGGGGAGTTCAGATGCTGGCGGTACCCAGGGGTCCCCATGAATGCTGGTTTCCTCTGGGGGAGCCCCCCCCGCCCCCAACCCCGCATGCGAACCACCTGAACGCTCACCCAGGACCGGGGGTGCGGGCCCAGCCGGTCCTGTGTCCACTCAACTCATCCACCCGGCACGTGCCATGGGTCCGGCTCTGCTGAGAGCCAGGGTGCCTCCATCCCAGTGTGGGGGCGGGGGACGAGGAAACGGGATGAGTACCAGTGTGTCCCTGGGAACTGGGGGCTGCTCTCAGCGGGTCGGTGAGATCCAAACTATTCTCGTTATAACATTATGAGGCACCAAGTTTGTGCCATATCTACGTATTTATTTTTATTTAAATCTATTTTTAATTGATTTCGGAGAGGAAAAGAGAGGGAGAAACATCCATGATGAGAGAGAATGATGGATCGGCTGCCTCCTGCACGCCCCCTACTGGGGATCAAGCCCACAACCCGGGCCTGTGCCCTGACCGGGAATCGAATTATGACCTCCTGGTTCATAGGTCAATGCTCAACCACTGAGCCACTGAGCCACTCCGGCCGGGGCCCTGCCCCCATTTGTAAATTTCATCTCCACTCAGCCATACTGGCCACCTTCAGGTCTTGACGCAATGCTCTCTCTCTTAGCAAGCCTTCCCCATCCACCCTATGCAACATCACAGCTCACCCGTCACCTCTCCGCTCTGTCTCCTCAGTACTGAGGTCCACACCCCGTTCTGTATGTTTTCCCTGTTTGTCTTTGCTGTCTCCTCCCAGGAGCTGCTGCTAACCTCACTAAGGCAGGGATTTTTCATTTTTCTTAAGCCTCTTTTTCTTGTCTCCTCTCCAGCGCCTAGGGGTTCCTGGCACTCAGGAGGCAACTCCTACTAAAAGGAGTGCCAAGTGCCTTTGAGCAGGAGGGTCTGGGCTCAAGATACAAATCGAGGGCAAGGAGCTTATATAAACGAAGCCTTCAGGACAAACGAACTTATTTTCTTGCCCAAAGTCCCCTACGCCGTTATATCAGGGGAGAGAAACCCAGGCATTGTCCCGAATCCAGTTAAATCAGACTGTCACCCAGCCGGTGTGGCTCAGTGGTTGAGCCTGGAGATCACCACTCAGGGCACAGGCCCGGGTGGCAGGCTCCATCCCCAGTCGGGGGCGTGCAGGAGGCAGCCGATCCATGATTCTCATCATGGATGTTTCCATGGCTCTCTCCCTCTCCCTTCCTCTCTCTGAAGTCAATACAAACATATAAAAAACGTAGACTGTCACTGTGCCCCCTTCTTTGGATCTTAGAGGGGAGCTCTCTGGCCCCTCCCCCCCACCCCAGGGTGGTGGGGGCAGGGCGTCGTCGAGAGCCCTTGGGTTCCCATTGGCCTGCCCTGACCCCCAGGCCCGGGCCCTTCCCCCCAAACCCAGCCCCCGGACGCCTTACCCTCCAGTTCCAGCAACACAGGCGGCGGCTCTGGAGGGCCCTTCGAGGGGCCGGGGGCCGCCTGCTGGCGCCCCTTGACGTTGTACCGCCGGTGCAGCTTCCCCATGGCGCCCCGATCCCGTTCAGCCCTGGAGCGGACACCGGCAGCGTAGCCCCAAGCCCAGCCCACGTGGGTTCCTACACTACCGCTCCGGAAGGAAAACTTCCGGGCTGTGCTCTCGCGAGAACTAATAGGACCGTCGAGGGGCGGGGCTGGGGCGGGGCTAGGAGGGAGGCGGGGCCTGGCTGGGGCCTGGGCGGGGCCAATGTCAAGGAGGTCCCGTTTAAACGCAGGCTGTTTTCACTGGGTGTCTGTCCTCTGCGTCTCTTGGTTTGAACTATCCTCATATTAACTTGGCTTCTTGGGCATGGGAGTGTTTTGTCACCTTTCAGACGGTAACCCTGCCCTTAACACAAACGGATTCTCTCCTTTTTTTGTTGTTGCTCATTTGCACTTTCTGATACTCTTTTTTAAAAAAATATATTTCTTTATTGATGTCAGAGAGGAAGGAAGAGGGATGGAGAGATAGACACATCCATGATGAGAATCATGGATCGGCTGCCTCCTGCATGCCCCCTACTGGGGATCGAGCCCACAACCCGGGCATGTGCCCTTGGCCAGAATCAAACCTGGGACCCTTCAGTCCGCAGGTCCATGCTCTATCTGCTGAGCCACACCGGCTAGGGCCTGATGGTCTTTAGCAAACATACATTGGTCGTGTAGTAGAAAGGCACTCTTTCCTTGACAGGAACAGAAGGAGTCAAAGCAGAAGGCATCTGTTAGCCTTAAACTCTCATTACACATCACACGGTCTTTTTCTGAATCCTGTAATTATCTTGCAAGCAGTACAGTACTATTGTGTCGCCTTTTTTTCCCCCCTGTTAAAAGCGCTAACCCATTAAAGGCAAACATTTAAATTATATCATTAAAAAAAAAAAAAAGGTGAAGACGCCAGGAGTTATTTTAGACATTTAGAAAAGATAAAGTTACTTTTAAAAAAATATATTTTTATTGCTTTTTTGAGAGAGAGGGAGGGAGGGAGAGGCATAGAGAGACAGAAATATTGTTGAGAGAGGAACATCATCAATGGACTGCCTCCTGCACGGTCCCTACCGAGGATGGAGCCTGCAACTGAGGCAGGTGCCCTTGACAGTGAGGGTAAGGATAAAGCGACTAGTGTTTTTCTTAAGGCTGTCCCAGGAAGAACATTTGAAGATTCTGGAATGCAGAGTACATGAGCAATAAATAGTTGTTGAATGTAGGAATGAATAAATGGAGAGTGTGACTAGATTTGTATCAACTTCCCTTCTCCCCGCTGCCCCCAAGGCCAGGACAGACCCCCACAAACACACAAGTGATGCAGGAGGATCTGGGGGCACGTGAACATTTTAAGAAGTTCTATACTGGCTTTAAATGGCTTTTTGAACAAACATAACTAGCATATGAAATCTAGGTTTTCATAGTGTAGATTGTAGCAACCGAGTTTCTTTTAAAAAAATATATTTTATTGATTTTTCACAGAGAGGAAGGGAGAGGGATAGAGAGTTAGAAACATCGATGAGAGAGAAACATCCATCAGCTGCCTCCTTTACACCCTCCACTGGGGATGTGCCCGCAACCCAGGTCCATGCCCTTGACCGGAATCGAACCCGGGACCCTTCGGTCCGCAGGCCGACGCTCTATCCACTGCGCCACACCACACCGGTCAGGGCCGGAGTTTCTTTTTTTTTTTTTTAATATATTTTATTGATTTTTTACAGAGAAGAAGGGAGAGAGATAGAGAACTAGAAACATCGATGAGAGAGAAACATCGATCAGCTGCCTCCTGCACGCCCCTTACATGGGGATGTGCCCGCAACCCAGGTACATGCCCTTGACCGGAATCGAACCTGGGACCTTCCAGTCCGCAGGCCAACGCTCTATCCACTGCGCCACACCGGTTTCTGCCGGAGTTTCTTTAAATACGTATATTTCCTTAGATAAAAAGTGTCCATTTAAAAATTATGAAGTAGGTAATAGCACATTCCCCAAAACTATTGTACCCCCAAAGGTCATCTTCCGGAGAGTTCAAGAACATTCTGCAATGCAAGAAGGGGGGACTCTCATAAACGTCATGCTGAACCAAGGAGGCCGGTCAGGAAAGAGCCTATACTGTGACCCCACTTACATCACCTTCAACAACAGGCCAAATGGCCCCCTCTGGAGGGGGTCACAGCGAGTGGCAAAGGACCACAGGCGACCTCCCGGGGGCGCTGCCCATGTCCCGCTTCTCCGGGTGCGTGCGGGTTGCCCGTGTGTTTTCCTGTTTGTATGCTCTACTTTGTACTTTCAAAAAAGGCCAACTCTACGGCCCGTAAATATGTGAACACCGCCCCGGGGATCCAGAAAACACGGAAGCTCGGAAATAAGCTACGGCGGCTTTTCACTCTTGGAGCTGGCAACAATTCAGGTTTCTTCTCCGGGGCGTCCCAGTGTCTGGGCAGGAAAGCCCTTATCCCTCCTAGGAGGTGGCGCTGGTCCTCCCTGCTACTGAGTTCGGCGGGTCCAGGTCCAGGCGACTGGGGGGGCCTTTCGTTTTCCGGTTCCCCCGCCAACGCCCGGGGTTCCCATCGCTGGAGGACAGTGGCCTGGGTCCTTTCATTCCGGGGCTGCACAGGGATGGCCTCTGTCCCTCGCTCCTTCCTCGTGTCCTAGCTGGACTTTTCTGTAAAGCACTTTTCTTCCACGACGTGGGGCATCTGAGATGCAGTTCGCTCAGGCCCAGCTAGAGGGGCGCCAGATGTTTCCCCTTCTTTAAACAGTGCCGAATGGCCCTGGCCGGTGTGGCTCCGTGGATAGAGCATAGGCCTGTGGACCGAAGGGTCCCGGGTTCAATTCCGGTCAAGGGCACAGGCCTGGGTTGCGGGCTCGATCCTCAGCCGGGGGCGTGCAGGAGGCAGCCGGTCCATGATTCTCTCTCATCATGGATGTTTCTCTCTCTCTCTCCCTTCCTCTCTGAAATCAATAAAAAAATATTAAAAAAAATAGTTCAGAATGAACGAAAGAGCAGCGCCCTGGCCTGGGCAACCGCGGCCCTTGGTGGAGGAATATGTACATTTCTTGTTTTCCAGCCAACGGCAGCCACTTATCCGTGTTGAGGCTGTTGTAAGTTTTCCAGGCATGGGTTGCTTTTTACAGAAGTTTAAAATTATTTTAAAAAATAAAAATAGCCCTAGCTGGTTTGGCTCAGGGGATAGAGCATTGGCCTGGGGACTCAAGGGCCCCGGGTTCAATTCCCGGTCAGGGCACAGGCCAAGGTTGCGGGCTCGATCCCCAGTAGGGGGCGTGCAGGAGGCAGCAGGTCCATGACTCTCTCTCATCATGGATGTTTCTCTCCCTCTCCCTCCCTCTCTGACATCAATAAAAACATTAAAGAAAAAAAAAAAGAAAGGTTGACACCCTACCTGGTCAGGGAAGGCTTCCAGGGGGTGGGGGAGGGAAGACACAGCGACCTCAAACCTGTCCCGCCTGCTCCCGCCAGGTTGGAGGGCTGGGCGGGTACCCGCGTCCGGGGGCGGGGCCATACGTGGGCGGGGCTATGGCGCCTGTGCGCGCGGGGCGGGGCAGGTGGCGCAGCGCGGCGGCGGCGACGGGCACAGGCGGCGCGCGGTCCCCCAGCGCGCGGTCCTCCAGCGCGCCTACGCGGACCCCTCCGGAGTCGCCGCGTCCCTCGGTGCGGCCCTCCCCCCCCTCCTCCCGACCCCGCATCCCTCCGGCCCCGGGATGGGCGCGCGCGCCTCGGGCTGGCCCCGGGCCCGGGCTGGGCTGCTGCTCCTGCTGCCGCTGCTGCTCGCGCTGCTGGCTCCGGGCGCGCAGGGGGCGCGGGGCCGCGGCGGCGCCGAGAAGAACAGCTACCGCCGCACCGCCAACACCTTCTGGCAGAGCGTCGCCAGCCTGTTCGGCGAGGACAACGTGCGCGCTGCTCAGAAGGTGGGCGCTGGGCCGGTGCCCGCAGTCACCTTGCCCGGCCGCGCGCACCTGGCGCCTGGCGCCTGGGCCGTGCGCGGCCTCCGGGGCGTGGGGAGACGGGTACCGGGGATGGGGGTGCTTCGCCTACGTCCAACCTGCCCGCCAGTGTCAGGTCTGGCGGCGCGTGTGAGCGCAGGGCCTCGGGGCTCCTTCTACTCCGCGCCCCACTTCTCCTTGGAACTTGCCCCCCCCAGGGCGCCGCGGCCAGGGCCTCCAGGCTGCGCTGACGCCGGCCGCGTCTCATTCATTCATTCTCCGCGTTTGAATGAGCACCTACTATGAGCCAGGCACGTGCTGGCTGCCCAGGGGGCGCCCTGCCCGCCCGTGTCCTCTCCCCAGCGACCCCAGATTTCCTCTAGCCTCGCACCCAACTTCCCCTAGGGCCCTCCTCTGTTTGATTTGAAGATATTTATTTAAAAAAAAAAAAAACAGAACAAAACTTGTACTTTACAAGAAAAGAACGGGAGCGATGCGGCTGTCCCGTTGCTCCGGCAACTGGAACCTTCCTGAGCGCCTACTGCGCGGCGGGCCTCTCGCGTGGGGCGTTTGGTTCAGGGCCTGCAGCCCCCTGGGAGGGTGTCGAGCGCCCAGGAGGAGCTCAGAGAGGCGCCCCGCTCCCTGCTGGGCCCTCAGAGCTGGGTGGGACCGGCCGCCATTGGGGCAGTTCACCAGCGACTCCCCAGGAGGAGGAAGTGGATGGGGACCGATGCACGTGGTGATGTGGTTCCCTGCGCACAGCCTGGCATCCCTCTGGCTGCGCTAGTTCTGGGCTTTCGGAACCCGGAGAAGTTTGGGTGCACGTCGGGGCTCCACCACTTCCGGACTGGAGGGCCTGTGGCTCAGTCCCTTCATCCTGTTAAATGGGCACAATACTGCCTTGTGAGTTGGTGACTGTGAGGGGCCGGTACTTTCCCCACCGAGAGTCATGGCTGCGTTCAGATCAGCCACTGTTAGTTCTCTCTGGGCCAGGGCACCCGTCGGCCAGGGCCACCCGTCAGCGTTGCTGAGCTGGGCTGGAAGGACCTGCAGGGTTAAAGCAAGTTTTCTGGTACTTGAGATGGAGGGGAAGGGGAAGAAGAACATGAAAACGCAAATACAGCAGGCTAATTTTTTTACAAAATATCTTTTTGTGGATTTCAGAGAGGAAGGGAGAGGGAGAGACAGAAACATCAGTGATGAGAGAGAATCATGGATCGAGGTGTGACCTGGGAATGGAACCCTGACCTCCTGGTTCCTAGGTCGATGCTCAACCACTGAGCCACACCGGCCGAGGCCACGTTAATGTTTAAGTGGGTGCTTCTGTGTGGTCCCAGAACCATGTTCTAAATATCCACATGGCCCTTGGCAGAAAGAAAGCTCTCCCCCCCACACACACCCCCACCCCGCCTTAGGGCAGTCCTACGAGGTAGGTGCTGTTCCCATTTTACAGATGGCCAGATGGGGAAACTGAGGACAGGGTGGTGAAGGGACTGGTTTTAGGCGAGACCCAGTGGCAGAACCGGGACTTGAACCCAGGCTGTGTGGACCTGGAGCCCAGGGTCTCCTGCCCCGTGACTGTTCCCTGTGTCTCCAATCTGGGCCGTTTCTAGAAGGTGGCTGACTTATTTTGGTTCCCTGCTGAGTGGAGCGCGGACGCGCCAGGCTTGGGCTTGGGGGGCGACGGGTGTGTGAACCGCCACGCAAGGAGGACGGGTTGCATTTGGCTGCCGCTGTAGGTTTCCGGGCGCCTGGGCGATGGTTTGCGAAGGTTTGGGGGGTGTTTCATGAGACACCCTGGTTTTCTGATCGAGGACTCGTCTCAAATAAAACCCACGACCTGGTTTGGTGCAGGGGCCGTGCTGACCCACAGACATGGCTTGGACGCCCAGCCCTGCTGCTCGCCAGCTCTGGGGCCTGGGGCCTGTCTGGGTCTCCTTTCTGCCCAGGAGAGGAAGCAGGGCCCTGTCTGGAGGAGGAGCACGCGGTGGGTCTGGGCGGGTGGGTTGGCAGGGAAGGGAAGTTCCGGGGCAGGGATGGCGGCAGGGTTCCCAGGTGGCGGCGCGGAGGTCTGGGTCTTGGGGAGCATGGGGGGGGGAGGGATATGGGGGGGAGGATCCAGCTGCACCCGTGTGGCGGGAACATCTGAATGTGGCGGGAACAGCGAGGCTGAGAGCTGGTGGCGTTCTTTTCAGTTTGCTCATGTTTTTAGTTTTTATTTATTTATTTTTTAAAAATATATGTTATTGATTTTTTACAGAGAGGAAGGGAGAGGGAGAGAGAGTTAGAAACATCGATGAGAGAGAAACATCCATCAGCTGCCTCCTGCACACCCCCTACCGGGGAGGTGCCTGCAACCAAGGTCCATGCCCTTGCCCGGAATCGAACCCGGGACCTTTCAGTCCGCAGGCCGACGCTCTATCCACTGAGCCACACCGGTCAGGGCCATGTTTTTATTTTTAAAGAGCCTGCCTACACTTGTAGGTATAGAGATCCCCCCTCATTGGTGTTCTGTTGGTCCTGTGTATGCTCTTCTGCACCTTCTCTCTCTCTCTCTTTCTCCTCACCCGGGGATATTTTCCCATTGATGTTTAGGGAGAGAGGGAGAGGCAGAGAGAAACATCGACGTGAGAGAAACACATCGATTGCTTGCCTCCTGCACGAGCCCCGTCCAGGGCCCGGGCCGGGGAGGAGCCTGCAACTGAGGTACGTGCCCTTGACCGGAATCGAACCCGGGGCCCTTGGGTCCACAGGCCGACGCTCCGTCCACTGAGCCACACCGGTCAGGGCCTGTTTTTATTCTTAAAGAGCCTGCATTCCCTCGTAGGCGTGGAGATGCCCCCGCGTCGGTTTTCGGTTTGCACTGCACGGTGTACGCCGTTCTGCACCTTCTTCTTCCACTGACATTTGGAGATTGGACCTTCTCAGGACCCAGAGCAAATTAGCTGAAGGCTATTCCATCCTTTCACCCACCCCTCACGGGGGACGGGCTATCAGTGTATCAGTTTCCTGTCGTTACCACTGAAGCAAGGCCACAGGAAAGGCCTTCCTAGGTGGGGTTTTTTCCCCTTTTTTTGGTGTGTGTGTATGCACTTAGACAAACTCATCTGTAAATTGTTAGAAATAGAATTGCTGAGTCAAAGGGTCTGGTCTGTGCATTTTTAAATTTGTACTTGAGTGATCACCCGTGCCCTTTTCCTGCAGGCTAAGCATGGGAATTGCCCGCCCCCCCACCACCACCCCCCGCCGGCACACCCCACGTGATCACCACTCTGCTGACTTCTGACGACTCCCAGTCAGAAGCTGGGTGTCTGCTTGTGTCCCCTGTACGCCGTTTCTTCGGTGGTGGTCTTTTCTTTTTAATCAATTCTCTCTTTTATTTTTCCTTCCCGTTTTAAAAAAATAGGTTTTTATTGATTTTAGAGATCGAGGAAGGTAAAGGGAGAGAGAGAGAGAGAGAGAAACATTGACGTGAGGGAGAACCATCGATCGGTTGCCTCTCGTGCGCACCTTGACCGGGAACCCGACTGTCACCTCTTGGCTCCTATGTTGATGCTCGACCGCTGAGCCACGCCGGCCGGGCAGGAGAGCCAGTTTCAGATGCTCAGCCAGTTCCCCGGGAGGCATTTGTCCCCCACACCTGAGCCCACGGGCACACGTACGGGGTCCCGTTGCCCGGAATAGCACGGACGGGGGGCAGCCTGGGTGCCCGTGAGCAGGGCCTTGGTGAGACCGCGGGTGTGCATCACAGACCTACACACAAGGAAGCGGCCTGGCCAGCGTGGCTCCGTGGTTGAGCGTCAGCCCATGAGCCAGGAGGTCACTGGTTCAATTCCCCTGTCGGGGCGCCCAGGTTGCAGGCTGGGTCCCCAATGTGGGGTGTGCCGGAGGCAGCCCACCCACCTCCCCCTGGTGTTTCTGTCTCTCTCCCACTAGTCTTCACGCCAAAGGGGGTCCCGGGTTCGATTCCCGGTCGGGGGCAAAGGCGTGGGTTGCAGGTTCCCTCCGGCCCTGGCTGGTGTGCCTGCAGGAGGCAGCCAGTGGCTGTGTCTCTCTCATGTTGATGGTTCTCTCTCTCTCCCCTTCCCTCCCTCCCTCCCACTCTCTCTAAAAACCAACGGGAAAATGTCCTCAGGTGAAGACTAACAACCACAAACTCGTGAAAAAGGGACATCAGGCCGAGGACAGCAGACCCTCGGCCAAGGGCGAGCAGAGGGCTCCAGGCCGTGGGGCGAGGGCAGGCGGCCCTGCGGTGCGGGTGGGGCCCCGCGGGGTGTGCAGAAGGGGGGTGGCACTCCATTTTGTTCCGTTCGTGGCCCACGACAGTGGACGGTGGGTCCCGGCTCGCCAGTCCCCTGGGCCGCTGGTGGCCGTGGTGACCCGTGGCTCTGTTCCTGCTGACGGTAAACGGTGAGCTCGCTGGGCCCAGACGGCGGCGGCGGCTGGGGCGGTCACGACCTTCTCTGTCTCCGCAGCTGCTGACCAGGCTGACGGAGAAGTTCGTGCATGGCGTGGACGTGTTTCTGGAGACGCTGTGGAAGGTGTGGGTCGAGATCTTGGATGTCCTTGGACTGGACGGTAGGTGGAGGGCGTGCCCTCGAGGCGCTGTCCCGCCAGTTCTGTTCCGGGGGGGTCTCCCGGGGGGACGGGTCCCCTCCGTGGGCGGGATGAGGCGCACCTTGCGGGGTTCGGGGGAGGGGGGTGGGGGAAGGCCGCGAGGACGGGGATGAGCACCGGTTGTGATAGTAGCTTCCACGGATGGTCCCTCAGAGCCGAGGTTCCGGTGCCATTTAGGATTCGGTGCCAGGGAGGGGCCGCGCCCGCGTGTCTGCCCCGGGCCCGCCGTGCGGAGCAGGCGTGCGTTCCCTGGGATCCGTGTCAAACCGCTCCCGCCCTGGCCGGTGCGGCGCAGCGGATAGAGCGTCGGCCTGCGGACCCCAGGGCCTTCCGGTCAAGGGCGCGTGCCTCGGCTGCAGGCTCCTCCCCGGCCCGCGCCCTCCATCGATGTCGTTCCCTCTCTCTTGCACTCGCCCTAAAAATGAACGGGAGATATCCTCGGTGAGGGTTCAAACAAAGCAAAAAGGAACAAAACCGCTCCGGTCACTTCGTCCGAAAGGGGATTCATGCAGAGAGAGGGTGCTCGCGGAGTCACCCGGTGAAGGGACGTGTGACCCCGCACAGGGCCCTCCTGTCCTGCCCTGGGAACTGGGAACGTGACAGCAGGACGGGGCCGGGGCCAGGCCGCCGCCTCTCGCCCCCGGACATCTGCTGCCGCCTCCGTGGCGGGGTCCCCAGACCACCCCGGGCTCTGGGACGCTTGAGGAAGACTCGCAGGACCTAGCTCGGCGTCACAGTCGCGGCTGCGGCGTATCCGGGCGAAAGGACGGGAAGCCAGATCCGCAGAGGGGAACGGGTGCGCGAGCTGAAGTCCCGAGGAGACCGGGCTCCAGCTTCCGGAGCCTTCTCGGGGGAGGCACACGGGACACGCTCCGTTCCCCAGCACGGAGCTGGGACAGCACGTGTGCACGTGGCATCTGCCCGGGAAGCTCCTTGGAGACCCAGCACCCAGGGTGTTTGCGGGGGCCGCTCAGCTGGGCACCCCCTGCTTGGCAGGCACCCAAGTCCCAGGAAAGCTGGGGGTCAGCGTAAACCATCCCGTTTGTGCAAGCAGTCCAGGCCCCGGAGAACGGAGGGGCCCCTTTTCCCAGTCCCACGCCCGCAAGCCCATGACCGCGATTCCCCACAACGCTGACCGGTGTCCCACACGTTTAGCTCCGTTCTGACGCGGCCTGCCTGGAGACCACAGGCCACGACTTCCGGTGGCACCTGGACGTGACACGGTTTTCCTGAGGGCTGTGAGCTCCGAGGGTGTTCAGCGTCCGCCTCCGTTCTGGCCTCGGCCTCCGCACCTTCCCGGAGCCCCTGTGGGTGTCTCCTGCAGGAGCCATCGCCCAGCCCTTTGCCTGCTCGGTCTGCTCCGTCTTTGGGTCTCTGCTGTGTGACACCTCCTCCGAGGAGTCCATCCTGATTATTCCATGTAAAGGGACGTCGTCTGTTCTCGCACCACCCCTTCTTTCTCTTTATGGCATTTGTCTGCTGTAACCTCCTGTGTGTGTGTGTTGGGGGGGGCAACGGAGAGGGGGGTACCGCTCTGGAATCTCAATGTGAAATGTTCTCACTGTCACACTCAGAAAGGAAACCGGTGGAATTCATTTTAATGTACCCGGTTAGACCCAAAATACCGTCCTCTCAGCGTGTTATCAACATGGAAAATGTGTGATGAGGTGTAATTGTCTTGGTTGCAAAAAAGAGGTGCCTGGCTGGTGTGGCTCAGTGGTTGAGCATTGATCGACCCATGAACTAGGAGGTGGCCAGTTCGATTCCCGGTCAAGGGCGCAGGCCCGGCTTGCGGGCTCGATCCCCAGTGTGGGGCGTGCAGGAGGCAGCCAATCCCTGATTCTCCCTTATCTTTTATGTTTCTCTCTCCTCTCCCTTCTCTCTCTGTCCCTTAAAAAAGAAAAACCAATAAATCAATATTGGAAAAACTTAAAAACAGAACCGCCCTCTGACCCCGCGATCCCACTGCTGGGACTATAGCTAACGGAAAGGAATCACCCGACGTATAGGAGACGCCGGCTCCCCCACGTCCATGGCAGCGTCGTCTTCAGTAGCCAAGACCTGGAGACGGCCTACGCGGTCCTCTTTGGTGACGGGAGGAAGCAGGTGTGCACCAAGGCAACGGCGTGCCCTCCGGCCACGCCAAGGGCGGAGGTTCTGCCGCTGTTGACCAATACGGATGGACCTTGGCGGGGGGTGAAGCTGCGGTGAGCCCGGCAGAGAAAGCCAAGCGCTCTGTGACCTCCCCCGGACACGGACGCTAACGGCAACCCCGCCCGTGGGAGAAGAGGCCAGAATGGCGGGGACCAGAAGCAGCTGGGGAGAAGGGCGTGGGCTGGAGGCGGTCAAGCTCTAGATAAACCCACACGAGGGATGTGACGTTTGGCGTGATGGCTAGGGCTAGCGCTGCTGGAGGACGTGTAGGGGGCGTTGCTGAGGGGGTGCTAGATGCCGCCGGCGGGGCTCGGGTTGAGCGACGACCGAGGAACCAGGAGGTCATGGGGGGATTCCTGATCAGGGCGTAGGCCCGGGTTGCGGGCTGGTGCCCTAGCGGGGAGCGGGCAGGAGGCAGCCAATCAATGATTCCCTCTCGTCATGGAGGTTTCTGTCTCTTTCTCCCTCTCCCTTCCTCTCTGACATCATAAAAAGAATATTAAAGAGAGAGAGCCCTAACTGGTGTGGCTCAGTGGCTAGAGCATCGGCCTGCCGGGTTCAATTCCGGTCAAGGGCATGGACCTTGGCTGCGGGCACATCCCCAGTGGGGGGTGTGCAGGAGGCAGCTGATGGATGTTTCTCTCTCATCGATGTTTCTAACTCTATCCCTCTTCCTTCCTCTCTGTAAAAAAGTCAACAAAATATATTTTAAACGAGAGAGAGAGAGACCTAGATCCTAAGAGTTCTTAGGACAAGCAAAAAAATTTTTTCCCATTTTTGTATCCATCTGAGATGACGGAGGTGAAGTAAGCTTATAGGGAGCTGATGCCAGACTAGAGGCGGGGAGAAGCATGCTGGACTAGGGCGTGTGCGTGCTCCCCGGGGTTCGGTAAAAAAGGTGTGTGGCGGGCGCCGTGAGGCGAAAGACGGCCAAGGACGAGCGAGCGTGAGCGGGTGCCGGCAGGCGCGCCCCCCTCACCGCTCCCCCCACTTTTCTGTGTGAATGTCTCCCTGAGCCGGCACGCAGAAGACGCAGCTGCCACGTCCCCTCCACCCTCACGAGGGCATGTGTGTGGGGGTGCCAGGTCCGCGTAGGGTTGGCTGGGAGGAAGGACCCCCCGCCCAGCAGCAGCCTTATGGAGGCGGAAGCGCGTTTCCCTTACGGGGAAGGTCGCAGGCAGGCGGCTAGGCAGGTAGGTCACTGGGCAGCGCCAGGTCCTCGGGACCCAGGCCCCTTCCATCTTTTTGCTCCCCAGTCGGTGACTTTTCTCCCCTCATGGCCCGAGACAGCTGCTCCCAGTCCTACTATCGCATCCAATTCCCGGCAGGCCGAGGAACGAGAGGTAAAGGGCACCTTTCTGCTACTTTGAGGAGGAAAACACACACACACACACACACACACACCCTTAATCCATCACAGAGCGTTTCTGCTTCCTTCACCAAAGGTTGCGTAGCTTGAAGGGGAGACTGAGAAATGCCTTCTTCCGAGGCAGCCGGGGGGCCCCGCCTGCACCTGGGCATCGGTTGCTTTGCTGCAAGAGACGAGAAGGGCCCTGGCCAGTGTGGCTCAGTGGGTAGAGCGTCGGCCTGCGGACCCAAGGGTCCGGGGTTCGATTCCGGTCAAGGGCACGTATCCTCGGTTGCAGGCACCTCCCCGGCTCAGGCCCTGGTCGGGGGCGCGTGCAGGAGGCCACCCCCTCGATGTGCTTCTCTCACGTCGATGTCTCTGTCTTTCTCTCTCCCTTCCGCTCTCCCTAAAGATCCATGGGAAAAGATCCTCCGGTGAGGATGAGCAGCAGCAGCAAAGAGAGGAGGCGGGAGGACACGGGGGCGGGGGGGGACAGGGGAGGGCAGGCAGACTCCCCCCGGGGCTTAGCGTGAAGGTTCCCCAGGCAGCTTCCTGCCTCGGGCGGTGGCCAAGGCCCAGCAGGCGCGCTGCGCTGCCCTCGCCCAGCCTGTGCCAGCCTGTAACCGGCCGCTGTCCCCCTCTCGCTCTGTCCCGCAGTCTCCAACATGTCACAGTACCTGAGCCCCGCCTCGGTGGCCAGCAGCCCCGCCCGCGCCCTGGTCCTGGTCGGCCTCCTGATGCTGGCCTACTGGTTCCTGTCGCTGACCTTGGGCTTCGCCTTCAGCGTCCTGCACCTGCTGTTCGGCCGCTTCTTCTGGGTGGTGCGCGTGGCGCTGTTCTCCATGTCCTGCGTGTACGTCCTGCACAAGTACGAGGGCGAGCCCGAGGGCGCCGCGCTGCCCCTGTGCTTCGTGGTGGCCGTCTACTTCCTGACGGGGCCCGTGGGCGCCTGCTGGCGCAGCCCCCCCGGCGGCCCCGGCGTGGAGGAGAAGCTGGAGCAGCTGGACGCCCAGGTGCGGCTGCTCAACATCCGCCTCAACCGCGTGCTCGAGAGCCTGGACGGCGCCGCCAGCAAGTGACAACCAGCCGCCCGGCCGGGGCCCGCCGCCCCGGCGCCCGCGCCCTCGCTCCGCAGACAGCAGAGGAGGAGGAAGAGGAGGCCAGCCAACCCCAAACTGTCTCAATAAAGGTGCCTGAGCCAGGGGGGGGCGCTCGGTGAGGGTGTTTCGGCCGTGGCCCACGCGCGGGGCGCCTGCCGGGTGCGGGCCGCGGGGGAGAGAGGTCTTTTTAAACGGAGGCGCGACCCTGTCAGCTGCGCAGCCCCTGACATGTGTCCGGTAGAGCATCCTGTGGATCCCCCCCTTCCCCCCCCGAGCACTTAGGGAACATGTTTTGTAAGGTGGTTTTTTTTAAAAATAAAGACAGATCCGGGTCCCGTTGCTTCGACGCTCATTCGACGTGTCAGAGAAGGGACGGACGGCGGGCGCTCCCTGGACGGGAGTGTCACGTTCCCGGGAGGTGAGCCCCGGCTGCCTGACGTTTTGGGTGGATGTTGACCGAGTCGATCCACCTTGTCGCCCCCGCCTGCGGACGGTTGGGCTCGAGGCTCCGGACCTGTCTCCTGGGTCCCGAGGGCCCCGGCCACGCCCCCCAGCAATGCTCTCAGTGAAGACCTACCCCCCTCCCCCCCACTTCTGTACTCGGATGTATTTTAGGCTCCGCATTTTTGTAAAGGAAAAAAAAACAAACAAAAAAACAAACACCCCAGGACGGGGCAGGGAAACGTTTTGGGGTCGGAGGCCAGGAGCGCCCTGGGCAGGCGGCCGGGCTCCCTCCGGAACCTCTCGGCGGCTCCCGTCTCGCCCCCTGTGCCAGCCGGTAGGGCCTTGGCGGGAAAGATACACTCTTGAGGGTTTCCGGTTTGCTGGTTGCTTTTTTAATCCTCCCCCGAGGGTATTTCCCCGTTGATTGTGGGAGAGGGTGGAAGGGAGAGGAGAGGGACAGAAACATCGAGGGGAGAGACACACAGCGGTGGGTTGCCTCCTGCACGCGCCCCGACCAGGGCCCCGGGCAGAAACCTGGCTTCTGTTGGGCCTATTCTTCACCCCAGGCAGTGTGGGAATCTTTCCCTTCTGTCTCCATTCCATGGGGGCTGGGAGGGTATGTGGCCTCCTGTCCCTGCCCTTCCCGGCCCCCCGCCCCCCCCTCACCCCATCTCTTTCTTTGTCTTCTCTTTTGTACGTGGGAGATGTATTTTTGTACCCTATCTCATGCCTTGAAGAGAAACCTTTTTCTATCTCCAGGGCTGTGGGCGGGAGGAGGGTCCCGCTTCGCTCCACGGGATATAAACACGTCCCGGTGAGAACCGCGGCGGCGCCGTTGGCGAGGCTCCGCGGGTGAGGTGTCTCCATCGGGGTTCGCTTCCCGAGGCTTCGGGAAATACCAGGAACAGGAAATAGTCCAGAAAAAAGAAAAGAAAAAAAAAAAGGCTGAGTTTGGATGGCGGGCTGTGTGTGGACCGATGTTCGCCGGGACCTCGTGCTGGCTGCGCTAGGAGCCAAGCGTGGGGTGGGAGCCTGCCCCGCGTCCGGGTTCTGGTCCCAGGACTAGTGGGCGTTCCCTGCCTCGCCCCGGCCGCCCGGGCTTCCAGGTGCCAGGGTTCCCGACATCATTCCCAAGGACAGCGCTGCAGCCACTCAGAATCGCTTGAGCGTTGGCCCTGTGGATTGTGCTGGGGGTCTTTCCGTTTCTTTTTGTTTTAAATGTGTTTTTATTGATGTTTAGAAGGAGGAAGGGAGCGGGAGAGAGAAACAATGACCGGCTGCCTCCCGCACGCCCCCTGCTGGGGATGGAGGCTGCAACCCGGGCGCAGGCCCTGACCGGGAATCGAACCGGCAACCTTTTGGTGCACATGAGAACGCCCGGCCCACGGAGCCACCCTGGCCAGATTATTGGGCCAGCGTCTTCGTTTATAAAGGTGACTGCCTGAGGACAGGTAGGGTTCACGCCAGTGAAAGGAGGTTTTTAATGCTCAGGCGCCTGAAGAGGAGGCGCGCCACGCTGCGCCACGCCACGCCGTGCAGGGCCACACGTAACCTGTCACACGCAGGGTCCGCAGAGACAGGGGCGAACTGGGGGCCGTGCCAGGTCAGGGTCGGTGGCTGCGCGGCTCATGGCTTTGGCACGCCCACGAGGGCCGGCTCGCGGGGACCACGGAAACCCCGTTGGCTGTTAGTCTGTCTCTGAGGCCGCGGTTCTGGGCAGCCATTCAGGATAACACACCCAATAGCCAACGCCGGATGCTAAAGGTCCGAAAGCGCTCCCTTTCCCTGCTTCCTGCCGCTTCAGACGCTTCGGATGCATGACATGTGCCTGGCGGTTGATGCCAGGACCTGCCCCCGGCTGGGTGTGGACTCACCCCAAACCCCAGCTCTCTGCCACCCAGCGTGCTCACGTTGAAAGGCATTCTCGAGCCCGGCCACTGTGGCTCAGGGGTGGAGCGTCGACCTATGAACCAAGAGGTCACGGGTTTGAGTACGGGTCAGGGCACCGGTTGCAGGCTCCATCCCCAGCAGGGGGCCTGCAGGAGGCAGCCCATCAAGGATTCATCATTGTTGCTTCTATCTATCCCTCTTTCTTCTTCTCTGAAATCAATAAGAATATATTTAAAATAAAACCACACACACACACACACACACACAGGAAAAACTTCCTGAGACCCTAAGGTGTCGACCTCCGCCTCCCCCCAACTTTATTTTTCTAACGAGGTCACTGTTCTGCACAGTTTTTGTTCTTGGCCCTTTGGTTGGATTTTTGTGCCTCGCTTGTGAATAATAGAATTACACTGAGTGGCCAGATTATTCTGACCTCTGAACCCATAATAATCTGGCCACTCAGTGTGTATATATATATATATGTATATGAGAGGTCCGGTGCATGAATGCGTGCATGGGTGGGGTCCGGCCAGCCTGGCCAGGGGGAGGGGACATGGACAGTTGGCCGGCCTGCCTGCTGGTCGAACTCCTGGTCGAGGGGACCATGTGCCTAGGAGCCTTTGATTCTATAGGACGGACACGGAGCGGCCGGATGGTGATGCGTTCCGAGATCATCGTCGTCTGGCCGCTCCGTGTGTGTCTAGTTTGGCAGGATCGCACGCAGTCCCCTTAAACTTAGTGCTAGGTGGCCGTCCTACGAGGAAGGCCCGGCACCTGGGACACAGACAGACGGGTCCGAGTACTGCCTTTCCACACTCTGCCCTCCCATGACCCCTTGACCCGTGGCAGCCACGCGGGGACCAGCGTCGCCTTTGGGGGGGGGGGGGGCGCAAAGCGGATCGGCGATCGCACCTGAAAACCTGGACGGCGCGTGTCAGCAGGGACCGCATGTTCCCGCGTCTTCACGCCGACTTAAAGGTGCGAGGGCCCATTTAGTTCCCGCGTGTGGGTTCCATCTCCGAGGTCCGCGCAAGCGCGCTGATTTCTGGGCATGGAGACGGTGATCAGCGCTCCCTCCAAACTCAGCAAAGCCATCTCGCTCCTCTTCACTGGAAACCCCACTGGTGAGGTGTGGTGCCCGTGGTCCACAGTGCATTCCCCGTGCAATACTTTGTGTACCTGGCCATAAATTTGATAGAGCATTTAATTGGACCTTTTTTTCCTATAAATCACCTGATTTGAATATAGTCGTGCGTGGGCGTGTATGTGTGTGCGTGTGCGTGTGGTGTGCACAGTTTCAGTGCCATGAGCTGAAACTGATTCTACAAATAGCGCATATAGACCTAAATGTATAAGGCTTGTTTGTATTTTTTCGGCAAAGCGATACATTCCTGTTATTTATTACAATAACTGGCTTTGGTGTTATGTAGAGATCTTTGTAGACTGATTTCAGAACAGAATTAAACTGTTGTGACGATGACAGCTTAATAAATGTTTTCTTGTAACAACTGGCTGTTGTATGACCTCCTAAGTCTGCTTCCTCCCTTCCGGCCAAGCCTACGTGGAGTTACCCCAGTTTCGACACGTCGTGGAGATTCTGTGAGAAGATCAGGCCATCTTTCTTTTCTTTTCTTTTTTTTAATATATTTTATCGATTTTTTACAGAGAGGAAGGGAGAGGGAGAGAGAGCTAGAAACATCGATGAGAGAGAAACATCCATCAGCTGCCTCCTGCACACTCCGCACTGGGGATGTGCCCGCAACCAAGGCACATGCCCTTGACCGGACTCGAACCCGGGACCCTTCAGTCACAGGCCGATGCTCTATCCACCGAGCCACACCGGCCAGGGCGGGCCATCTTTCATTGGAAGTGTTCATGGGAGGCAGGGCTATCAGATAAAATACAGGATGCCTGGTTCAGTGTGCATTTCAGGTAAACAACAAACATGCTTTAATTTTTGTTAATCCTCACCTGACCATATCACACACACACACACCCCTCCGCCCCGCCGGTGATGTTTAGAGAGAGAGGAAGAGAGAGGGATAGAAACATAGATGAAGAGAAACATCCATCAGCTGCCTCCTGCATGCCTCTATTGGGGATTGGGCCTGCAACCCGGGCATGTGCCCTGCCGGGGAATGGAACCACGACCTCTCCTGGTTCATGAGGGAAGCTCAACCATGGAGCCGGCTGGGCTGTGTTAAATGCTAACCGGTAGCTATAACCCACAGGAGGAAGTGCTCCTAGGGTAGGTTCAAGGATATGAAAAGGTCCTGGCCTTGGTCTGATTGGGCTGCTGTACACAGAAACTAGTGGCCCAGTGCATGAAATTTGTGCATGCGGGGGGGGGGGGGCCCTCAGCCCGGCCTGCACCCTCTCCAATCTGGGACCTCTCAGGGGATGTCCGACTGCCGGGACCGGGCCTAAACCAGCAGTAGGACATCCCTCTCGCAATCCGGGACCGCTGGCTCCTAACTGCTCACCTGCCTGCCTGCCTGGTTGCCCCTAACCACTCTGCCTGCTAGCCTTCTTGCCCCCAACTGCTCCCTCTTGCCGGCCTGCTGACCCCCAACTGCCCTCCCCTCCTGACCTGATTGCCCCTAGCTGCCTCTGCCTCAGCCCCACCACCATGGCCTTGTCCGGAAGGACTCCAGGAAGGTCTCCCGGTCTAATTAGCATATCACCCTCTTATTAGTATAGATCCTATGGATTGGCTGGCGCAAATAGCAAACGTTCATTTAGGACAGCTCTGGAGCCTGGAAGTCCACGATCAGGGTGCTGGGTGTTTGGTGTCTGGTAAGGGGCAGCTTCCTGCTTCTCTGCTCTGTGACCCTTGATCCCTTGTCACCTCTCACTAACTGATGTTCACTTCCTTCCCTCTGACTTCGCGGGGTCCCCTCCGGGCCCCCAAGCGCTCTGGGTCCTCACATACGAGGAGCCCCGCCCCCGTGCATCTCCGAGTGTAGAAATGTTAGCGTCACCGTGTCCCAAACGCAAACCCCTCTCTCTGCCCCACGGGAGCTAAGCGCTGGGAACCCGGGGAGCCCCGCACGCGGGGCGGGAATGACTCGCTCAACACCTATCAGGTTGTCAAGGTGACAGCGCGCGGCCTTCACCGGCGAAGGGTGGCCCCGCCCCGCTGCTCAGCTCCCATTGGGCACTCCCTTTTCAGGATCTCCCTTGGGATTGGCTGAGAGGCGCGGCCCATGTACCGGAACGACTTGCGATTGGTTGGCGCTCAGGTCGTGGCGCGCAGTCTGGGCTGATGTGGGGCCAGCTCTCCATCAGCCAATCAGCGTGCGAGCTGAGAATGGTGCGTGCGTGTGGTGCGGATCCATCCGCCGCCGCCGCCGCCCTGGGACCCAGCTGCCGGGCGAGGGAGGGCGGGGCCGGCGGGACCAGCGGGTGGGACTCGGGGAGGCTGCGGGACTCGCTGTGATGCCCTGCGGAGGAGAAATGAACAGCACGGGACAGCGTTATTAGAGCGGACTTTGCCTGCTTCTATGCAAATTGAAACTCTGGCTTGGCATCCAAAAGAATAATAATAATAACAATAATAATAATAAAAGAGGGATCTCTTACCCTTTGGGGAAGCATGGATGAACCTGGGAAATACTATGCGGAGTGAAAGAAGCCAGACGGAGAAAGACATGATCGTACTTTTCTGTGGGATCTCATGAACAAAATGAACAGACTGCCACACCTCCACGTGGGGCTGGGGAACGAGAGGAGATAAACCCAAGACCTTCTATGCTCATATGCACCGCCCATGGACAGGGGCAGTAGGGCAGTGAAGACCCGGGGGAGGGGGGGGAGGGGCTGGGCGGAGATGAGGGGGACGGGAAGGGGAGGGATGGGAGATATCCGTAATACTATCGACAATAAAAATATATTTTAAAATGGGGAAAAAAAGAATTTAAAAAACTTGCCGAAGCCGCTTTGGATCAGTGGACAGAGCGTCGGCCTGCGGACTGAAGGGTCCCGGGTTCCATTCCGGTCAGGGGCATGGACCTTGGTTGCGGGCACATCCCCAGTGGGGGGTGTGCGGGAGACAGCTGGTCGATGTTTCTCTCATCGATGTTTCTAGCTCTCTATCCCTCTTCCTCCCTCTCTGTAAAAAATCAATAAAATATATTTTTTAGAAAAAGAATTTAAAAAACTCACCCCCAAAATCATGAATACAAATAAATAAAAGAACCCTTATAATAAAAATAAAAGAAAGGTTAAAATTCCCACAGTGTTCAAAAGAAATGCCCCGTATAGCCTTGCAACATAGAGGAGAGAGACAAATTCTGACACTCCCCCCCCCCCAGTATTTTTAACCTAATTTACATAAATATGTGGGCGGCTGCTGTGCACTCCGCCGCCTGGACCCAGATGGGCAAGGACGAAGCGCTGTGGGGCAGCTTGCTGGAGGCACACACAGGGCTTCGATTGGGGGGGCCCAAGTGCAGGGTTGTGGGTGGAGGATCGGGGCGCTTTGTGGATTGCACTCACATGCAATGAAATGGGGTGCGGAAAGGCTTCTGAAGGAGGAGCCGCCTCTGGAGGCCTTTCACCAGCTGCATAGGAGGAAGTAGAGCGTGAAAAAGGAAAGTGTGCGTGTGCATGCGTGTGTGTGCGTGTGTGTGCATGCGCATGTGAGAGAAAAATTACATTTCTTTGCGTCTCGTCACACCATCTAGCCCCTTCCTTAACCACATGTGCCAGATGAATACACTAGAGACTTTTAATTTTTCATGATCCTTTTCTGATATATATATATATATATATTTTTAATTTATTTATTTCCAAGAGGAAGGGAGAGGGAGAGAGAGAAACATTAATGGTGAGCGATGTTAACGTAAAAAAACAAACAAACCATTGAAACCTGTAAAGAATCTTTGTGAGTTTATTTGAGCCAAACTGTGGACATAGGCCGGGAAGCAGAACCTCAACACATTGAGATAATGCTCCGGAGAATGGCGGGTACACCTGTATTTATACATGGCAATCAAAGGAGGGACGCAGGTGGGTTCCATGAAATTCATTGGAGATAGATTAAGGAGGAGGGAGAAAGCGAAGCGGTGGGAAACCCCTGGGGTTGGATAACAAGTGCAATGATGGACACATACTTAGGTGGGTGCGGGAACAATGAACGTGATAATGAAGGAATCTGTGGCATCTGTCCTGGCGCCTAGCACACTGGGTGATGCCCCAGGGGCTCCAGAACAAGGGGAGTTACTAGTTACCCAGACACTTCAAGGGTGTGTTATCATAGATGCAAAAGACAGACGGGCTCAGTTAACGTAAAGGCTGACCTTGTCAGTGAAGATACCGGCCGAGGACGTAACTACCCACCGTCACTGCGTTTAAAGTTTCATTTCAGACCGTCCTCTGTGGTGACTTTAGGTCTGTGCGTTTGCAGACCGCCATGCAGGCCTCCCCTGAGGTCAGCACGTGGCCCCTTCCGTCCACAGAGAGAATCGTGGATGGACTGCCTCCTGCACACCCCACACTGGAAGAGCAGAGAGAGTCAGCAACCCGGGCGTGTGCCCTGACCGGGAAACTAACCGTGACCTCCTGGTTCATAGGTCGCCCCTCACCCACTGAGCCACACCGGCCGGGCGTGTTCCTTTTCTCTGGAAGCGTGGCTTCTGCAGAAAGGGAGGAGAAGGAAAGGCGGGGAAGGCATTCGCGGTGACAGATGCTTAGCGTGAGCCTGCCCCGTGCCAGCACAAGGAGGAAGCCTCTTGCTTTCACGCCACCTCGCTGTCCAAGGCGCAGGCAGGAGAAGAAAAAGCAAACACGGTTAAGAATCAGGGTGATCTCGCCTCGCCCTGGCAAGGAAGCAAGATGGAACCGCGTGTAGGCGGCCTGGGCGGGGGGTGGGGGGAATGGGTGACGGGTCGTTGGCTGGCCGGGGGTGGGGGGGTTGGGGGGGGGGAGGCCGGTTAGTGGGGGTGACGGTGGAACTGATGACAAATGTCTGTGTCAAGTGATTCAAGCCGAAGGCTTGGAAGACAGGAACTGACGAGTCTCCCCACCTACAAGGAAGTGAAGCATCCGGCCCAGGCCTGAGTGTGGAGGTAGAACCTTCCAGACAGGTGGCATAGCCCGTGCCAAGGCCCCGAGGCACACTGGGCACAGCCAGATGGTGCTGGCCTCAGAGGGCCTTGGGGTTTGTATGCAAAGTGCGGTTGCAAGCTTTTGGGAGGGTGTGAGGGAGGCGAAAGGAATAGTCTAGCTGCCCCAAGGTAATTGCGGGGGGGTTGGGTTTGGGGTGTTCAGGGGATTTTGCAAGAGTCCACTTGGGGTGCGGTGGTGGCTTGGACTGGGTGGAGAGGTGGGGACGGTAAGGATAAGAAGGGGGATGGAGGGGTAGATCTTTAATGGTTACGCAGACTGTACATAGAGACGCCTGGCGACCCTCCCCTCCCCAGGTATTACTAACAGCTTCCCATGTTCGTTCGGATCCGGTGGGCTCGGCCATCCCCCGTGGGCCATGGATGTACCGAAGGGACGAGGAGCGAGGGAGGGGGCCGGGGACAAGGCAGGGCAAGTGAGATGACTTCTGGCAACGGTTGGGATGCTTTCGGCAGAGGTTATGACCCCAACACAGCCCAGTGACTTACACCCTGATGACCGGTGCTGTTTATTCAGCCAGAAGCCCCGGGCTAGTCGCGGGCCGGCTCTGGCAGCTCAGCGGGAAGGTCAGGGTCCCCCCACCCCCACCCCCACCTCTGCTCCCCCCTTCTGCCCCGTGGTGCTCTGTTTATGGGCTTTCTTCAAGGTTGTTTCTCAGGGTCTGTCATAGCTCCCTGCAAAAGGACCCCCGCTCATGGGGGTGCGGGCGGGGGAGGGGAGGGAAGATAGAGAACCCCCATCCCAAAGCCCCTCCCCCATTACACTCCCCTTTGGTCTCATTGGCTAGAATTCGGTCTCATGAGTACCGCGGGCCAATCGTTGGCTAAGGAGAAAACGGAGCGCTGTGATTGGCTTAGGCGAGTGGGTCTTTAAATGGGGTCATGTGGATCCCTGGGGGGATAGTCCAAGAATTTCCAAGAGGGGGTGTACAGCTGTCCTGCACCCTCTGAGCGACCATGGCCCCGGCTTCCTGGAACTCACCCCACCCGGGGTGCAAATAGCCAGCGGCCCCACAGTCTGCGTGAATGACTCCCCCGCCAACCTCTCCTCTTTCTCTGGCTCGGACAGTTCGCCTCCGGGTCCAGTGGGGCCGGGATTGCGATGTTCTGATTGTGGCACGGCAGAGGCAGTGACGTTTACCGGCACCGATTCTTTTAACGGACAACGCAGCGTTTCCAATACTCGTCAGCTTCCCCAGATACACGAAGGAACGTCAGAGAATACCTTTGAAAAATGCAGTTTCTTCCCGCTTTGCTGGGCATGCGTCACTAAGATGAGTAAGAATGTATTTTATTTAATCACACCAGGGCCTGTTCATTCCAAGGACTGCAGAGCCTCATCCCACGTGGTTATCAAATGCTCAGTTTTTAAAAAAAGGCCAGACCCCAGCCGGGTGGCTCAGGGGTTGAGCATCGACCTAGGAACCAGGAGGTCACGGTTGGACTCCCGGTCACGGGCACAGGCCCGGGTTGCAGGCTCCATCCCCAGTAGGGGGCGTGCGTGCAGGAGGCAGCCGACCCATGATTCGCTCTCATCATGCATGTTTCTCTCCCTCTCCCTTCCTCTCTGAAGTCAATAAAAGAAATATATATATTAAAAAAAAAAAAAGAGAGACTGAATGACTGAACCCCTGACAATCCACCCGCTTCTGGCTCCTGGCTCCTGGCTCCTGGCTCTCAGGGCTGCTTGAACCTCCTCCCGCCCCAGGTGAGCGCGGGGAGCCCGGGTCCAACGCGCCTGCACTGCCCCACCCGCCGCGTGGGCGCGGCGCCCGGCGGCTTGGACTCCTTTGCGAGGCGCTGCACCCGCGGAAGGTTACACGCGAAGAGGCGTGGTCTTTGGAGGGCGGGCCCTCGGGTGGGCGGGCCCTCGGTGGGCGGGGCGCGCCTAGTGCCGCGTGGTGGGCGGCTGCGCCTGGCTCAGTCTAGCGCTCTGCCGAGCCGCTCGCGCCATCGCCTCCTGCCCGCGCCCCGCCGCCCCCTGCCCCCCGCAGCCATGTCCAACGAGATCGTGGGGTGCCGGATGATGTGGGAGCCCGACAGCAAGAAGAACACGCAGATGGATCGCTTCCGGGCGGCCGTGGGCGCCTCCTGCGGCCTGGTGCTGGGTGAGTGCAGCCGGCGGCCCGGGGGACCCTCTGGCCCAGGGGCCCGCTTCCTGGGGCCCGGGGCGCCCCCTTTCCCGGACGTTGCTCTCAGAGCCTCTCCTAATCATTCGAAGGGCCCTCGATGTGCGGTTTCCCTCTTCTGGGGGTTGGAAGAGCCGCTGGACTGGGGTCCCTTTCCAGGGTGTGAGACACCTTGGACTGTGGGGGGGTGCCCCCTTGTCTGCGCGGGGCGTCACCTCCCCACCTTCAGGGCTCTGGGCTCCTGCCTGCAGCCTCTCCCTGCGTGTGGGGCGTCCTCTCCCTAGGAGGGTCCCCCCTCTGGCCTGGGGACCCCTCAGTCCACAGAGGTCCCCTGCTCCCGAGGTTTCTGCTTGTGGGTTGGGGTGCGGCCTGGGGTTTTGCGCTGCAGCCAGAGGCTTCCTTTCCGCCTGGCAGCTCTTCCCTGTTTGTGGGGTCGCTTGCCAGCCCTCAGTACCCTGTGCTGCCCCCTGTTACCCCCACCCCACCCCACCCCACCCCAGGCTGACTCTGCTAGAAGGCCAGCGAGGACTTTCAGGGCGCCCAGGAGAAGGAGGGTCAGTTGGGCGCCTGCCTTACCAGCTATACCGGAGTCACCTGGCGGGGGAGGGCTGGGAGGAGGGCCCCTTGCCTGTGCCCCCCAGCTCCTGCTGGCTTGTCCCACACCCCCTGACCTCTCCCCGTCTCCCCCCGCCTCTGGGGTCTTCAGCTCTTCATGGCTTCTCCTCCCCCCTCCTCCCTGGGCGGGCTGCACCCCTCTCCTCAGTCAGCATCACCTGTCACCCGGCTTGCACGGGGTGTCCTCCTGGCTCTGCCGCCTCTCCCATCCCCCCTCCCCGTGCACCTCTTCCTCCACCCCCGGCTGGTCCCCCTGCTTCCTGCGTTCCCTCCCGCGCTCGGTACCCCTGCTCGGTGCTCAGTGCCCGCTGGCTCTGCCAGAGCCACCTGGAAGCAGGTCTGACTGGTCACTCCTTGGCCCAGAGGCTCCCAGTGGCTCCTTGCTGACCATGGACTTGCAGGTGGTGCACCTGGCCCCGTCCAGGCCTGCAGGGCATGGCGTGTCTTTTTCTTTTTTTAAAAAAACATTTTTATTGATTTATGGGAGGAAGGGAGAGAGAGAGGGGAACATCAGTGAGGAGAGAGAATCATTGATCGGCTGCCTCCTCCCTGCAGGCCTCACCCTGGGCATGTGCCCTGACTGGGAATCGAACCCTGACCTCCTGGTTCGTAGGTCAGCGCTGCGCCGCTGAGCCACATGGGCTGGGCGGTGGGTCGGGTCTTGCCACTTCTCCCAGCAGAGCTCCCTGAGGGTGTCCTGCCCGCCAGGCAGACCCTCGGGCGCAGCCTGCAGCCCGGCCAGCGGGCCTGGGTGGCGGGCGATGCCAGGCCCCACCGGACATGCCACGTGGGCCTCCCTCTCATGAGGGGCGTGCCCTGCTTTGGAGTACATGGACACACAGCTGTGGGCCCACAGCTGGGCTAGGGCCAGCCCGGCGCGGGCCACGTCCCTGTTTGTAAATAGTCCCAGTGGCGCTGGGGTGGGCAGCTCATGCACAAATGGCCACACCCTGGGGTGTCAGCTGCTCACCCCCTGGTGCCTCACTGCACCCCAGGACTAGCGGAGGGCCCTTTCCCGGGGCCCACAACATCTCTGCTGAGGTTTGAAGTGCAGGCTGGTCAGAACCCTCCGAGTGGACAGGAAGAGTGGGCAAAGGGAAGGCAGGGCTGAAACCAGGTGCCCACAGGGCGGGCAGGCAACGGGCGTTCATGAGGGTCATTACTGAGTGAGCCCTGGTTTTTATTTTTTATTTCTGTAAATATGTTTTTATTGATTTCAGGGAGGAAGGGAGAGAGAGATGGAAACACCCAGGATGAGAGAGCCGTGGATCGGCTGCCTCCTGCACGCCCCCGCTGGGGATCAAGCCCGCCACCCGGGCACGTGCCCTGACCGGGAATCGAACCTGGACCTCAGATCCAACCTTGACCTCCTGGTTCATAGGTCGACGTTCAACCACTGCGCCCCGCCGGGCGGGCTAGCTTCCTGTCCCTCCGCTGCGGTGCCCTGTGAAGAGAGGGTGCTGTTTATCGCCTCCCTCTTACAGAGGGGAAACTGAGGCAGCACAGCGCCGGCGAAGTAACCTGCCGGAGGTCCCACAGCTGATCAATGGTCAGGCCCGGATTGGACGCCCGGCCTGTGGCTCCGGGGTCCCCGGTCCTAGGCCTGCTGCCGGCTCAGACACACAGTCACCCCCTCAGTGCTTGGTGCCCTTTGGGGGTCAGCGGGGGTGCGTTTGCTTCACCAGAAATGGAGATCCCCTCCGCCTGGCCGTCCTCATCGGACGCCCGGGGACGCCCGGGGACCACCCAGAGGTGCCCGGGGTTCCTCAGGGGTTCCCCAGGGGTGCCCGTCTGCTTCCGGAACGCTCAGGCTCCTTCTGAGGTGTATGTGTATCTGAGCCCCATGCCCTTTCCTGCCATTTCTAGGGGATTACCACGACCTGTACCGGTGGTCAGTGGAGGCCTATTCAGACTTCTGGGCCGCGTTCTGGAAGTTCAGCGGCATCGTGTCCTCGCGCATGTACCACGAGGTAAGGGGAGGCTCTTGTCACGTGTCCTCCTTACGGGTCTGTTGCCCAGTCAAGTGTCCATTTCTAGCTTCTCTTTCTCTCTTTCTTAAAAAAACGTACTGTTTTCGCCTTCCGAGAGGAAGAGAGAAACATCGGCGATGAGAGAGAACCCTTGACCGGCTGCCTCCTGCTCGCCCACCCCCCCCGCCACCCCGCCCCGCTGGGGATCAAGCCCGCAACCCGGGCCGGGCCCTGACCGGGGATCACGCCTGACCTCCTGGCTCCTAGGCCGAGGCTCAGCCCTGAGCCCGCCGGCCGGCCGGGCGGACCCTCCTAGCTTCAAGTGCACACGGTTCCTCCCCGGAGGGCGGCGCCTTCCAGTTGAGGCCAGTCCAGGGTGGGCTTCCTGGGACCAGGCCAGGCGGGTCCTCGTTCGCCGGGTGGGCCTCAGGTGCCGCGTGCCTGCTCCCTGTCGCCCCCCTAGGTGGTGGACCCCTCCAAAGGGGTGGCGGACGTCCCCGAGTGGTTCGCGGGCAGCCGCCTGAACTACGCGGAGAACCTGCTGCTGCGGCACAGACAGAACGACAAGGTCGCCCTCTACGTGGCCAGTGAGTCCCGGGAACCACGCCCGCGATCCTGTTTCCCCTCCCTCCCTCCCTCCCTCCCTCCCTCCTCCCTCCTTCCTCCCTTCTTCCTCCTTCCTTCTTCCCTCCCTCCCTCCCTTCCTCCCTCCTCCCTCCCTCCCTCCCTTCCTCCCTTCCTCCCTCCCTTTCTCCCTCCTTCCTCCCTTCTTCCTCCTTCCTTCTTCCCTCCCTCCCTCCCTTCCTCCCTCCCTCCCTCCCTCCCTTCCTCCCTCCCTCCCTCCCTTCCTTCCTTCCTCCCTCCCTTTCTCCCTCCCTTCCTCCCTCCCTTCCTTCCTTCCTCCCTCCCTTCCTCCCTCCCTCCCTTCCTTTCTTCCTCCCTCCTTCCCTCCCTCCCTCCCTCCTGGGGGATGTCACTCAGGTACCAGCACATGAGCCTTTAGAAAATCACCCCATGGGAGTGTAGACTCGAGTGGATGTCAGCACAGTCTCAGGCCGTGAAACCATCACCCCTGTCCGGTTCCAGAACTTTCCTTTTTAAAAAAAAATATATATTTTTATTGATTTCCGAGAAGAAGGGAGAGGGAGAGAGAGAGAAACATCCATGATGAGAGAGAATCATGGACCGGCTGCCTCCTGCATGCCCCCCATGGGGATCGAGCCCACAACCTGGGCCTGTGCCCTGACCGGGAATCGAGCCGTGACCTCCTGGTTCCTAGGGCGACGCTCAGCCCTGAGCCACGCGTCCTTTTCTCTTCCAGGGGAGGGCAGGGAGGAGACCGTGAAGGTGACCTTTGAGGAGCTGCGGCAGCAGGTGGCGCTGTTCGCGGCCGCGATGCGGAAAATGGGTGTGAGAAAAGGAGACCGCGTCGTGGGTGAGTGTTTCGGGGAGAGACCGGGGCAGAGGGAAGGGCCTGGGTGTGCCTCTCCCCGCGGCAGGCCGTGGGCACTCAGGTGTGTTTGCCAAGTGGGCGGAGAGCCGGGCGCCTTATCCCATGTAAGCCATCAGGGGCCAGGCCCTGTCCGCCCATGTCAGTGGCAGGACCGGCTGGGAGGCCCTGCTCAGCGTCGGCTCTGAAAGCCCGAGCCCCCGGCTCCAACAGTCCCCCCGCAGGCTTCCTTCCCAACACCCCGGTTCTCCTGTACCCCCGCAGGCTTCCTTCCCATCACCCCGGTTCTCCTGTCCCCCCGCAGGCTACCTTCCCATCACCCCGGTTCTCCTGTCCCCCCGCAGGCTTCCTTCCCAACACCCCGGTTCTCCTGTCCCCCCGCAGGCTACCTTCCCAACACCCCGGTTCTCCCGTCCCCCCCGTCCCCCCGCAGGCTACCTTCCCAACACCCCGGTTCTCCTGTCCCCCCGCAGGCTTCCTTCCCAACACCCCGGTTCTCCTGTCCCCCCGCAGGCTACCTTCCCATCACCCCGGTTCTCCTGTCCCCCCGCAGGCTACCTTCCCAACACCCCGGTTCTCCCGTCCCCCCGTCCCCCCGCAGGCTACCTTCCCATCACCCCGGTTCTCCTGTCCCCCCGTCCCCCCGCAGGCTACCTTCCCATCACCCCGGTTCTCCTGTCCCCCCGTCCCCCCGCAGGCTACCTTCCCAACACCCCGGTTCTCCCGTCCCCCCCGTCCCCCCGCAGGCTACCTTCCCAACACCCCGGTTCTCCTGTCCCCCCGCAGGCTACCTTCCCAACACCCCGGTTCTCCTGTCCCCCCGCAGGCTACCTTCCCATCACCCCGGTTCTCCTGTCCCCCCGCAGGCTTCCTTCCCAACACCCCGGTTCTCCTGTCCCCCCGCAGGCTACCTTCCCAACACCCCGGTTCTCCTGTCCCCCCGCAGGCTACCTTCCCAACACCCCGGTTCTCCCGTCCCCTCGCAGGCTACCTTCCCATCACCCCGGTTCTCCCGTCCCCCCGTCCCCCCGCAGGCTACCTTCCCATCACCCCGGTTCTCCTGTCCCCCCCGTCCCCCCGCAGGCTACCTTCCCATCACCCCCGGTTCTCCTGTCCCCCCGTCCCCCCGCAGGCTACCTTCCCAACACCCCGGTTCTCCTGTCCCCCCGCAGGCTTCCTTCCCAACACCCCGGTTCTCCTGTCCCCCCGCAGGCTACCTTCCCATCACCCCGGTTCTCCTGTCCCCCCGCAGGCTACCTTCCCAACACCCCGGTTCTCCCGTCCCCCCGTCCCCCCGCAGGCTTCCTTCCCAACACCCCGGTTCTCCTGTCCCCCCGCAGGCTACCTTCCCAACACCCCGGTTCTCCTGTCCCCCCGCAGGCTACCTTCCCAACACCCCGGTTCTCCCGTCCCCTCGCAGGCTACCTTCCCATCACCCCGGTTCTCCTGTCCCCCCGCAGGCTACCTTCCCAACAGCGAGCACGCCGTGGAGGCCATGCTGGCTGCTGCAAGCATTGGCGCCATCTGGAGCTCCACGTCCCCCGACTTCGGAGTGAACGTGAGTTGGGGTCCCCGGGAAAGAAGGGTCACTGGGTCCATGTGTGCCTGGCGTGTGCAGCCCGGTCCCCAGGGCCCTGTGGGGCCAGCGGGGTCCTCGCGGGAGGTCTGGGAGGGTGGGCCCGGGTCCCTGGCGCCTCAGCACCGAGCGGGGCGGAGGCCTCGGCGAGAAGGCCGCGGGGGGCGGGGGAGGGTGCCAACCCGGGCAGCGCTGACCACCGCGGGGTCGGGCACGCTGGCTGCAGTGCCTGGGAGGCTGGGGTTTACGTAGTCGGGTTGGGAGCCGAGTGCCGCCTGGGGCGTGGGCCCAGGGGTGCCGAGGGGGCCCCGGGGTGACCGCCGCCACCTCCCCCTCAGGGTGTCCTGGACCGGTTCTCCCAGATCCAGCCGAAGCTCCTCTTCTCCGTGGAGGCCGTGGTGTACAACGGCAGGGAGCACGGCCACCTGGACAAGCTGCAGCGGGTGGTGAAGGGTGCGGCGGGCCGAGCTGGCCTGGGGGGGCGGGGGCGGGGGGCGCAGAGACGGGGGCCCCCGCAGGACTCCCCGAGGCCTCTGCAAGCTGCACACAACTCCCTGCGGCCCGGCCGGGGTGGCTCAGGGGTTGAGCGTCCACTTAGGAACCAGGAGGTCAGGTTCATTCCCGGTCAGGGCACAGGCCCGGGCTGGGGGCTCCATCCCCCGAGGGGGGCGTGCAGGAGGCAGCCGGTCCGTGCTTCTCACTCCTCATGGACGCTTCTCTCTCGCTCTCCCTCTGCCTTCCTCTCTGACACCAACAAGAAATCTATTAAACAAACAAACAGAAACCCGCGGACCCCGTGCCTGAGGCTGTCGCCAAATGCGCCAGCAGTGCCGTCACTGTGTCCCCGCCCGCCCGCAGGCCTGCCGGACTTGGAGAAGGTGGTGGTGATCCCTTACGTCGCCCCCCGGGAGGAGGTGGACATCTCCAACATCCCCGGCAGGTGCGAGCCCGCCGCGGCCGCTGCAGACCCCGGGGGAGGAGGGCGCAGCCAACGGATGGGCGCCTGTGTGCGTGGGGTGCGGGTGGGAGGCGGGGTGCGGGGAGACGGAGGCGGGGCGCCCAGGCTCCGCACGTCGCACCTCTCGGCCTCCCTCAGCCGCTTCCCTGTCCAGCAGCGCTCAGAGCTCCCTCACAGGGCTATTTGTTGGAACACTTTATTATTATTGTTGTTTATTTAAAAATATTTTTATTGATGTCAGAGAGGGAGGGAAACACCCATGAGGAGGAGAGAACCACGGACCGGCTGCCTCCTGCACGCCCCCACGGGGGGTGGAGCCCGCAGCCTGGGCCTGTGCCCTGACCGGGATTGAACCGGGACCTCCTGGGTCAGAGGTCACGCTCACCCACTGAGCCTCGACAGCCGGCTGTTGTAGGAAAGAGCCAGCCGCCGCTGTTAAAGCAGTGTTCACCTGCGCCCCGGCTGCCCAGGTCCCCCAGGCCGGGAGGCGCGGCTTCCCCCTCCCTGGCTTCCCCTCCGGAAGGAAGGGTTCCTTTCCCAGGAGCCCAGGCCCTGGCCCCGCCCGGCTGGAGGGAGGGCTGCGTCTGGGCGGAGGGCCTGTCACCATGACCCCGTCTTGCCCGCCCACAGCGTGTTTCTGGATGACTTCCTGGCGGCCGGGAAGGGGGACCAGGCGCCCCAGCTGGAGTTCGAGCAGCTGCCCTTCAGCCACCCGCTGTTCATCATGTTCTCCTCGGGCACCACGGGCGCGCCCAAGTGCATGGTGCACTCCGCAGGGGTGGGGCTCCCGTCCTCCCTCCGCCCCGTCCTCCCTCCTCACTCGTCCTCCCTCCGCACCCCGGCCCCGGGCTCCAGCACAACTCCTCTCAGGCGGTGCCCCTGGGCCTCTGGAAGGGAGCCGGCGTGGGGAGTCGCTGTGCCCGGCTGGGTGGGTGGCACCTCTGTGATGGGGACAGCGCTCCAGGCCGTGGCCGCTTCTCCCATTGCCCCTGGCCTTCTTGTGGGCCACCCGCAGCTCCCGCCACACCGCCTTCCAGTGTCTCCCAGCACCTGCGTTAGGCCTGCTCACAGCCTTGTCCTTGCACCCCCCCGCCCCCCGTGTTCCTGCCCCCCCAGTCCCCTGTGTTCCTGCCCCACTCACTCATGTGGTCTCCCCCAGGGTACCCTCATCCAGCACCTGAAGGAGCACATTCTCCACGGCGACATGAGCAGCAGTGACACCCTCCTCTACTACACCACGGTGAGGGGGGGGGCTGGGCGGGGGCGAGAGGGCTGGGGATGAGCGGGGTGAGTGGGCTGTGGGGGAGCGGCTGTGGCTCCAGGAGACATGGTGGGGGCTGTGCTCTGGGGGCGCCCGTCCTCGGCGGCTTTGGGCTCTGCTTTGGCCCCTCCCCTCTTGGCCTAGCCAGGCCAGGTGTGAATGGTGAGTTGCACCCGGGACCTGGGCTGTGCTTGGAGTGCTTCCCTGGCCACTCTGCTCTTGCTGCGCTTCCCCTGAGCCCCCAGGGGGAGGCAGCCTCCCTCACCCCGATGCTGGCCTCAGGGCCCTGGGGCTCGGTAAGGATTTGGTGTTTTGGGCCGGGAGCCCTGTGGCCACTACAGCAGCAGTGAGAAGTGTGTGCAGGAGGCTCGCCCAGTTACTGAGCTGGGGATGTGGGTGGGGGCCAGGCCTCGTCCATCCGTGTCCCCGGGAGCACGGGAGTGCGGCCTCCGGGCCACCCCGCCATGCCTGCGTCCTGGCCTCGCCTAGGCCGGGCCAGCTGCCCTCTGATCTCGGTGCCTCTCGCCGAAGCGTTGGCCCTGGAACCACGCAAAGGCCGCAGTGCCCGCCACAGGGAAGGGGTCCAGGCGGCCAGGAGAGGCTGACAGAGCAGCAGGGCCTCCCCTGCCAGTCCTCACCGGGACTGACTGGCTGGCGGGACCGGGAGGGAGGGGCCGAGCCGCGCGTGGGAAACGGGCAGTTCTCGCCCGCGTTTGGGGGGGTTTTCTAGGGCCCTGCGTGCGAGGCTGAGCGGTGGGCGGGGGAGCGGCCGGCTGGCTGACCTGCGCCGTCCGTCCGTCTGTCCGCCCGCCCGCTGCAGGTGGGCTGGATGATGTGGAACTGGATGGTGTCCGCACTGGCCACGGGCGCCGCGCTGGTCCTGTACGACGGCTCCCCGCTGGTGCCCACGCCCCACGTGCTCTGGGACCTGGTGGACAGGCTGGGGTAAGCTGCCACCCCCCCCTCCCGGTAGGAGGCGGCCCTGCCTTCCCTGCGCCCCTCCCCCTGGTGCTTGTGGGAAACTGTCAGACCCGCCTCCCTAGCGATTGATTCCTTTGCCCACGGCTTCACGCCGCCGCGGACCCGAGGGTCTGGACCGTCCTCACTGGCGGAGCGCACACGGAGGCGCCGCCGGCCGCACGTTAAACCTCGGCCGTTAACACTTCCAATAGAATGTCCTTTAAGTCCTGACATTCGGCTCATGGGCTCAGCCAGGGAAGCTCCTCCCTGACGAGGCCCTTCCCAGCGCAGGTTAATCACGCCCGGGAACCAAGCACCCATTCAGCCCGTGGGCACGCGATCGGAGAGCCCCTCGCTGGGGAGGAGCCTCGAAGAGCATGTGTGACCCCTTTCTCTCCTGTGCCCCAGCATCACCATCCTGGGAACCGGGGCCAAGTGGCTGTCGGTGCTGGAGGAGAGAGGCCTGAAGCCAGGTGAGCCCCTGAGGCCAGCCACCCTCCCCTCCCCCCTACCCCCACTTCCCCCAGGGAGGCAGCCACCCCTCCCCCTCTCCTCCCACTTCCCCCAGGGAGGCAGCCACCCCTCCCCCTCTCCTCCCACTTCTCCCAGGGAGGCCAGCCCCCTCTCTTTCCCTCCCCCTCCCCCCACTTCCCCCAGGAAGGCCAGCCCCCTCTCCTTCCCCTCCCCCCACTTCCCCCAGGGAGGCCAGCCCGCTCTCCCGGCACGCAGGCCAACCTGCAGGTGCAGGCGGGGTTCACCTTTCTGCTTCCTTGCGCAGCGGAAACCCACAGTTTGCAGACGCTGCACACGATCCTGTCCACGGGCTCCCCGCTCAGAGCGCAGAGCTACGAGTACGTGTACACCTGCGTCAAGAGCAACGTGCTGCTGGGCTCCATCTCAGGTGCTGGCGCCGGGCCGGGTGCTGCAGGGCTCAGCGGGCACTCGACCAGGCTGGTCCTCAGGAGCGTGCACACGCCCTCGGGCCCCGCGGCGCCTGCAGGTGGATCTGGTGGGCCAAGCACCCATTTCCTGGGAGCCCGAGTCTCACCTTCCCGCGGGAGCCCGCGAGGTGGCTCATTTAGGCTCCCCTCCCCCAGGGAGACGGTCGGAGAGTCACCAGACACGGGAGCCTGTGCCACGGTCGCGGCCTCCGCTCCAGTCCTCCTGTAAAGCGGCCCTGTCCGCCTAGAACTTTCCAGTGTTTTTAAAAAACATATATACTTGTATTGATGTCAGGGACAGGAAGAAAGAAGGAGAGAGAGAGAGAGAAGCATCCATGATGAGAGAGAACCGTGGACCGGCTGCCTCCTGCACGCCCCCCACGGGGGATGGAGCCCGTAACCCCGGGCCTGTGTCCTGACCGGGAATGCAACCGTGACCTCCTGGTTCCAAGGTCAACGCTCCACCACCGAACCACGCTGGCCGGGCCGGGCCGCGCCAGTGCTCACAGGAAGGAGCGGTGGCCGTCTCTGCTGTGGGGACTCCCCGCTCCTTGCTCACTCGTGAAAAGCAAGCACTCGGTGTCCGTGCCCTGAGCCGAGCCTCGTCTCTCGCTGTCGTAGGCGGCACCGACATCATCTCCTGCTTCATGGGCCAGAACGTCTCCCTCCCCGTCTACCGAGGCGAGGTCCAGGCCCGCAACCTGGGCATGGCCGTGGAGGCCTGGGACGAGGCAGGTGCGTGCCGCGGCTCCGGGACGGGTGGGAGCGGTGACCTGGGAGCACGTGGACGGGCCGGCTCCGAGCCGGCGTGCATGTCCGACGTGCGGGGGGGGGGGGGGGTGGGGGGCTGTGGCGTGCCCTGGGCTGACCTCCCCTCCCCTCCCCTCCCCCAGGCAGGGCCGTCTGGGGCGAGAGCGGGGAGCTGGTGTGCACCAGGCCCTTCCCCTGCCAGCCCACGCACTTCTGGAACGACGAGACGGGCAGCAAGTACCGGAAGGCCTACTTCTCCAAGTTCCCTGGTAGGCAGGCGCCGCGGGGCGGGCCTGTGGGTCCAGTTCTGGCCCTCCCCTCCCCGTACCCCTCCCCACTACAGCTACCCCCCCTCCCTCCCGCCCCCAAGCCCAGAGAGGCTGCTGACCAAGAACTCTGGGGAACCCCTCGTCCCTTCGGCGCGAAGCCTTCCTGTACGGCCGGAATATGAGTTCAGGTTCACCTGAACCACCGTCGGCGCCCAGAGCCCCGTGGCCCCACGTGGCACCGGCCACACGATGCGGGAGGCCGGAGGCCCGCTCACTTCGCTTACTCAGAGAGAGGGCGCCCCGAGGGGGTCCGGCTGCCTGGGCCTCTGCCTTCGGTCTCGCACCCCGTCACCCAGTCCCCACAGAGATGCCGGGGAGAGGCCTTTTTTTCTGGGCTGAATGGTTCTCGGCCGCAGGCCGCCCGCACAGAGGCCACCTCGTGGCGCCTTGCCCTGGGCAGGGAGGCGCCGGTTTGGGCCCCGCCGCCCTTAGCGCACTGGGCCAGCGGCGGTAGAGCTTGCCACTCACAGCCGTCTGTGAGGGTTTTGTGCGAAGGGCTTGCTTCCTGCACACTCTAGAGCAAGCGTGTCAAACCCGTGGGCCGCGGGCCGCATGCCTCGTCTGTTTGGCCCCCGTTAGCCTTTGAGTTTGACATGCTTGCTCTAGAGCAGTGGTTCTCCACCTTCCTAACGCTGCGACCCTTTAATACAGTTCCTCATGTTGTGGTGACCCCCAACCATAACATTATTGTCGTCGCTACTTCATAACTGTCATTTTGCTACTGTTAGGAATCGTCATGTCAATATCTGTGTTTTCCGATGGCCGCGACCCACAGGCCGAGAACCGCTAGCAGGGTCGCCTAAGACATCAGAAAACACAGGTATTTACATGACGATTCATTAACAGTAGCAAAATGACAGTTGTGAAGTAGCGACGACAATAATTTCATGGTTGGGGGTCACCCCAACAGGAGGAACTGCGCTAAAGGGTCGCGGCGTTAGGAGGGTGGAGAACCACAGCCCCAGAGGGAATCTGATTTGGCATAAACCACACGTGGAGAACCGGAGCAGGCGGCGACCGGCACCCTGGCCCTGTCCCACCCCCACCCCCTACCCTGTGGGTTTCCGGCCAGGCTCTTGGGGTGACCGACCCCTTCCCCACGGGGTGACCGAGTGCCTCTGCCCCCGCAGGTGTCTGGGCGCACGGCGACTACTGCAAGATCAATCCTAAGACGGGGGGCGTGGTCATGCTGGGCCGGAGGTGAGGGTCTGGTCGGCCCCCTGCCCTGGAGCCCCTCCTCCCGAGGCCGGAGCGGAGGAGCCGCTGCTGTGTCAGTTTCCCGCGGGCCTGGCTCACCCTCCTGGGCTGGGAGCTGGGGGTGGGGGCGTGGGGAAGCGGCCCGAACCGGAGGCACAGCCGGTGACTGTCACAGGCGACATGCCTCCCGGCCGGGGGCTCGCGGGTCCTGGGGCCACCCTGCATGGGGGGAGGGGGGGGGCAGTGTGGGGACAGGGTGCCCACAGGGGGGGCTGCCTTGGTATCTGGCTCTGAGTTGACAGAGAGAGAGAGGGAGGGAGGGATGGCTGGTCAGGATCAGGAGAGGGGACGCGAGCTTTCCACGGCAGCTGTGTGGAAAGGGGGTGCCCACCATGCGGGGCCCCCTCCGGGACCTGCCTCGCCCTGAGCCGCTCCGCGTTCACGCCCACGTCTCTCTCCCCAGCGACGGCACGCTCAACCCCAACGGAGTGCGCTTCGGCAGCTCGGAGATCTACCACATCGGTAGGCGGCTCCCTCTCCAGGGTCACTGTCAATTCCCCCGGAAGGGAGGGGTGCCCTGGCCGGGAGCCCAGAGGTCAGCTTTCCCAAGACCTCCCCTCTGGCACCCTGCCTGCCTCTCCGGGGGAGCCGGACATGGACGAGCGTGTCCTTCCCGGGACGTACCTCCTCCCGGTCGCTTGCAGCCCCCAGGGACCTCAGGAGGGGGCTCTTGGGGTCGCCCGGCCCCGCCCTGTCGCTGCTGCGCTCCTGGTGAGCTGTGTGAGGCTGGTTACCTGTGCCTGCTCCTTGCGCCTGGAGGTACAGAGCACAGAGAGGTTGCGTGAGTGCTGACGGTCACACAGCACCATACAGGGTGGGCCCCTGGGCCCCCAGCCGCACGCCCCACACTGGGGATCGAGCCCGCAACCCCGGCATGGGCCCCCACGGGGAATCGAACCGTGACCTCCTGGTTCATAGGTTGACGCTCAACCACTGAGCCACGCCGGCCGGGCTTTGAATTTAAATTTATTTTTCGTTAACCCTCCCCCGAGGATATTTTTTCCATTAACTTTTTTAGAGCGAGTGGAAGGGAGGGGGGGGAGAGAGAGAGAAAAAACACTGATGTGAGGGAGACATATGGACTGGTTGCCACCTGCACCGCCCGACTGGAGCAGAGAGGGAACCTGCAGCCCAGGTGCATGCCGGTGGCCGGGAGCCCAGCCTGTGACCCTTCAGCGCCTGGGCCGAGGCTCTAACCCCGGAGAAATACCGGCCCGGACCGGCCTCCTTAAAAAACCTAATCTGTGAAGTAAGGGCCGCTCATGCCTCCTCCTTGCAGACCGTCCAGCTTAAGTAAGGGGAGCTGTCTCCCCGGTGGGGGTGGTTGTCCACCTGTCCCCGCACCCCCAGGGCTCCCACTGGGCGGGCTGGGAGAAGGGCCTGGCGGTCCCTCGCAGGGCCGCCTCCCCTCCGCCTCTCCCCTGGGGGCCGGGCTGGCAGAGGCGCGAGGCTGAAGCCTGGTACACCCTCCCCCCCCTCCCCCCCCCCCCCCCCCCGCACCTCCCCTGTCTCCGCAGTGGAAGCCTTCGAGGAGGTGAGCGACAGCCTGTGCGTCCCGCAGCACAGCCGGGACGGAGAGGAGCGCGTGGTGCTGTTCCTGAGGATGGCGGCGGGCCACGCCTTCCGGCCCGCCCTGGTGCAGCGCGTTCGCGACGCCATCCGCAGCGGCCTGTCCGCCCGGCACGTGCCCAGCGTCATCCTGGAGACCAAGGGCATCCCGGTGCGTCCGGCCCCCGCGGGCCTGCCCCGCTCCCTGCCCCCTGCCCCCTGCCCCCTGGTGGCGGCCCCCTGCGCACTGGCACCTCCCATGGGCCCACGCGCTTGGGCGCTTGGGGACTTGCGAGGCTGGCTCAGGCTTTATATATAGTTTGTCTCTGTTGCCTGGCAACAAGTCCTTTTCCCCTGCCACCCCCCCTTTTTTTTTAACCCTTCCTAAATAATTGCACCGTAAAGCAGCTTCTGCTAGACACCCCCGTTCAGAGAGCAAGCAGGCCCAGCCCTCCCCCCCCCCCCCCCCCCCCGGCTTTTCCCCGTGTTACCAATGCGTTTAGCGGGTTCTCGAAATTCCTAATGAGGAGATTAACTGCAGCTTTCCGAAGCGCCGCCCAGGCGCAGCCGCTCTCGCCGGTTCAGTTTAAGTTCCGCCTGGGAATGACCTACCTGCGTCTATTTAGAGGCCTGAGTTCTGTCCGTGTCCCCGCCCTCCCCGTGTGTGAGTGAGTGGGGTCGGATCACAGCACGAGGGATCTGTCAGCTGAGAGAGGGAAGTGCTGTGTACATGTGCGTGCACGCGTGTGGGCATGTGCACACGTGTGCACAGCCATGTAAAGTCACACAGACCAGCCGGCCTGCAGAACGGCTGTTCCCCGAGGCCAGTAGGTGGCGCTGCGCCTCGGCGCTGCCCCAGCAACACCTTTGCTACAATGTTTCCAGGATTGGGGGGCGGGGGGAGCACCCCCGGGGCTGATGTGTTCAGTGTCTCCAAGAACCGCTTCCCCGTCCCCGCCCCGACCCCGTGTTCACTGAGGGTTTGCTGCTGTTTTAAACGGTGCCCACACATTTCTTTTCCGTTTTTGGTTGCGCAGGGGTGTGTCCCACTGCTTGGGAGTTCTCCCCTTTCCCTGGGCTCTCGGTGACGGTGGGACAGCCCCTCTGACCCGGAAGCAGTAGCGGGCTCCCCCTGACATCGAGGTTTTATTTTGCCGGCTGGTGGGCAATGTGAATTAGTAGCTCCCACGGCCAGTCCTGTCCTTCGGCCGGAAGCTCGGCCGCGCATAAAGCTGGGCTGAGGGCGCTGGGCTGAGGGCGCCGCCGTGACCTGAGCCCCTTCAGGTCCAGGTTCGGGTGGGTCTCTGGGTGGGATGTGCGGGGCAGGCGGAGTGGGGGTTCCTCCCTGTGGGGGCTAACGCCCCGCCTGCTCTCTCCTCCCCCGCAGTACACCCTCAACGGCAAGAAGGTGGAGGTGGCTGTGAAGCAGGTCATCGCGGGGAAGGCCGTGGACCACCGCGGCGCCTTCTCCAACCCCGAGACCCTGGAGCTGTACCGCCACGTGCCCGAGCTGCAGGGCTTCTGAGCGCGTGTGCGCCGCCATGCGCGCGCCTCCAGCACCCGCGGCGGCGGCGGCAGCGTGGGATCCGGGACATCGCCCAGACCCCGCGGCTCCTGGGGATGGGCACCGCGTCTGGGGGCTGCGGGCTGGGGGAGAATCTGCCCTCCATCTGGGAGGGCCTGGTCTGCCCGCGCCAGTGCATGGACCTGCCCTGGAGGCCGGGGGCGCGGGCCTAGCGTGGCAGTGTGTGTGGAGGGGTGTCCGTGCGCACGGGCTCGGGCCGCAGCACCCCTCAGCCTCCCCCGGGGCCCACTCCGCGCTGTTCAGGTGCGGATCTGCGCCTCCCTGTACTTTGGTCTCCGGCTCTGGCCGCTGGTCCTCAGGGCCGGTCTCTCCGCGGGTTGCCAGGACCCGGCGGCCCACCGCGGGCGCCTCCCTGCCGGGGAGGGGTCGTGCCCTTCCTGGTAGGCGTGGTCCCAGGGCAGGCGGTCCCTCTGCGGTGGGAGTGGGCCTCCCGGCGGCATCGGGGCCGCTATTTCATGGACGGAACGGGTTCAAGTCTCTCAGGTGAACTGTCGCGGGCGTTTGGAGAACTGGCTGTCCCTCCTGCGGGCGGCCCCAGGCGGCGTCCCTCCTACCGCGCGTCCCCGGGGGCCCAAGGTCGGGCGGTTTGCGTCTTCTTTTCAGCCGGGCACTTGGCGTTCTTTGAACGGAGCGCAGGGAAGTCTTTTCTGAATCCCTCTCCTTCCGGGTTTCACCTGTAGGGGAAGGCGCCCAGGAAGGCAGTGCAATAAACACGCGTGTGTGTGCGCACACCACCCGGGCCGCGTGCTCACGTGCTTTCTCCGAAGGGGCGCTCGGCTCCGCAGGCAGGACGCGGGCGGGGTGTTGGGGACGGCAGGAGTCCGCCATGTCCGGGTGACAGCCATTCATTCGTGGGGAGCACAGCCCGGGGCGCTGCCTTCAGAGCCGCTGCCTGGGCTCAAGTCCCAGCTGGGTCGCTCTGAGTCCGTGGCCCGGCCCCTCGGGGCCTCAGCTTTCCCGTCTGGAACATGGGACCATGAAGACACGCCAACTTGGCGACAGGGAGCCCGTGGTCCAGGGTGCAGGTCTCGGCGGCACCTGGGTCCTGCTCGGCTCCCACGCCTGTTTGGGTGTTTGGATCCAGTTTAGACTTCGGGGGGTTTCACCGCTGCCCTTGAAATCGCCTGGTCTGAACGCTCACACCGGCTGACCGCCCGCACCACCAGGCACCGTCCGAAGGCCTCGACGTGCTTTGTTTATTTGATTTAAACAGTGATTTTAGAGAGCAAGAGGGAGAGAGACACATCCGTCAGCTGCCCCCGCACGCCCCCTGCTGGGGATGGAGCCCACATCCGGGGCATGTGCCCCGACCTGGATCCAGCCAGTGACCTTGCCCTGCAGGGGATGAAGGCCAACCAACTGAGCCACACCGGCCAGGGCGGAGGCAGTTCTCGAATGTCCAGATGGATGAACACACACGAGACCGCAGTGCAAGCATCAGCTGCCATGTACGTTCCCAAGGCACCAGCCCTCGCACGTGCTGCCGCCTCCAGTTAGATTTGGGGGGACCAATTCGTGTGTCAGGAAAGCCGCCGGCCTGGCGCCCCATTGTCCAGCCTCCAGACGATGCGCGTTCAGAAGGCTGCCCATGCGCGGCCAGGGGCGTGGGAACCCTCACATTTCTCAGGAGGGATGCGCCTCTGGGGCTTCCCCTCTCTCTCCCCCCCCACGCGCCTTAGGCGCTCGCCCAAGTGTGTAGCACATAATTGCTCTCATGTTCGGCCAGAGGCGCGCGCGCAGATGTGACGATTCTATTAGGCCCGTGTCTGCATGGCTGACCTTGCAAATTGAATCCCCGGAGGTCAGGCCTTCCGCCCGCGGCTAGATTTCACGTTCCCAGTGTGGGGAGGGCCCGGGAGGCGGGGCTGAGGTTTGGGCCCCTGGCCACCTGTCCCATCCCGTCCTGCCTTCTTCCCCCACCACCTCCCAGGCAGACAGACAGACGGCCGCCCTGATGCACGGGGTCCAGCCCGCCCTGGCGTTAGGAGCCTCCCTGGGGTGGCGGTGCCATCTCTGATACCCCATCTCCAGAGCCCAGGGTCAGTTCTCGGCTGGGAGTCAGCCAGCCTCCCCGGAGCGAAGGCCTCAGAGAAGAGAGGGCAGGGATCTCGACCCTGGCGGCCAGCAGCCCTGCAACAATTCCCAGGCCGCGGGGGCGCCCCCTAGGGGGCAGGAGGTGCTCTACACCTTGACCCCCTAGTGTTCGCTTGAACTTTAATAGAAAAAAAAAAAAATCGAGTGCCCTGGCCGGTTTGGCTCAGTGGATAGGGCGTCGGCCTGGGGATTGAAGGGAACCAGGTTCGATTCACGGTCAAGGGCACAGGCCCAGGTTGTGGGCTCCATCCCCCGTGGGGGGCGTGCAGGAGGCATCGGATCCATGATACTCCCTCATCATGGATGTTTCTCGCTCCCCGCCCCTTCTCCCTCTCCCTTCCTCTCTGACATCAAGTATATTTAAAGAACGGAGCCCCAACACGTGGGAGCTTTGATGAACGCAACTGGGGAGCCCAAGGGTGGCTTTCAAGCACGGCTGGATCCAGGACCTCAAGCATAGTCCCCAGAGCTCCTCCTCAGCTGTGGTCCCCGCAGGAAAACCGGGATCCCCCTGACAGATGGGGAGGGACGTGGCTGTGCTCAGGACACGTCAGGTCTTTAGAGACTCAGTGTCCACATCTGTGAAACGGGCAGATGGCAAGTGGTTCGACCCCATTGTGCTTCTCTTTCTGCCTCTGTCTCTTAGTCTCTCTGCACCTCTCTCTCTGTCTCTCTCTCTCTCTCTCTCTCTCTGTCTCTCTCTCTCTCTCTCTCTCTCTGCTTGTCTTCCCCCCTCAGCGGGTCTCTGCGTCCAGCTGTCCCACCAGTGTCCTCTTCCAGATGGCGGACGGATTTGAGTGGCCGGTGCGCGTCGGCACGAGCTCATTCTCGGGTGGAGAGGCCCGGTTCGCCGCCGCCGCCGCCAGGACGGTGTGATGGATGGTTCCGGGGCCGGTGGGCCTCCTGACTCAGCCTCGGAGCCGGAAACCCCGGGGGCCACCTGGATCCAAGGCCAGAGGCCGCCTCCCAGGAGCCCGAGTCACGAGGGAGGTGCTGTGGGCACGGCGGCCGGGAGGGGGGCTCACCCTCGCCCCTCAGCCGGGAGGGGGGCAAGCAGCGGGGGGGTGGGGGGCGGCCGGCGGTGCGTTGCTGAAACGATGGAGCTCAGGCTGCTGAGAGGCGTGAGGCCGCACCAGAGCCACGCGCCGAGTCGGCGTGTCTGCCCCGCGCCCACGCCCACGCCCACGCCCAGGATTTTGCCTTGTTTACTGGCCTCTGGTCTCGCCCCCGCCCCCGCCCCGAGTGCCAGCTGCCCGCCAGCAGCGAGTTTGGTCTGATGCCCTGGGCACCCCAGCACCTACGGGGGTGCCTGGCGCACAGTAGGGCTAACACACATCTGGCCAAAGAACGAATGAATCAGGTTTAAGGAGGGCAGTTTAGGCTGTCTTTGCGCGCTCTCTCTCTCCCCGTCACTCTCTCCCTCTCTCTCTGCAGATAAAAACCCAAACAGGCAGCCTCTTATGTAACCAGCCTCCCCGGGAGGCGCGGCTGCGGCTCTGAGGCCTCTCCTGGCTGCTCTCGCTTCTCCCCCAGCGGCAGCCCTCCCCCTCCCCGCCAGCAGCCCGCAGCCCGGCCTCCTGCAGCAGGTCGAGGGGACTCCTCAGGGGCCGGGGTGGCCCGGGGCGGGGGGGTGGGGCTGGCCTCCGCCCCAGGAGTCACGCGTGGGCGAAGGCGCCTCCCACGGCCAGCTCGGCTGCAATCGCCTCCGTGTTTGTCTTGTTCATTCACTTTCCCACGCGCCGTCTCTTTTGTGCGATTAACAGCGATTTCCGCGTCAGGTGGCTCCTCAGACCCCAGGAACCTGTCAATGTCAAGGTCACGACAGTGCCCCGTGGGTCCACGGAGGCTTACAGCCGGGGCCTTACGCCTCGGCATTCACTAAACTGGGGGCGCCCCTCCCTCCTCCCCCCCCCCCAGCAGGCGCGGTGGCCTGGGGCTGTGCAGCTCAGCGCTGGGCTCAGAGGCGCGTCCCTGGAGAGGAAACCCGCATTTTTCTGTGTTTTCGCCACCGCGGGACGGAGGCTGTTGCGCTGAGAGGTTCTGCATCCGGTCCGGTTGGGCTTTCCCGGTTCCCCAGACCCGCCTCCACCCATCAGGCTGCTTTGGGTTCATGCGTCCGAATAGCAGGGCTGGGCCCCCTCAGGGCCTCACCTCAAGGGGCGTGAGGCCTGGAGGCCTGGAGGCCTGGCCTGGGGGCTCACTTCGCGGCCCAGGGATGTGCTGCCCTCATGGTCCAAGAGGCTGCCAGCGCCCTCCCATCACGCCTCCCTCACAGGGTCATGGGGAGGGGGGGGCAGAGGCAGGCAGGAGGGGCCCCCCCAGCCCGCACCCCACAGCGGGGTGTACTGTCCCGCTCTGAGAAGCAGTGAGGGGCTGGCTCGCACCCCAGGGGGCCAGGACCTTGCAAACAGCCTGCTCGGTGCAAGGAGCCGGCACAGACCCCCTCCTTCCTGGCCCGTGTGTAACCACATGCCTGGCCTTGTAAACGCACAGGGACAGCCTGCAGGGGGCGGGCGGGGAGGGGGGTGGGGGTGGGGAACTGGCTACAGGGTTTCTGTCTGGGCGGATGAGAATGTTCCGGAGCGGGTGGCGGTGACGGTCACAGCCCCGTGCATGGAGCCGCGCCCTCTGAAAGGGTCCCAGCGGCACAGTCTCTGTCGTGTGCCACCACCACCACACACGAGTGGGACAGAGCAGGGCCCGCCAGGCCGGACCAAACGCTGTGTCATTCCTCGTTACTCGTCTTTCTGTTTCCGCTGAAAATGCTCTGGCACACATCCCCCCCCCCCCTTTTAAGATGGAGTTTATTGGGGTGACCTTGGTTGGTAAGAGCGTGTAGTTTCCAGGGTACAATGCCAGGGCACCTCATGTGTACATTACGTTGTGCGCTCACCACCAGCTCCTCTAGCACATTAGAAAATAGAGTTGTTTGTATGGATGTCAGAGAGGAAGGGAGAGAGAGACACATCCATGAGGAGAGAGGATCATGGGTAGGCTGCCTCCTGCACGCCCCCCCCTGGGGATGGAGCCCACCACCCGGGCCTGTGCCCTGACCAAGAATCAAACCCTGACCTCCTGAGCCACACCAGCTGGGCTTCTAGCACACCTTAAGATGGCTCCCAAACCCTATCCCCTGGGTCTCCTGTCCAGCCCTGAGTTCCATCCATCCATCCATCCAACCATCCATCCAACCATCCATCCATCCATCCAACCATCCATCCAACCATCCATCCATCCATCCACCATCCATCCATCCAACTATCCATCCACCATCCATCCAACCATCCATCCATCACCCATCCATCCATCATCCATCCATCCACCATCCATCCACCATTCACCCATCCAACCATCCATCCACCCAACCATCCATCCATCACCCATCCATCCACCATCCATCCATCCAACCATCCATCCATCATCCATCCATCCACCATCCATCCATCCATCCATCCAACCATCCATCCAACCATCCATCCATCCACCATCCATCCACCATTCATCCATCCAACCATCCATCCACCCAACCATCCACCCGTCATCCATCCATCATCCATCCATCATCCATCCATCATCCATCCGTCATCCATCCATCATCCATCCATCCATCCATCCATCCATCCATCCCTTCATCCATCCAACCATCCATCCATCACCCATCCATCCACCATCCATCCATCCAACCATCCATCCATCATCCATCCATCCACCATCCATCCATCCAACCATTTAACCATCCATCATCCATCCATCCATCCATCCATCCACCATGATGTACTGGACACTGCCCTATGCCCAGCGGGCTGCTTGGCGACCAAGGCACAGGCTGACCTTCCCGGGCAGGAGATGAGCAGGGATGACGTTTCTCTCCCTGCACATCCGGCACCAGGTAGTCACCGTTGTTCTGCAGAAAAAGAGAGAAGGAGAGAGAGAGAGAGAGAGAGGATGCTTGAGGCCTGGGCTCCCCAGAGTGGTTGCCCTGAAGGAGCCTGCCCCCTCCCCCCCAGGGTCCAGGCGGCCAGGTGTGCTGGGGACGGTCTCCCTCCTGTTTCCCAGGCAGGTGAGCGCCACCGCTGTTTCGGGAGGCCGCTCCCGCCCCGTTCTCGGGGTGGTGGGAAGGTGATTTGAGTGGATTCCGGCCCCTGGCGAGAGTGCCAGCGGCCGGTTCAGGTTCAGCTAAACAGGCGCCTTTGCCGGGAAAAGGAAGGCTGCCCGTCTTTGCAAGGAGCATCCATCCAACTGGTGGGTCACGTCGGGGGTCGCCGCCTGCGTGCTGGTAGTGTTGGCGGTGCAACCGGTAAAGGGGTCTTTCCAGGCCTCTGCGCACTGGGGGAGGAGGGGCACTCTTTTTGCCTACCCCTCGACTCCCCCTCGGACCCACCCCTCCAGGTCCCCGCCTTTCTTTGGCTGCGCAGGTCGGGCCCGCAGTACCAGCCACCGCCACGCGATGGAAGTGTCGCTCTACGTTTGCAGCCCCGCGCGTGGGCTGAGCCGCAGCGAGGGGCGGGGGAGGGCCCGCGTCGAGGCAGCTGCCTGGAGGGTGGAGCCTAGCACCGCGCTGAGGGCCTTGGGCGGGGCCAGCCTGGTTCCTACTTGGATTTGCCTCCTCACACTTCCAGAAGCGGGGGCAGCACCTTTCCTGGCCTCCGTGTCCCCCTCTGAACTCCATGCGTGGTCCTTACCACCCTCACCCCGCACAGGGGAGTTGAGCTGTGTGGTTCTATGATCCCGCCCCAGGCTGGGGGTGGGGTTCTGGGTTCCTGGGAGAGGGGATAGGGTGGGAGTGAGAGGCCTGCTCTGCCCAGCCCTGGGGGTCTCCTAGGTCATTGCTGCCAGCGCCGCCAGCCCCCCAACAGCCCTTCAAGATCAGGGAAGGCCTAGTCCTGCTCATATCAACGCCAGAAATACCCGCTTAGATACAGACTTGTTAATATGCCGACATCTTCATCCAATCACGGGGCAGGAGAGGCGGAGCTGGGGTTGTCATTTCCGCTCACACAGGAGCTCAGAGAGGGCTAGGGGCTTCCCCAAAGTCACACCGCTGGGAGGTGGTGGGGGCCCCCTCAGAACCGCGTCCCTCTCCTGGCTCAGCTGCCAGCAGCATCCTGAGTCTGGGGGCCGGAAGCCTGCCCGTCTACCTCCGCTCTGTGTCAGCAGGTACCTCAAACACGTGGACAGGGCTAGAGAGGGAGTGGGAAGGGGTTATGTTTTATTTATTTTTAATTTTTATGTTTTAAAATGTATTTTTATTGATTTCAGAGAGGCAGGGGGAGAGAGAGAGAGAGAGAAACATCAATGATGAGAGAGAATCATGGGTCAGCTGCCTCCTGCACGCCCCCTACTGGGGATTGGGCCCGAAACCTCAGTATGTGCCCTTGACTGGGAATTGAACCGTGACCTCCTGGTTCACAGGTTGACAACCATTGAGCCACGCTGGCCGGGAAGGGGGTGTCTATTTTAGATGGTGTGGTCTGGGAAGGCCTCCCGGAGGAGGTGACATTTGAGCTGGGACTTGAAGGGAGACCTGGGAAGGGGGCGCTGAGGAGAGGAGACGCCCAGGGCGAAGGTGTGCAGGTGGGACAGGTGTGCAAGTCCCCAGGAAGCTGGGAGGCTGCAGGGCCCTGAGCCAGGGACCGGCTGGCAGAGGCAGGCGAGCGAGGCACCTCTGCCCCCAGCTCCAGCTCTGCCCTGAGGAATGGGGTGCCTCTGCGGGGTGGTCCTGAGTGGGGAGCAGGAGGGCCTGATCCTGTGTGACCCTTGCTGGGGGACACAGACCCCCCATGCACCCTGCCAGAAAAGGACTTATCTCTGGTCACAGACGCCCCGCTTTCTCGGGCCTGTGCTCATCAGACACGTGGGCACCTTGGCAGGGTCACCCCAGGCCGTGCCGGGCACGTGTCCCCGCGGTGGCAGCCCCTCCCGATGAGCTGCGTGTGCATTTCCCCCTCGTGCCTGCCACAGAGAACTCCGAGCGTGGTCCTTACCACCCTCACCCCTCACAGGCCTGGCGCACAGTAGGTGCTCAGCTCAGCCAGCGCTCAGAAATGAGAGGGGGAGAGACAGGAGGTGGTTGGCAGCCTAGCCAGCGGGCCCCCAGAAAGGCCTGACAGCTTTGGGGGTTCATCATGGAGAGGGGACGGGGCGGGGGGGGGGGAGCCCTCCAGGAGGCCACCCACTGTCCAGCCTGGTTTGTGGGTCTCCGTGCACCCCAGGTCTTGCCATGGTGCCGGCTGGGGGGGGGGCTCGGCCAGGGCTGGGAAAATCCCTGCATGCTTCCTAATCAACCCCGGCCTGGCCTCCCCACCTGCCGCAGCCCTGTCCCCCCCTCCCCCCCCTGTCATCTCCGAAGAGCTGAGTGCCGCTCTGCTAATGAGGCTGTCGGTACTAATGAGGCAGGTGCCACGCCAGCCCCTCGCCAGCTGGGAGGGGCGGAGGGCTGCCCGATGCGCAGGCCGGGCCTGCGGGGGAGCAGATACAGAGTAATAATGGCCGAGGTGAGGGGCATAACAATGTGGCGGCGGGTCCCTTCCCACCAGCTCGCGCTTCCTAGTCAGGGCAGGAGTTTTCTGTGCATGAACTGGGACCCCAGGTGGAGGCCGCCAAGCGTCCGCTTCTCAGATGGGGAAACTGAGGCTCGGGAGGGGCCACGGCCCCCTGTCTCCAGGGCGCACAGCTAGGGCGGGGCAGGGCCAGCTGGGTGCTCGGCCAAGACGCCAGCCTGCGACGTCCTTCCAGAGCCCTGATCATCCTCCATCCTGGCCGCGCGGAGTTTGACCCACTTTGGCTCGGGAAACGGAGCCCGGGGAGCCAGGGGGCTGGTGGATGGGGGTTGGGGCGTGTGCGGACTCCAACCCCAGGCACCCGCTACCCCTACCCCCAGGCCCGCTGCGCTTGCAGCTGTGCGGGCGACTTTGAGGGGAACTGCGGAGTGCTGGCGGGGTGCCCCGCCCGGCCCGCCTTGCAGCCCCGCCCCGTGCCTAGCCCCGGTTTGGGGGGTGGGGTGGGCGCCCAGGAAGAGCCAGGGCTTGTGGATAAAGGGCACCGGGAGCTGCTGAGGCCCTGCCCCGGGCCGGAAGCATCGGGCCACCCGTCCTCCTCTGCCTCTGCTCCCCGCTTTGCCCCACCCCCCACCGGGGTCACTGACCCGCTCGGCCTTCGAACCCACTGCGCCTCGCGTGCTCTTCCTTCCAGTAAATAAAGGGCCTGCGGGGGGGGGCTGCTTCTCACCTGGGTGCATAGCCCCCGACACCTCAGATCTGTCTCAGGATCCCTGACCGCCCCCCCGCCCCCGACCCCACCCAGGCACCCCTGTCTCCTCTCCCCCAGGCACCCTGAGCCGCGCCAAATCTATTCCGGGACCTCTCGCCTGCGCTCAGCCTCGCCGTCCCTGTCACCTGCAGACACCTGCCCATCCCGGGACCTGCCCATCCCAGGACCTGTCCCATCCCGGGACCTGCCCATACCGGAACCTGCCTCGCCGCCCTCAGCCCCGACCTTGGAAACTCCTACCGCGACGCCCCGAGCACGCCCAGCCCTCCCTGCCCTTCCCGGGGCGAGCCACCCCGCGTCTGTGCCCGTGCCCGTGCCCCTCCCCTGCCTGCCCCCGCGGGTCTCCCCAGGCCTCCGCGGCCCGGCGCCCTCCCCCGGGGACGGCAGGGAGTGGCATGTCCCGCCGCCTATCACCGGGCGGCCGCCCGCTGCCCCGGCTCCGGCGGCCCCTCCCCCGGCCTCGCCGCCCCTCCCTCCGCGCCCCTCCCTGCTCCGGGCGCTCGCTCGCCGCCTCGCTCACTCTCTCCCCGGCTCAGGGGCGGCCGGCAGCTGGCGCGGCGGCGGCGGCGAGAGCGGGATGGGACGGGCTCTGGGACGCAGGAGCCGCGGAGGCGGCGGCGGCGGCGGCGGCGGCGGCCGGGGCCACGCCACTCGGACCAAGCGCAGGGCTGCCGGCGAGGGTGCGGGGCGCTGAGCCTGGACTCCGCTCCCTTCCACGCCTGGCGCAGCCCGAGAAGCGCCGGCCGCCTGTGCCCTGGGAAGAGCCATGTCCGCAGCCCCAGCGTAGCCCCCGGGTCGCTCTCGGGAGCCGCGGGCCGGGCCGGGCGCGCGACCGGAGCAGCGCCCCTCGCGCCCCCGCGCGCCGAGGACCATGCCGCCCCCGGGCCGGGCGCCGCCGCTGGGGCTGCTGCTGGCGCTGACTGCGCTCCGGTGCCCAGGTAATGCGTCCCCGGGACCCCCTCCCCGACCCCGGCCGCCGCGCACAAAGTTGGCTTTGGTGCGGGGCGGCCACCTCCTTTTCAAGTCCCCGGCTGCTCGCCTCTTCCGGACTTGGAGAGATCTGGGGAGACCCTGGGAACCCGGGGGTCCCCAGCACAGACCCCTTTGCCAAGCGCGAGCCCGCCCGCCCTCCTCCCCAGCTCCCCAGCTCCCCAGCAGGTCCTCGGAGCGCGCCGAGCCTCTGGAGGCGAGTGGGGGCGCGCCTCCAGGAACCCAGCCCCCTCCCCGCCCCGCCTCGGGGCGCCATCCCCCCAGGTCCTGGTTCTCGCGGGGTTTCGCTGTGGCGGGCGTCGGTGGACCCCCTCTCTCGGTTTCCGCATGCCCGTGGGCACAGGGCCGTGAGTTCCCAGGACACCTGCGGGCCCGGCCCGACTTCAGGCCGCCTCTGTCCGCGCGGTCTGGCGCGTCCCCAGCTCCTCCCCACGCCCCGCGGCGCTCCGGGACCCCTCCCCAAGTGGCCTTGTCGCGGGCCTCCCGCACACCCGGCGGCCCCAGCGCGCGGGCCCCCAGGCCGCCAGGCAGCCGCGGGCGGGCGCGCAGGGCCTCCGGGAACGCGGAGATGCCCGCCGCTGGCGCCTGGATCCGGAGCCGGGCTCCGCCTGCACCGGCGCAGTGTGCGTGGGAAAGGCAACCTACCCAGCTACCTCCTGTCTCCGCCGGAGTTTGGAGAGCCTTCTGCCGCCGCGGCGTGGCTCCGTGTTGGTTCTGGGGGAAGCTGCTCCTAAAATGCCGGTCCCTCCCCTCCCCCCACCGCCAGCCGCGGAGAAACAGCCGAAAGGCGCCGGGGAACGGGGCGCAGCCGCCGGCGGGGTTGGCGCGCGAGGCGAGAGCTCCCTTCGCCAGACCTTTTCCAAGCGGGACGTGCGGGTTGTGAGCCGGCGGGCAGCTCTGGCTTCAGAAAACCCCCTTCCCGTGCTCCTCGCAGCCCCGCCGCGCCGGCACGCGGTGCGGGAGACACGCAGCCTGAACTTTTAAGCTTGAACGTCTGGGAAGGCGGCTTAGGAGCCCGGGGTGTCCGTCCGCGTTCATGTGAGATGCGTGTGCGTGGGAGAGTGAGTGTCGTCTTCCTTTGAGGTGCCCTCCAGTGACCCCGAATGTGTAAGCAAACCTCCGGCCCGGAGGCCCCTGCGGCCCGAGGTGCCTGCCCCTCGGCATCCGACTCTCCAATCTGCCCGGCGAATCCGCAGCGCCAGAGCTGCGGGCTGCGGGCTGCGGGCTGCGGGCTGCGTGGCTCCGCGCTCCCCCTCGCTCGCACCAGCCGAGCCGCTGGGACCGGGGAAGTCGAGGCGGCTTCTTTAGCCGAACCCCCAGGACCTGTTTCCAAAACGCACAGGCCTCGGGGTGGAGGGGGGGGTGGGCTTGGAGGTTGCTTTGTTTCTCCACGGGGGTCAGCGCTGGCCTGGATGCGCTCGTGAGCGAATACTGGGCATTTCTTAGAGAAGCCGCCTGCCTAGTGCTGTGTAAGAGAACATGGCGAGCCCCCCCTTGTCCCTCCGTAACCCCCTCTCCTCCCCTGGCCACGGGAGAGCTTGTGCCCGGCTCGGGGAGGCCTGGGCCCCGGGAGGGAAGGCGTGCCACCCCTGAAATCTGTTGCTGGCCCAGCTCCTGGCCCGGCTGCTGTGTCTGGGCAGCGCCTGGGCAGCCCCTCGCCCCCCACCCCCCATCGCCATGCCCTGGGCAGCTCCTGTGTACCCCCCCTTCCTCCCCAGGGACATAGAGACACAGTTTGATACTATATTTAGCCGCCGTTAGGAGAGCTGGGGCAAAGCAAGGCTGAAATTCCTGAAAGATACTTAGTTGCCTGCGGTTGGTGAGAAAGGTTTGCTGGAAATTAACCAGCGCTTCCCTCCGAGCCGGTGGGATTGGGGGCGTCCTCTGAGCAAGATTTGGCCACCGCGTTTGGCGGAGGGGTTGGCGGAGTTGAGAGGCAAGAAGGGCCTGCTCTCCTGGTCGCTGCCGGGCTGCCTGCGCCCACCCGTGCCCGCGCCCCCTCCTGCGTGGGCGGCTGCCTGGTAAAGAGCGTGGTGGGTGCGCTTCTTGGAGCCGCGCAAGGGCTGAACCATATGGGACTGTGCTCAGGACGAGTCAGCACAAAGCCCGGCTCCCCGGCCTGGGGCCCGTGAGGGAAGCACTTTAGTGCAGGCCGTGGCTTTGCAAATTAGCGGCGCGGTGGCATCCCCGCTGGGGGTGGGGGGGGGGGGAGGACGCGCCCCCTGCGCCAGTGACCCGCGATGCCTGTGGGTGGGAGCCGCTGACAGAAGGGCCTTGTGAGTGGCAGCGCCTGGGAGTGGGAGGAGGGGGCCTCCAGGCGGAGGCGCTCACAGCCCCGCCTGGCACCGTGGCATGGGGCACACTGCACTCTCCTGACAACAGGGATGGGGGTGCCTCTGTGTGTGTGGGGCTCTTTGGAGAGGCGGCTTTGGGGGGCAGGCGGTGGTATGCAAATGCCGTCGCCTCCCTTGAGTGATTTAGTGGTGGGACAGAGATGTTCTCAGAGTAAATCATTTCAGCCCCGCCCACACCCCACCGGAGGCAAGGGGCGGGGGGCGGGGGCAGTGCGGCGGGGGGGGGGGTCGGGGGGGGGGACCTCTGTCTGGGCTTCGCTTCGGGCCTTGGAGCCAACAATGGGCATGGCAGCTGCCTTGATCCAGGGGCACCAAAGAAACCCCCCGCTTGTTGGCGGGAAGTCTGGGCGGGTGTTCCCCCGGCAAAGTCCTTCCTGAGGCCTCGGTCCTGGACGAGCCCCCCCCCCCCCCATCTCCCAGTTGTCTGCGGCTGGGTGGCCTCTTTCTTCTGTGCTGGGTCTAAACGGGCTGTGATGGAGAGGGCCCCTTTCCCTCGGGCGCTCCGGCATTCACACAGGCATCCCTCCCCCCTCCCCCCTCCCCCCCTCACCACGGGGACCCCCTGCACCCCAGGCAGCATCAGCAGGTGATGGACAGTGAGCCACCCACCCTTCCCCAACGTGTATGAGTGGACTCAGCCCCACCGGGTGGCTCAGTGGTTGAGCCTTGACCTATGAACCAGGAGGTCACGGCACAGGCCGGGGTGGTGGGCTTGATCCCCAGTAGGGGGCGTGCAGGAGGCAGCCGATCCGTGATTCTCTCTCCTCATGGATGTTTCTCTCTCCCTTTTCCTTCTTTTCTGGAATTAATACAAGTATTTTTTTTTTTTTTAAGAAAAGAATGGGACTCCGAGTACATCCTCCACCGGCCCCTTGGCACAGGGGCTGAAGGAGACGCAGCCTCCCCGGGAGTGGGTGTCGGGTCGGGGCTGGGGCTCACACACGTTCTCTTTTTATTAAAAACCCCCGGACGGTCTCAGGCCGTGACCGTGGGCTGAGGTGCCAATGTTGAGCCGAGTGGGAGATGTCGGTGTCGAGATCCAGTGTCTGGCTTCTCTCTGGAAACGGGGAGATCTGGTCTAGCCCCTGGAGCTCGCGGAGACTCAGTTTGCCCATCTGTGAAATGGGCCCTGTCTTTGCCTGCCGGGCTGCTGTGGCCGAGTGCCCCCGGCGGGCTGTCTGATAAGCAGCAGACAGGTATTCCTCCCCGTTCCAGAGACCGGGAAGCCCAGGACGAAGGTGTGGGCGCGGTCCCATCCTGAGGAGGACCGGCTCTCTGTGCTCACCTGGCCAAGGGGCCAGGAGCTCTGGGAGGCCGGGAGGGGGGGCAGAAGGGCACTAATCCCATGGGGCTCTTCCCTCCAGACCGCATCAGCTCCCGAAGGCCCCACCCCCTAACTCCATCACCTGGGGTCTGTCGGGGAGGTTTCAACATATGGGTTTGGGGGGGGATGCAACCCTTGCTGGAGGGCAGTTCCTGCACCCCTCCCCCCCGTGGTTTCCTCACCGGGTTGGGCCCCTTCCTTCTCTCACCGTCCCTCCCCCCGCAGTCAGGGTTTGCCCCACCCCCTCCCCCCGACACCTGACTCCGTAACTGATAATCCCCTCGCCTTGCGCTTGGGCCCCAAAATTGTGACAAAGAAGTCAATGGCGTCCAATTGGATTTGCTGCATGTCATGACTGCAGGTGATGGCGGCGGTGCTGTGGGCATCACCCTGAATGAACCCTCCGGGGCCCGACTCCTGGGGAGCCCAGTGCAGGGCCCGGGCCCAGGACACAACACCAACGCCCCTTACACCTGCTCTGAGCGCCAGGGCCTCCCATCTGCATCAGGCAAACGGACACGTGAAATACCGCCGTGGCCGCTGGTCCGTGGGCCTGCGGGGTGTGGGCTGGGAGTGGGTGTGGAAGGGGGAGCCCGGCCTTCCTTCCAGAGCCCAAGAGGGGCGGGTGGCGGGCTCTACCAGCTCCCGGCCCGGGCATCCTTGGGTGCCTTTGTCTGCCCGGCTCTCCGTGTGGGGTGCTGGGGCCGTGTTTCCACTCTGGCCTTGGGATTCTCCTTCTGTGGTGGGGGCACCTCCTACTGCAGGCCTGGCTCTGTGGGGTGAGCTGAGGGGCAGGGCAGTGCGGAGGGGGCAGCTGGGCAGGGGCTGGGCAGGGGCTGGGCAGGGGCGGCCTGTCCGAGGGGACCCTGAGCTCCCAGCCGTGAGATTTGGCATAAGGAGTGGGGTCAGAGGGCATGGGGAGCGGGGTTGGAGGGCATGGGGAGTGGGATCAGAGGGCATGGGGAGCGGGGTCGGAGGGCATGGGGAGTGGGATCAGAGGGCATGGGGAGTGGGATCAGAGGGCATGGGGAGCGGGGTCGGAGGGCATGGGGAGTGGGATCAGAGGGCATGGGGAGCGGGGTCGGAGGGCATGGGGAGCGGGGTCAGAGGGCATGGGGAGTGGGGTCGGAGGGGATGGGGAGCGGGGTCGGAGGGCATGGGGAGTGGGATCAGAGGGCATGGGGAGCGGGGTCGGAGGGCATGGGGAGCGGGGTCGGAGGGCATGGGGAGCGGGGTCGGAGGGCATGGGGAGCGGGGTCGGAGGACATGGGGAGCGGGGTCGGAGGGCATGGGGAGCGGGGTCGGAGGGCATGGGGAGCGGGGTCAGAGGGCATGGGGAGTGGGGTCGGAGGGGATGGGGAGCGGGGTTGGAGGGCAGGTGTAGATAGATGGCAGAAAAAGCTGCTCCCAGGGGTCCGGGAGTGAGGGCTGCGGGGCCTGGGCCGTATCTGGCCGCAGGCGTCTCTTGTTAGTGTCTGGCACTTGTTTATTTTAAATAAATACGTTTTTATTGATGTCAGGAAGGGAGAGGGAGAGAGAGAGAGAAACATCAGTCATGAGAGAGAATTGTGGATTGGCTGCCTCCTGCACGCCCCGCACTGGGGATCAAGCCCGCAACCTGGGCCTGTGCCGTGACTGGGAATCGAACCGTGACCTCCTGGTTCGTAGGTCGGTGCTCAACCCCTGGGCCACGCCGGCCGGGCATGAAGGTGACATTGGAGCAAAGGCCGAGGGGCTGAGGGCGGGAGGCAGGGCTGCCTCGGGAAGTTCCCCACGAGGTCTGGCCCGTGCGAAGGCCCTGAGGCAGGCTGTGCGTGGCAGGGGCAGGGGCAGGAAGGAGGCGTGAGTCTGGCTGAGGGAGTGGGGGCCCCGCACCAGGAGGAGAACCCCGGTGGCCCCTGAGGGGCTAAGGCCACGGTCCCGGGAGCGGTGCCGGCTGGGACCTCAGAGGCGCCGGAGAGGAGGGGAGGAGGGAGGAGGGACGGGCCCGCCTGGTGGATTCTCACCGGATGCCACCGCCGCGCCCGCCCCTGCCTCTGCCTGAGCTTGACTTGTCCCAGTCACGACGCATTCGTGACGAAGTGGATGGACACATGCATGTCCGTGGGTTGGCGTGGCGTGGCTTCCTCGGTGACCCGCCCACACCCCGGGGAGAAGGTGGGGGTGCCGAGCCTGTTTCTGCAATCTGTGAGGTGCGTGATCCGTGAACCTCACCAACGAGACAGCGGTGACCAGGACCCAGTGAGACACGGATGCGGAGCGCTCCTGCTCAGAACCCAGCGCATAGTAGGTGCTCAGTCAGCGGTGGCGGCGATGAGTCCTGATGTTGTCGGACAGTGGAGGAAGCCGGGCTCCAGGGAGCTACCTGTCCCTGTGTCTGGCTTTTGCCTGAGTCTCTCCCCGAAACTCCTAGCCCTTCTTTTACCCAGCACCCTGAAGTCCTCTCCTAGGGGGATGCAGGGGGTCCCTCAAAGCCTCTGGGGTGCACAGGCTCCTGGTTAGGCTTGAGGGGGAGCCTTTCGAAGAGGCACCGGCCTGCCCCGCCCAGCCGGCAGCCTTCGGAGGCGAGGCAGGTGCCGCCCATCTTCCTGATGAGTTTCACCTCCTCGCCCCGTCTCGGAGCTGAGGGTCTGCAGGCAGAACCAGGGCCCACAGCTCCACAAGGGCCCGGTCAGGTTCCTCTCCCAGGCCACGGCCAGGGCGGCTTCCGTGGCTCCCTGAGTTTTGCCCACTCGCCCGGGGAGGCCTCAGCATGTCCCGGAGAGAAGGCGGCCGCCGCGCTGGGCTTCTTCTAGCCAATCAAACTCAATTTTCTCCACCTCCTCCCGCAGTACTTTAGCGATGTGTAAATTCAGTCAGACCCTGTGCTGGCCTGGGCTCCCGAAACGTTGCTTGTTACCTTCTGCACCCCTGAAACCAGGCAGCACCAAAGGATGGCCCATGGGTCAAACCCGGCCCTCCACTTGTGTGTTTAAATAAAGCTTTATTGCAACACAGCTGCGCCTCTGTGCTCACATACTGTCTGTGGCTGCTTTCTCACCACCGTGACGCAGGTAATCGTGACAGAGATCCTATGGCCCAAATAAATGCCCTACGCGCTGGCCTTTTCTTTTCAAGACCAAGTTTGCCTCCAGCAGTCAAGCAGGGGCTGCTCTGGAAATGCGTGTTTACAGCCCTTTGTGGTCAAGAACAAGAAGCCCTTGTGAACAGTGGAACACAGTATCCGGCGTGTCTGAGTGAGAAGCATTGTGGGTCTTGGTTGAAAAAGAAAAAAACATATTGATCGGATGTCGCCATCGATTCTGCGATGGTCTTGAGCGAGTGGGTTTGGGTGATGGCAGAAGCGTTTATGTAACGTTTTAAAAATAGTGCCGCATGTGCCTGCATGCGCGCGCGCGCGGGCTATTTTTTGCTCTGCAGGCAAAGCGCGCTGATGGCTCCCAGCTCGGAAGACCCCTCGCGGGGAACGCTGCTGGAGGGAACTGGGACTCGAGGGCCCACCGGTGAGCTCTTTTATCCTCGGGATGACTCCCACCTGCGGGTTGCGTTAGCGATGACCAGAGCCTCCGTCACTAGTCGATGTGGGACACCCAGGTCTGTTTTCCACACTTGAGATTTTGGGGGCGCCCATGGAGATGAGGTAGCAAACGCAAGAGCATGTTCGTCTGGATTCTCATTGCCGCAAGGGACAACATCGGACATTTCCTGGTCCTGGGAGGTGGGAGTTCTCAGAGGAGACAGCTTCAGGCATGGCTGGATCCAGGGGCTGAGCCCTCTCCTACCGAGAGCATCTGCTCTTCTGCTTTGAACGATCTCACCGTGTTGAACCATCTTACTATTTTTTTTTTTTTGAATGGCTGCGTAGTATTCCAGGTTCATGGAAATAGGCAATTTCCTGCTGCCTCATAGAGACGGGGTTCCCCAAACATAGAGAGGGGGTTCAGGAAGAGTGGCCAAGGGCCATCCCACCCACCAGGAGCATGTCATCTGTTGTGAAAGTTTTCATTAAGTTGTAGAATGAACTTTTTTTTTTAAAGATTTGATATATTTTTATCGACTTCAGAGAGGAAGGGAGAGGGAGAGGGAGAGAAACATCCGTGATGACAGCGAATCATGGATCTGCTGCCTCCTGCACGCCCCACACTGGGGATGGAGCCAGAAACCTGGGCCTGTGCCCTGACCGGGAATCGAACCCTGACCTCCTGGGTCCTAGGTCGATGCTCCATCACGGAGCCACACGCGGTGAGCTGGGAGGAGCTGTGCTAGCACTTCCTGTTAGTTTTCGCTCTCTCCCGCCACCTAGTTAAATACCGTATGCTCCTCCGCCAGCTCCTTCCCTCTCCCTGTTTCCAGCGCCTCATTGAAATGAAAGGCCTGGGACTCAGGTGGCCGGCTGCCAGGGTTCGAACCCCAGCTCGGCCACTTGTTGGCTGTGTGACTTTGTGTGAGCTGCTTCACCTCTCTGTGCCGTAGCGTTCTCACCTGCGAAACAGGGTGAGTAGGAGCTCCTGCTGCTGGGGACGTTGTCAGGATGAAGGGCGATGTGTAAGAGATCAACGGGTCTTCACTGGGTGCTAGCCTGACCCGAGTCCTCTGCTCCGTCGAGGGTTTAACGGAACCCCTACTACGTGCCCCAGTGTTCATTGTTGTGGCTTTGCTCCCCTCCTCTCCCACCTAACTGCAGACCCAAATCCCATCCGATGATCGCCCTGGTCTGCTATTTCTTCCTTCCTCTGAGAAGCACACCCTGATCTTTTTTTTTTTGTGGGGGTGAGGGGGTGGGGTTGGGGGAGTCACTGGCTCCCCTGCTTGGAAGCCCTGTGGTCTGGGAAGCGCTAACTCCCTCCTCCTCCTCTATGGGTGGGCTCCTGACTTGTGCCTGACCAATCAGAGCATCTCATCTCCTAGGCCTTCAAGGATTGGATCAGGCTTGGGCACATGACCCAAGCTTAGCCAATGAGGGCCGGCCCTGGGATCTTTGTTGCTAGCCCTGGGAGCAGGCCCGCCCTTTCTGGTGCTGTTGATAAGCGGGTGGGATGCGGGCAGCGGTGCCAGTTATTCCTGGGGTGCAGCAGGTATTCCTGCTCTGGGTCCCGGGGGACAGGCCTGACAGCAGGGCCGGGAGCAGGGCCCACCCATCCCCTCTGGGCGCCCCTCCCGCCCGCTGCTCCTGGGGGAGAGGAGACACTCCGGCCTTGTTTTCCAAACGCCGCCGCCGGCCAATGGCTGAACCCCCGGCCCTGCTGGCAGGCGGCGCCTCTTGCTCCAAAGAGAGTTTCCCTTTCTCTTCGTGCTACTGAGTTTATTTTTATTTATTACTTAAAAACATGTTTTTGTTGGCTTCAGAGAGGAAGGGAGAGGGAGAGAGAAACATCCACGATGAGACAGGATGGTGGACCGGCTGCCTCCTGCACGCCCCCCACTGGGGATGGAGCCTGCCACCCGGGCCTGTGCCCTGACCGGGAACCGAACCCTGACCTCCTGGTTCCTAGGTCGAGGCTCCACCCCTGAGCCACACCAGCCAGGCACACCCTCATTTATTTAATTTCCTCCCTAAAGGCCCTGTTTTCAAATACAGCCACGCGGGGGACTTCCCCCTGTGAATTGGGGGTGAGGTCACCAGGTCACTAGCCTTCAGCCGCGGTGTCCCCCCCATTTACTCCATTATCGCGGCGACTCGGCGCTCCGCCAGCGCCCGCCAAATTGACAGGATGCTGAAGGATGCTTCGGGAAAGGTCACCACAACAGCCGCTGATTAGTTCCTGGGGAAGAGCCGGTGACTCCTTTCCTGGCCCCGAAAGGGGGGCGGGGTGCTGCCCGGGCCGCACAGATGCGGGGACCCAGGAGATGGCTGGGGCGCCTGCTCCAGGCGCTTCTGCTTCCTGTGGCATCACCTGCGGGGTTTCCCAAGCCCCAGCCGCGCATCCGTCCGTCCGTCCGTCCTGGGTTGTCATTAAAACACGACGTGCCAGGTGGGTGCCCGGGAGCGGCTCAGCTCCCCATCTTGAAAATGGGGGTGCGGGCTCCTTGGTCCCAAGCCTGCGCGCATTTTGCATAAAGAGACTCTCTGATCCCCACAGACTCCGCCCCAGCCTTGCCCTTCCTTGTAAGTATCGATGGGCGTGACCTTTTAAAATTAAGAGCGGACACACCTGTGACCCAGTGATTCCCGGATGAAGCCTGGAACCCGCCACACACGTCACGGGTGCTCGGCCGCGTCCCTGTCTGGCCCCCAGCCATTGTCACGATGGGAGAGATGTGGGAAGAGCCGGCAGTGGTTAATTAAATATGATCCAGCCCCGCCTGCGTGACTCAGTGGTGAGCGTCGACCTATGAACCAGGAGGTCAGGGTTCGAGTCCCGATTCCCCGTCAGGGCACAGGCCCCGGGGGGCGGGCTCAGTCCCCAGTGCGGGACGTGCAGGAGGCAGTCGGTCCATGATTCTCTCTCCTCCTGGATGTTTCTATTTCTCTCCTCCCTTCCGCTCTGAAATCAATAAAAATGTATTAAAAAAATAAAATTAAATTCTGATCTCTCCAGCAAGGAAAAAGGTTGCAGCCAAAAACGAGGCGGGTGTCACATGGGGAGTGGCATGTGCTGTTCGTGGCCAACACGTGATGGACAGCAAGGGGCGGGGAACGCTGTCCGTGTGCACACGAAGGGACGCACGTGTGTGTGCATGTTGGCACATGTGGGGGGTCACCCCTGGAGGGATCCCGTGAGAGTGGCAACGTCCGAAACCTCCTGGTGACCTGGGACAGGCCGGTCCCCTGGCAAGGATAGGAGGCGACTAATTCTCTCTCTTAAAAAATATATATATGTAATTTTCTTGATTTCCAAGAGGAAGGGAGAGGGAGAGAGAGAGAAACATCGCGATGAGAGAGAATCATGGATCGGCTGCCTCCTGCACGCCCCCCACTGGGGATGGAGCCCGCAACCCGGGCCTGTGCCCTGACCGGGAATCCAACCGTGACCTCCTGGCTCCTAGGTGGATGCTCAGCCACTGAGCCTCGCCAGCCCACACGCGACTCACTTCTTACCGTGGACTTATTGGTACCTTCTCACTGGTGTACCATGCCCATTGGTTTGAATCATGTCATTAAACAGTATTTCTCAAAGAAAAATGAGAAAGGTCACCGCCCAACCCCCCATTCCCCCCCCGCCCCCCCCCCAGAGCGAGGGAGAGGGCTCAGCCAGCTCTTTGCAGACACTCCCTCCTGACTCCTCCTGGCGACAGGGACAGGGACAGGGACAGGGACAGGGACGCTGTGTGGAGCGTTTTCTTTGCTGTGGCTTCGTAACACTCTCTGGCTTCCTCACGCTCAGCACAGAAATGAGATCTGAAAATCTCAAACACCCACGCCTGCCCGAGCTCCAGGCTGGGAGCGAAGAACGCCGTGTTCCCATCAGCCCCTCCCGCGGGGCCGCCGGGGCGGGGACGGGGGCGGGGTTGGGGTTTGGGGGGAGGTGAGGGGTACCCCGCCGTGAAGCTTGATGGCCCCACGTGCGCTTCGTCTTTGAGAGAGGGACGCGCAGGCTGGCTAGGAGGGAAGGGGAGCATCTATTTCGTGTGAAGCTTTTTTATTTTTAAAATCAGGATTCTCAGCCATTGCACGGCTCGGTTTACACCTCCGAGAATTGAAAGGAGTCCCCCAAGCCCACATCACCCTGTGGTGGACACGGGCCTCCGCCTTCGTATGAAGGATGCCGCGGCCAGGGTCCCCGTGGGTGCACCTTTGTGTGCACATGCACACTCACCTGTGTGCTTTGCACTTCCAACTGTGTATTGATTTCAGAGAGGAAGGGAGAGGAAGAGCGAGCGCACGAGAGAAACAGCGACGAGGAGAGAGAGAACCAGGGATCGGCTGCCTCCTGCAGGCCCCGCCCTGGGGATGGAGCCCCCAACCCCGGCCTGTGCCCTGACGGGGAATCGAACCCTGACCTCCTGGTTCCTAGGTCGGTGCTCAGCCACGGACCAGGTACCGGTTCTCCTGGAGCCTTCTGGGGATGGAGCCCCAAACCCGGGCATATGCCCTTCGCCGGAATAGAACCGTGACCTTCTGGTTCCTAAGCCGATGCTCAACCACTGAGCCACGCCCGCTGGGCTACCTTAACTCGTCTAATCCTCACAGAAGTGCCACGAGGAAGTGGCTCTTACTGTCCCCACTTTACAGATGAAGAAACGGAGGCACAGAGAGGTTGAGTAACTCGCTCAAGTATTGGGGTAGGGTCAGAGGTGCCCCCTCACCTGGAGCCAGGGGCGGGGGGAGCCCTCCTCCCTCGTGCCCTGGGTTTCTGAGCTGCACAAGGTGGACGGAGAAGCTTCGTGGAGGCTGGACGGGCCAGAGTTCGCCGGGCCTCTGGACCCCCAGCCTGCTGCCTCCATCAGCACCTCCGAGGCTCCGGGGACCTGGACACACGTATTGGCAACTGCAGACGGTCGGGTACGAGGAGGGATTTGCCTCCTGGATCTTGATTAAGGGAGGGTTTTGGCGGTAGGCGCCTGGGCTGCTGACCCCAAAAAGATTTCGGGGAAAGTGGTACAGTCTGGGCCTGGATGGCCTCCCGACCTCAGCCTTTGGGACCTGCCACTACGCCCCCGAGGACGGACAGGGGTTCAAGGAGACTGGAACTCAGATGCCCTTTAAAAAAAATATTTTTATTCATTTCAGAGAGGAAGCAAGGAGAGAAAAAGATAAAAACACCAATGATGAGAGAGTCATCTATTGGCTGACTCCTGAACACCCCCTATTGGGGATCCAGCACAACCCAGACACGTGCCTTTAATGGGAATCGAACTGTGACCTCCTGGTTCACAGTTTGATGCTCAACCACTGAGCCACCCGGCTGGGCCAACTCAGATGCCTTTGCAACGGGGCCAGCAGCGGGGGCGGAACCTCCAAAGCTTGGAAGGCTGTTCGTGCGTGGAAGCCTGCAGTGCGTGCGAGGTGCACGGAGGGATGGAGAGAGTGTCCCACCGAGGACACCGGGGTTCACCTGCCCAGCAACCACCCCCCTCCCCCGTTTTTTATGTTTTTGGCTTCAATAATACTTGGCGAGTCCGGATTGGTCTCAGCCAGTGTCAATCAGCTCCATTCTTGCCATTGATTGGTTGCAACGTGGCCACGTGTCCAGAGTGTAGCCAATGAGGTGGCAGAACAGTGCTCTAGGGGCTTCTTGGCAAAAATCTCTCTGGCACGAGGACAGTCGGAGGAAGTGCTGCTGCCCCTTCCTTGGTGCTGGGGACACCGTCGGGTAACCAAGGGGACAGCTTGGCAGCCGGAGGGGAGCAGAGCCATGCGCTGGACCGGCGCCCAGCTTCCCCATGACGCCGCCAGCCTCGGAAGCAGCCCCGCCGCCCACGGCCCCGGGCGCTCGTTAAGTGAATCCGCGTGTCCTGATGGCTCCGGCGCTGGGAGTTGCGTTTCCTGCGGTTGGCATCCTGCTGCGGCGGCCGCCCCTTGCAAGGGGTCTTTCTGAAGACTTCTCGAATATTCCATCCCTGCATCCAGGACTGGCTATTATTTTATTTTATTATTATTTTAATATAATTTATTGATTTTTTACAGAGAGTAACGGAGAGGGATAGAGAGCTAGAAACATCGATGAGAGAGAAACATGGATCAGCTGCCTCCTGCACACCCCGTACTGGGGATGTGCGGGCAACCAAGGTACATGCCCTTGACCGGAATCGAACCCGGGACCCTTCAGTCTGCAGGCCGACGCTCTGTCCACTGAGCCACACCGGTCAGGGCTTATTTTATTTTAAAAAATATATTTTAATTAAAGACAACGTGAAACAAAATTCAAATCCCAGTGTGGAGAATGGCAGTAAGCCTACGAAGGGACTTAATTTTGCTTCCAACAGTCTAGGACGTTCTAAAACGTTTATTTATCGGAGAGAAAGCTGTTCTGGTCGAGAAGAAAAAGAAAGGACGGAAGGAAAGTGGACGAAGTAAGAAGCAGGAAAACAGAAGGAGCAACGCGAAGCGCGGTTTCCCCAGTGAGCCCTGGTGACAGAAATGTGGGGACCACCCCCACCCCAAAATAAACCAATTTTTTAAAAATTGATTTCAGAGAGGAAAGGAGACACACACACACACACACACACACACACACACACACACACACATCAATGATGAGAGACGATCATGGATCGGCCGCCTCCTGCGCGCCCCACACTGGGGATGGAGCCCACAACCTGGGCCTGTGCCCTGACCGGGAATCGAACCCTGACCTCCTGGTTGCAAGGTCGATGCTCAACCCCTGAGCCGCGCCGGCCGGGCCAGGTCTGGCTTTTAAACCCTCTGCGCTTGGCTAACCGAGAATGGACTTACGTGTTGCTCCTGGGACCTGCGAGGTCATTGAACCCTGGCTGCAAAGGGTCCTTCGTGTGACTTGGTCACCAAGCCTCAGGTCCCTGCCTCCTAGGAGACGGGTTAAGGTCTGCCTGAGTCAGGAGTCTCGTTGTTGCCTTGAAGAGACACACCGCTTAAACTGGAGAAATAAATGCTCTATCATCTCTCTATCGCTATCATCTAGCCACCTGTCACCTTTCTATCTTTCGAAAGAACTGGACTGGCTCTGCAGTGGACAAACCCAGGCATAGGTTTTCGAGGGCGGTTTCAGGCATAGCTGCATCCAGGCGCTCCGACAGTATCATTGGGCGTCTCCCCTCCAGCGCCTGGCTTTGCGGTCCTCTGTCGGCCAGGTTTTCCTCGGGAGGTGTCCGAACAGCTGCCCGTGCTCCCAGGCCCGCAGGCCCCCATCCTCCGAGTGGAAAGAGAATGGCATGTTCTTAGTAGTTTCCCTGATTTCTCCCAGAATTTCATCCCAGGGGCCCAGCTTGGGCCCATCCTGAAATCTGGCACTCGGCTCAGAGGACCGAAAACACCTGTTGTCCCGGGTCACGTGCTGGGTGGCATCCATCTCCCCGAACCCCACGGGCCAGGAGCCAGGAGGGATGGCTCCCCCCGGGGCGGGGGGGAGGGGGGAAGCTGGGAGGGATGAACGGAAGGAGGGCAGGGGCCTGGGCCGGCAAAGACAACAGATGTCTCCTCCAGGCTGAGGTATTTCGGGAGGCGAGAGACGCGGCTGACTTCCCGGAGCTGCTGCTGAGAATCGCCGGTGGCAGCTCCCTTTGTTAGTGAACAACAACGCCTGGCCTAGGTGGTGTGGCTCAGTGGACAGAGCGTTGGCCTGCAGACCGAAGGGTCCCGGTTTCGACAGTGGCCCGGGGCACCTGCCTGGATTTTCGGCTCGATCCCCAGCAGGGGGCGTGAAGGAGGCAGCTGATGGATGTCTCTGTCTCGCCCTCTCCTCTCTCTCTAAAAAACTCAATGAAAACATATTAAAAAATGACACAAAGTATCTTCCCCTCGATGGATGGGTGTTACCATTGTTTCCAGAGCATTTTTTTTCATCGTAAACAATGCTGGTGTGGACGTCTTCGCCTTGCTCCTGCGTGATCGCCGCTTCCCGGTCCCTTCGCTGGGTCCCACCTCCATTCTCCGTTCTTTTCAGAGCAACTCCATGACGACGTGACCCATTTGAGGAAGATGGACATCGGAAAGTGTCCGTGGGCTCTTTAAAATGTCCCCTTCCTGCCCTAACCGGTGTGGCTCAGTGGCTAGAGCGAAGGTTCCTGGGTTCGATTCCGGTCAAGGGCATGTACCCTGGTTGTGAACACATCCCCACTAGGGGGCGTGCAGGAGGCAGCTGGTCGAGGTTGCTCTCTCATCAATGTTTCTGGTTCTCTCTCCCTCTCCCTTCCTCTCTGTAAAAAATCAATAAAATATATTTTAAAAATAAAAAATAAAATGTCCTCTCCCAAGAAATTCTCCTCCTCCTCCTTCTTCACAAAAGCACCTTTTTACTTTTCTAACTTAAAAAAAAAATTTTTTTTTATTGGTTTCAGAGAGGAAGGGAGAGGGGGAGAGAGAGAGAAACATCAACTATGAGAATCATTGATTGGCCGCCTCCTGCACGCCCCCTCCTGGGGATCGAGCCCGCAACCCAGGCCTGTGCCCTTCACTGGAATCGAACCCGGGACCCTTCAGTCCACAGGCCGGTGCTCCATCCGCTGAGCCAAAACCAGGGAGGGCCATTTTTCTAACTTTTGACCTACTTTCTTCCCTAGAGCAATGGCGGCAATAGGCCGTCCCAGATGATGGCAATTTCCTGATGAGTTTCCAGCCAATGAGTAGCTCCGGGTGAGTGGGATGCTACATCGGCATTGGGAGAAAGTCTTAGGCCCAAAGATAGACTCGCCACCTGCTTGCCAAGACAGACAGGCGTGTGCTGTCAACACTGGGACATTCTTAAAAGTGCAGAGTCACATCCTGCATTTCTCTCTCTCTCTCTCTCTCTCTCTCATAAATATGCCAACAGCTCCCCTGTCATTCCCAAGGACCCAGGCGCGACGTCTTTGGGTAATTCATGAAGGGAGGTGTTGGGAGAGAGTGTCTTGTCCTTTTGTTTTTCGTTCTGGCCAGAGCATTATCACGGGCTCCCCCGGGGGGCGGTGATGAAGGCTGCTTTGGGGTAAAACGTCCTAGCCTGGGCACGTTGTGGGTGGAGCCTGTCCGGCGCGCCCTCCCTCCCCCCTTCCCCCGCTCGATCTGAGCCTTCCCCACCTCTGACCCTTTGCCTGTCCCCGTCGTCGCACGATTCTTGTTCTTCGGGTTGAAATGCCCCCTCATCCTGCGTCTTCACGTCGAATGACCCGGCCGGCGTGGCTCAGGGGTTGAGCGTCCGCCTAGGAACCGGGAGGTCACCGTTCAGTCCCCGGTCAGGGCGCGTGTCGGAGACAACCCATCGACGAGTCTCTCTCGCGTCGATGTGTCTCTCTGTCTTTCTTCCCTCTCTCTTCCACTCTCTGTCGGAAATCCATGGGGAAAGTATCCCCGGGTGAGGATTAAAACAGGAAAAAAAAAACCCCCAAAAACTTAGGTCCACACTCACCCGCTGAGCCACGCCGGCGGGCGCGCCGTTGATGGACACGCCGTTCCCCACGTGAGGCCGTGTGCCAGGCTAGGGCGGTGGTGACTCTGATGACGTGCGCCGTGACGTCGGGAGGCCCTGGTTAAGCGACTCCCTTGGCCTCCGAATGGACCCGGCGTGTGAGACCTGGGAGCCGGGCCGGCGTGTCCCGCACACCCAGCGCCGGCGAGGGGGAGCCCCGGCCCAGGGTCGGCCTCGGTGGCCACACACACCCCGGCTCTTCTGTGAGACACGCAGGTGCTTTGACCCCTCAGCCCGCGTGTCCCGGCGCCCTCTGTTCCCGGGAGCAGCGTGACGGATTCTCCCGCCGGGAGGAGTCCGTCATCTGGACTCCATCCGCTTGCCGGGCAGCTCCAGGGTCCGTGACGTGGCACCGCTCAGCGTTGTAGCATTTTTTCACGTCGCCCACCGAGAGGGCCCAGTGCGCGGCCGGCTTCTCCGCTCCTTTCACGTCATTGCTCTCGGGGCCTGGGATGGGTATTGACAGGGGACAGTACGTCAAGTGGCAGGAACCGTCCGTGTGCTGCTTGATTGCTCCCAGCGACGGGGCACTCACTACCCAAGAGGTGACTCGTTCCATCACAGTTCAGAGCTGATTGCCACAGGTTTCTTTCTTCTCTCTCTTCCTTTCTTTTCCCTCCTCCTCCCCTCCTCCCCCTCCTCCTCCCCCCTCCTCCTCTTCCTCCTCCCCCTCCTCCCCCTCCTCCCCCTCCTCCTCCCCTCCTCACCTCCTCCTCCTCCTCCTCCCCCTCCTCCTCCCCTCCTCCCCCTCCTCCTCTTCCTCCTCCTCCTTCTCCTCCCCCTCCTTCCCCTCCTCCTCCCCTCCTCCCCTCCTCCTCCTTCCCCCTCCTCTCCCTCCTCCCCCTCCTCCTCCCCCCTCCTCCTCCTCCTCCCCTCCTCCTCCTCCTCCTCCCCCTCCTCCCCTCCTCCTCCTCCTCCCCTCCTCCTCCTCCTCCTCCTCCCCCTCCTCCCCCTTCTCCCCCTTCTCCCCCTCCTCTCCTCCTCCCCCTCCTCCTCCTCCTCCTCCTCCTCCCCTCCTCCCCCTCCTCCCCCTCCTCCCCCTCCTCCTGCCCTCCTCCTCCTCCTCCTCCTCTTTCTTCTTCTTCTTCTTCTTCTTCTTCTTCTTCTTCTTCTTCTTCTTCTTCTTCTTCTTCTTCTTCTTCTCCTCCTTCTCCTTCTCCTTCTCCTTCTCCTTCTTCTTCCTCTTCTTCTTCTTCTTCTTCTTCTTCTTCTTCTTCTTCTTCTTCTTCTCTCTCTCTCTCTCTCTCTCTCTCTCTCTCTCTCTCTCTCTCTCTCTCTCACACCATCCATGCCTTTTGAGCTTCTGGCGATCTTCAGAACAAGCCTGACCCTATTTGACAAACAGGCATCACAACCCACTTCCAGGCTCGCCTTTCCCTGTTCTTTCTGCTTTTGAGTGGATGACACCTCGTCTCGGACCGTTTCATACAAAAGGCTCCATGTACCTCTAACCGGTGTGGCCCAGTGGACAGAGCGTCGGCCTGCGGACGGAAGGGTCCCAGGTTCGATTCCGGTCAAGGGCATGGACCTGGGTTGCGGGCACATCCCCAGTGGGGGGCGTGCGGAAGGCTGCTGGTTGATGTTTCTCTCTCATTGATGTTTCTAGCTCTCTATCCCTCTCCCTTCCTCTCTGTAAAAAAATCAATAAAATATATTAAACAACAACAACAAAAACACACAAAAGGTTCCATGTAAGTCCAAAACCTCCTGTGAGATAGGTTCCAGGGGACGCATGGGGGGGGGGGTGGTCCCCCAGATTCTGCTTGTTCACAGAAGATGGGATAGGGGTTAGTCTCCTCCGCCCCGGCCAACGCCCTCCTGGCTGCACTTGGTTCTGACGGTTCTTGAAGATTTTGCCGTTTGGCTGGTTCCCAGTCTGATAACCATTCCGCTGCCCCAATGATCACTTTTGGTTCTGGGGCAGCTGACGTGCCTTTAGCCTCAGGGAGGCATGTGACCAATCAGAGGTAACATCCTGGCCAATCAGAGCATAGTCTTCCCCTGGCCAATCAGAGCATAGTCTTCTCCTGGCCGATCAGAGGTATAACACCCTGGCCAATCAGAGCACAGCATGCCCCCCCAGCTGCTGTCATTGGCTCTGGCATAGGCGGGACCTATTGGTCCTAATCCCAGAACTTGTGCTGGGCTGGCAGGGCGTGGCTCAGTGGTTGAGCGCTGACCTATGAACCAGGAGGTCATTGTTAGATCCTTGGTCAGGGCTCATGCCCAGGGTTGCAGGCTTGATCCCAGTGTGGGGCGTGCAGGAGGCAGCAGGTCCACGATTCTCTCTCTCTCCCTGTCCCTTTCTCTCTGAATAAAAATATATTAAAAAAAGAAAGAATTTGTGCAGGACAGTGCGGGAATGTGGTGCCCACCTCAGGGGACATGGCGGGACCCCCCTCGCCTTCCCTTTTCCCATAGAGGACGCACTCCTGCTTCCACTAACAAGGCTGCGCTGGTTTCCTGTGATTCCAGGCTCAGCCTCGTCCTGAGACACAGCGCCTCCGGGCACAGCCGGCAGTGTTCCTGTGATTTGCTCGCAGGTTCTGCGCAGCCTCAGATACATGGCAGCTTGACATCAAGTCCCTGCCGCTCGGCTCTTATTCCCAGAAGCAGAGCTCGGAGCTGGAGGCCCAGAGAGAGGCCGAGAGGGAGACTGGTACTCCCCCTGCAGGCATGTGGACACTGACGGCTGGAAGTCCCAGCCGAGAGAGCGCAGCTCTGGGGTCCCCTCCCTGGTCTTCCTTCAGGGGAAACCGGGGGGCTGGTGGGAGACACGACCGAGGAAACAGAACCTCAGAATCCCCCAAGGGGCTCCGAATTTCTGAGCGCTAACCAGGGGAGCGCAGCTGAGCCTTATTCAGATACCTCTTCCTTCCTTCCTTTTCAAAAAATATATTTCCATTGATTTCAGAGAGAGGAAAGGAGAGGGGGAGAGAGAGAAACATCAGTGAGGAGAGAGAGTCGTGGACCGGCTGCCTCCTGCACGCCCCCCACTGGGGATCGAGCCCGCCACCCGGGCCTGTGCCCTGACCGAGAACCGAACTGTGACCTCCGGGTTCCTAGGTGGACGCTCCGCCCCTGGGCCACGCCAGCCGGGTGAAAGGAAGTGTTCTTGAGAGCCAGCGCGTCAGAGAGAAAAAGAGCACCTTCCCGTAAGTCAGGATGTAAAGGCGCTGGGAAGTCCTTCCTCTGGTGGAAGTTGTCATGGCGACGGATGGCGGCCGAGATGAAACTGATGTCTCTCGTGCTGGGGGACCATTAACGGAGTCACCTGGGCCCCGCGTTAGACTCCTGCTGTCACCCCTCATCACCGCGTTTTGAGTTGTGTGTGTGTGTGAGAGAGAGTGTGTGAGTGTGTGTGTGAGAGTGTATGTGTATGAGTGTGTGTGTGAGAGTGTGTGAGTGTGTGTGAGAGAGTGTGTGTGTGAGTGTATGAGTGTGTGTGAGAGTGTGTGAGTGAGAGTGTGTGTGAGAGTGAGTGTGAGTGTGTGAATGTGTGTGAGAGTGAGTGTGAGTGTGTGAGTGTGTGTGAGTAAGTGTGTGAGAGTGTGTGTGAGTGTGTGTGAGAGTGAGTGTGAGTGTGTGAGAGTGTGTGTGTGAGTGTGTGAGAGAGTGAGTGTGAGTGTGTGAATGTGTGTGAGAGTGAGTGTGAGTGTGAGAGTGTGTGTGAGTGAGTGTGTGAGAGGGTGTGTGAGTGAGAGTGTGTGTGAGTGTGTGTGAGAGTGTGAGTGTGTGAGAGTGAGTGTGTGTGTGTGTGAGAGAGAGTGTGTGAGTGTGTGTGTGAGAGTGTGTGTGTGAGTGTGTGTGTGAGTGTGTGAGTGTGTGTGTGAGAGTGTGTGAGTGAGAGTGTGTGTGAGTGTGTGTGTGAGTGTGTGAGAGTGTGTGTGTGAGTGTGTGAGTGTGTGTGAGAGGGAGTGTGAGTGTGAGAGTGTGTGTGAGTGAGTGTGAGAGTGAGTGTGTGTGTGTGAGAGAGAGTGTGTGAGTGTGTGTGTGAGTGTGTGTGAGTGTGTGTGAGAGTGAGTGTGAGTGTGTGAGAGTGTGTGTGTGAGTGTGTGAGAGAGTGAGTGTGAGTGTGTGAATGTGTGTGAGAGTGAGTGTGAGTGTGAGAGTGTGTGTGAGTGAGTGTGTGAGAGGGTGTGTGAGTGAGAGTGTGTGTGAGTGTGTGTGAGAGTGTGAGTGTGTGAGAGTGAGTGTGTGTGTGTGTGAGAGAGAGTGTGTGAGTGTGTGTGTGAGAGTGTGTGTGTGAGTGTGTGTGTGAGTGTGTGAGTGTGTGTGTGAGAGTGTGTGAGTGAGAGTGTGTGTGAGTGTGTGTGTGAGTGTGTGAGAGTGTGTGTGTGAGTGTGTGTGAGAGTGAGTGTGAGTGTGTGAGTGTGTGTGAGAGGGAGTGTGAGTGTGAGAGTGTGTGTGAGTGAGTGTGAGAGTGAGTGTGTGTGTGTGAGAGAGAGTGTGTGAGTGTGTGTGTGAGAGTGTGTGTGTGAGTGTGTGTGTGAGTGTGTGAGTGAGAGTGTGTGTGAGTGTGTGAGTGAGTGTGTGTGAGAGTGAGTGTGAGTGTGTGTATGTGAGTGTGTGTGTGATTGAGAGACAGAAACATCCGTGATGAGTGTGCGCGTGTGTCTGTTATTAAAACGGCGTTTGAATGTCTGATCCCTTTGATTTCACAGCAGCTATTCTGGGTCAGGCGGTTCATTCCCGGCCTGGCACCTGTCACCACGGCGCACAGATCTCGAGCAGCTGAAAATGATGAGCTCCCGCAGCCGGGAGGAGGGCGCGTGGAAGCCGCTGCTCTCTCTCCTCTCTGACAGCCGGGCTGGGAGACAGCAGCCGCTCGGCCATCGCCGTGGGGCCTGTGGAGGAGGCTGTCAGTCACCAGGCTCCATGTGTCGTTAACACGCCTCTCTGAAGGCAACGGAGAAGCGTGTGCGATGTCCCGAGGAAGGTCGGGCACGTGTGTGCACACATGTGTGTATGTGTGTGCAGGTGTGTGGGCGTGTGTGTGCTGCAAAGCTCCCACGGGCTTTTAGGGTGGAAGTCCAAAACCTCCCCTTAGAGCAGAGTTTGGCGAGCTAAGACCCCTGAGCCACACGGGCCCCGCCTCTTTTTGTAAAAATACATTTTTATTGATTTCAGAGAGGAAGGGAGAGGGAGGGAGAGAGAGAAACATCCATGGTGCGAGGGAATCACGGACCGGCTGCCTCCTGCACGCCCCCCACTGGGGATGGAGCCCGCACCCTGATCACGTGCCCTGACCGGAATCGAACCCTGACCTCCTGGCTCCTACGTCAGCGCCCACCCACGGCCATGCCGCCGGGCTTCGAGTTCCTCCTTGTGTGGGCGAGCGGCCGCGATGATCGTCCCGAGGTGACGTGATCAGAGACGGGGCCCAGAATGCCGCCCGCCTTCCGGATGCCGGGAACCTGCCACAGGGTCGCGCTGAACCCTGGTAATGACGCTGCCCACACAGGCCATTGGTCACTTACACGGAATTCTCTTTCCCTGGATTGAAAAATACTCCGAGGGCCGGGAGGGAGCGGAGCCTGAGGAAGCCTGGTAGATGGCGTCTGTAATTAACCCCCCGGGACCCGTCGGCGGCGGTGGCTTCGCGCCCATTACTTATGCGCAGAAATAGAGACAAATGGGCTGGACCCGCGCCCGGGACGGCATCCATCTCGCTTGTTCATGGCGGAAGCCGCGTGCCAGCGCTCGCCACTGTCGTTCCGGTCCCTTTCCCGGGTGGGAGCCGCATCCCGGCCCGGAGCTGAGGGTTAGCGGCCAAGGTCCCGAGGGAGGATGGGTGTGTGGTGGTCCCAGGGGCGGGGGGGGGCTTCGCGTTTCTTTCTTTAAGCAAATACTTCTGTGGATGTCAGGGAGGACGGCAGAGGGAGAGAGAAACATCCGTGATGAGAGAGCATCACGGACCGGCTGCCTCCTGCATGCCTCTCACTGGGGACGGAGCCCACCACCCGGGCCTGTGCCCTTGATCAGAATCAACCCCAGGACCCTCCCGTCCGCTGGCCGATGCCCTCTCCACTGAGCCGAAGTGGCCAGGTGAGACAGACCTCTGTTTTGCTTAAGGAGTGTCAGAAATGACACGGGCCAACATAGAAAAGGGCCCTGACCATAATCCGGGCTTCTGGCCTGTCTTGTGACCCTGGCCCTGCAGCCTCTCAGACACAGTCTCCTGGAATGGAGCCCCTTTCTACAAGGCCCGGGCCCACCCCTTCGCCGCGGTCACCACCACGCCCTCTGGCCTGCCTGGCACCCAGGCCATCTGAGCATTTACAATCCTCCTCGGACCAGAGTTTTCCACACGGTAGACAAGTTCCTCCGACTCCGGGGAACACCAGAAGTGACCCCAGAGGGCCGCGTGTGTTCCGAGAACAACGGGAGCGAACACCTCTGCAGGAAGGCGGACGATGCCTCTGCACCCCGTGTGCAAGCCGAGTGCGCTGGCCGCCTCTGCTCATTTCCCGGCGCGCGCCGGCTGGCTCCCGCAGGCATTCGGCTTTCTGACCCCGGGTCCGGCCGAGCGGCCAGGGAGGGGCCGGGCCAGGCCTCACGCCTCTTGGGAAGCTCCTGGTAGCGTCCGCGGCCCCAGAAGCAATACACGCCCCCCCCCCCCCCTCCGGCCCGGGCGGCATGGAGATGGAGCGGACTGGAGTCTGTTTCACCCGTGATGAGTGGACTGAGTCGCGCCCAGCGGGGGGAGCTGCGACCCCGCGGTTTCCCACTCAGAACTGCGCGTTGCCTCCCCACCGAGCAGCCGAGTTCGCGCCTGGGTGTTGTCCTGTGGAATTGGGGGAGAGGGGCGGCTCTCCATGGGCGGGGGACACACCGAGTCCCCCAGTTTGAGGTCAGACTTTTCTTGTCATGTCTGTGAGGCCCCCACGGAACACGGACGGCGGCACAGAGAGAAAGGAATGTTCGCGTGTGAGCGCGACCTAGCCGGCGGGCGGGCGGGGGGGCGGTGAAGGAAAGCAGACGGTTAGTGGCTTTGTGCGAGCCGGCCTGGGTGGGCCTCAGTTTCCTCATTCGCACCAGAGGCGTCACAGTCACAGGCCGTCCTGCTGAGGTAGCTGTGATTGGCAAGAAAGGGGTGTGTGTGTGCATGTGTGTGTGTGTGTGCGTGTGTGTGTGTGTGTGTTAAATGTATATATTTAAAAATATATTTTTATTGATTTCAGAGAGGGAGAGAGAGAGAAACATCCATGAGGAGAGAGAATCATGGATCGGCTGCCTCCTGCACGCCCCCCACTGGGGACCGAGCCCGCAACCCAGGCCTGTGCCCTTGACCAGAATCGAACCTGGGACCCTTCAGTCCACATGCCAGCCTTCTATTCACTGAGCCACACCAGCTAGGGCTTAAATGTATTTTTATTGATGTCAGAGATGAAGGGAGAGGGAGAGAGAGAGAAACATCCATGAGGAGAGAGAATCATGGATCGGCTGCCTCCTGCACGCCCCCGACTGGGGACCGAGCCCACACCCCGGGCCTGTGCCCTGACCGGGAATCGAACCCTGACCTCCTGGTTCCTGGGTTGACACTCCGCCCCTGAGCCTGGTGTGCGCTTGTTGAGCCCCCGTCCCCGGCCCTCAGAGCAGTTTTGGTCACGTGTGTGACTTCAGGACCAAGGACAGCCGCCGCCGCCCAGTTGTTGGTCCATGAAAAGTTGTTGCCAGGTGAACACTCAGCGCGTGCGCAGAGGCTGTGCTGTGGAACCCTGCGCCTGACCGCTGTGTGATTGGTTAACCAGTGTCACCCCATGAATTAAAAATAAAAAATAAAAATAGACGAAGGCCCCAACCGGCGCGTTGAAACCTGCTCAGCTGTTAGACCTTCGCCTCCACCTCGCGGCCACGGAGGCCTGGAGTCGTGGGAGAGTTTGCGTTTCGCCGGGAATGGGTACCGCTGCGGGAGGGCTGTGTGGAGCTCTCGGTCAGCGTCCAGTGAGACACGTTGAAAAGATCGGTCGGTGAGAAGTGGTGAGAGGCCCCTCCCCCTCCCCGCCCCCTTCTCCCCCCAAATGGCTGCGCTCACCTGGAGCCACGCCTCCCTTTCCTGCCGCCTCTGGCTCAGCTTCCTCTATATTCCCAGCAGCCTGGAGCTGCAGACCTACTGTGTGCACCGCTAGCCCCTGGGTCGATCGACCAGCGAAGAGGGGCTGCGCTGCCTCCACGTGCGTCTTTGTTGCATTTTATCTTCATCGCGGCTGTTGCCCGCCCCCTCTGGGGCATTCCTGCGCTCTTTTCAGTGGAGCGCATCGCCTTAAATGGGCTCATCGGTTTTCCTTAAACATGTTTGTTTTAAAAGCACCTCTCTCTGCATCACACACGGAAAGGCGGCAGCGCTCGCCACAAATAGACGGAAACTCCGAAATGAAGACAATGGAAACAAAACCGCGGTCTCACGCTCGCCGGAGACTCCCAGACGGAGGCCCGCGGCACCCTGGTTAGCGAGGGCGGCGGCCCGGGTGGGTGCGCGCCTGCGAGCGCGCAACGGCGGCCTCCTCCCGCAGGGCAAGGGTTGCAGGAGACCTAAGAAGCGAGTTGCTTTGAGTAGCTTTGTTCTTTTTCGTTTTTAATGTATGTTTTTTCATTGTTTTTGGAGAGGATGGGAGAAGGAGAGAGAGAGAGAGAGAGAGAGAGAGAGAGAAACATCCATGAGGAGAGAGAATCATGGACCGGCTGCCTCCTGCACGCCCCCCACTGGGAATGGAGCCTGCCACCCCCGCCTGTGCCCGTGACCGGGAATTGAACCCTGACCTCCTGGCTCCTGGGCCGACCCTCAGCAGCCGGGCTGGACCATCTCTCTGACGGCCCTTCCTGGGCACTGTGGTAGCTGGTCCTCCCACGGGCCGAGGCACCTGGGCGGGGCTGGCGAGGGCAGCTTTGGGAGGGCATTGGATGCCAGGCCAGAAGAGGCGGGCAGCTTCCGGACAGGTTGGGGGGCTGGGGGGCTGCTGGGGGAGGGGCTTGGGGTGTTTGTTTCCACAGAGAAAATATCGAGGGCTAGAGTTCCCGGCTCCCCACGGAGATGTTCCCCTTTAGGCAATCGACGCCCGTGGTCCAGGCTCGGTGACCCGATGGCCCGCACCTGCCTTCCCACCGGTGGCCGGGGGCATCCGCTTCCCGGGGCGCCGGGCGGCGTGAGCTCCCGTGAGGTCGGCACACGCGGAAGCATCGCCCGAGTTGGCACCCCATCTCGGTGGCATGTGGCACCCCGCGTGCGGGTGGGTTATTTTTATTTGTGGTCCCTGATTCACAACCGTCGCCATGGCGATGGGGGAGCTGGAGGCGGAAGGAAGAAGCGAGTCGTGGCGTTATTAAGTGACCCAGCGACAGGAAGACGCTCGCACACACATGTAAGGCTTAATTTAACGCCGGCCGCGCCCTGCGGCTCACTGCCCATCCCGCCGCCGCAGACGTGCGCGTTCCCACGTCCAGGGCGTGCCAACGGGGTGGGCTCATCCACGCGCGTGTGACTGTCACGCTTGGCAGAGATGCAGCCGGATACTGGGGGTCAGGAGGGCCCCGTGACCTCACCAGGAGGTGCTCTCTGCCACGGAACATTCAGGAAGATGCTGTTTTCCATGTGAGTTTGTATATCTACGTAGCAGTGTGTGTGTGTCTGTGTGTCTTTTTAAAGATTTTACATACATACATATATATATATATATATATATATATAACGACTTTAAAAAAGATATATATTTTGCCCTGGCCGGTGTTGCTCAGTGGATAGAGCATTGGCCTGTGTACCAAAGGGTCCTGGGTTCGATTCCGGTCAAGGGCACGTACTTTGGGTGTAGGCTCCTCCCTGGCCCAGGCCCTGGTTGGGGCGTATGCAGGACGCAACCCATCGATGTTTCTCTCTGTCTCTCCCTCTCTCTTCCGCTCTCCCTAAAAAGCAATGGAAAATATCTTTGGATGAGGATATATATATATATATATACATATTTTACCCATTGATTTCAGAGAGGGAGAGGGAGAGAGAGAAACATCCGTGATGAGAGAGAACCATGGACCGGCTGCCTCCTGCACGCCCCCCACAGGGGATGGAGCCCACAACCTGGGCCTGTGCCCTGACCGGGAATCGAACCGTGACCTCCTGGTTCCCAGGTCGATGCTCAACCACTGAGCCACGCCCGGTGTTGTGTGCAGGCTCATTCTTCCAGGAGACGCTTGGCAGCGCCCATCGCGTGCCGGGCCTGCTGGTAAGGGCTGAGGACGCGCGTGGTGACGACAGCGATAAGGAAACAAGACCGCTGGCCTTTGTCGGGGGCGCGCTTTCTAGGTCGAGTGAAGGGCACCAGGAGGGTGGTGTGATGTCGGTTGGCAGAGGAGGGGCAACCCGGTGGCTGCGGAGACTGGAGAGGCTGGGTCAAGCTTCCCGGAGGAGAGGTGACTCGGACGCGGGTTTTGAAGGATGAGTAGGAGTTCGCAGCCGGCCCGATAGCTTTAGGCATCTGGTGACGTTACCTGCGTCCCACCTCCCCGGCCCTGGGGGGCACCGCGGGCTGGGAGTGGGCACCCTTTGTCACCCGTGACTAGAAAACCCCGTCAAAGGCGAATATTAATGAACATGGCCCATGGGGTGTTGACTCTGGTCATTCACGCGCCGGACGTGACGAGAAATCGGTGCGGGGTGCCTCCCGCTCACGCCGCCTGCATGAACGCCTGTTTGGGTTCAACGTCGAGGCAAACTGCGCGGCTGGCACTGCGGCTGCCAGGGCCCTCGCGGGGGGCTGACGGCTCCTGCTGGGGCCCCGCCGTCCCCCGAGGGGCATCCCCCAGTGTTTCCGGCTGTTTAGCTCTGACTCTGGGTCTGATCCCAGCGGCTGGCACCGCGGTCCTGTTGGCTAATGAAACACAGCCGGCCGGCGAGATGGCTGGCTGTCCCGCCTTGCCCGGCGCTCGTCCGTCCGAGGGGGTCTGGGACGAGCTGGCCGGGCCGGGCCGGCCTCCAGCCCCTTCGCGCTGTGTGGGGTGGGAGTGGAGGCGGAAGGCGGGTGGGCGCGGGGCACGAGATGTCTCTTTCTCCGCGGGAAACCGTGCGAGGGGGTTTGCGTGGCGGTGAGCGCCGCCTGCGGGGCTGTCCATCTGTGAAGCGATGCTGCCTCGTCCTTGGCCCTGACCCGGCCTCGCTGGGCTGTCACTCAAATGGACAGAGCGCCGGCCTCTCGGCTGACAGCGGTCACAGGAGGCTGGTCGGTGTCAGGAAGTCGGGGCGCGCCCCTCCCCCTCCACCCAGAGGGACGCGTGATGATTCAGTCTGGATAGAGGACGGAGTGCGGGATGGGACGGGCGAGCGGCGGGCACGGGCACAGGCTGTCCCGACGCCGATGTGGACACGACCTGGGCGTCTCCTCTTTGGTCACACGGGCTTCCCCCGTTCGATGCGAGGTGGAGCTTGCACACTGGAGGACCCGCAGCTGCGTGGGTGGGGTGGTGGGATGATGGGGTCCCCCCCAAAGGGTAGGTCCGAGTTCTAACGTCCGGCGCTGGGAGTGGGACCCCTTGCCGGTCTGGCCCTGGGGTGCATCTTCCCCTTTTCCCGCGGAGGGGTTGTTAGCGAGGCTTAGCCGGGACACGTCAGCTCAGTTTTCGGTGGTTTGTCCCCTGCCCAGTCTCTCTGTTCCTGGGCTGCCGGGTGCCTTGGAGAGGGAGGGCCTGGCCTACAGCCGGGCTCAGACCACTCGCCTCCCATTGGCCAGGGAGACCCAGGAGCCCGCCCCCCACGAGGGAGCAGGACGTGACCCTGCCAGGGCCCCAGAGGGCAGAGGAAGGCGACTTAGCGACTTAGCGAGCAGCATGGAATAGGACAGCGAGGATTAGCACACACACACAAAAAAAGACTCCTTTGTGGTGACCTCGAGAAGATTGCTCGGAGGGGAGGGGACGCGGGAGCAGGGGTGGCAGGAGCCACGAGTGCGCGCAGGAGGCCGTGCGGTTAGGTCCTTGTAGAAGGAGAGTGATTTCCATGACAACAATCTTGTTAGAGTGACACCGTGTTCTCTGGCGGGGGGGGGGACCCAAGGGATGTGCCACCGTGAACCGGGTGGGCGGGGTCTGGCCTGGGGGCCGAGATGGGACGGGACATGGCCCCGCGGGCACCCCACACTCCTCCTGTGGGGAGGCTCCCCCGCTCCTCCCAGCATGCTGGGGGGGGGGGAAGGGAGGGACAATGTGCCAACCTGAGCACACGCGGGGCGGGAGGGCGCCCCCGGGGGGGGAGGGGCAGAGCGGGCAGGGACGGTGGGTGACTCAGGAGGGCCCCCGTTTTGCTTTTGGCGGGGGGAGGCTGGGAGGGTGGCAGACGAGGTGTGCACGTGTCTCCCCACGGACCCCACATTCGGACGCGGGGAGGAGAGGAGGCGCCGGGTGAGGTGGGACGGCTTCGCCATCACTCCCGCGCAGCTTGGAAATCGTGTACCCCTTCGCTCCTTCCGGCAAACCTCACCCGGGAGGTTTAGGGAGAGAGGAAGGGAGAGGGCGAGACGGAGAGAAACATGGATGTGAGAGGGACATGGGTGTGAGAGGGACACGGATGTGAGAGAGACATGGATGTGAGAGGGACACGGGTGTGAGAGGAACACGGGTGTGAGAGGGACACGGATGTGAGAGGGACACGGATGTGAGAGGGACACGGGTGTGAGGGACACGGATGTGAGAGAGACATGGATGTGAGAGGGACACGGGTGTGAGAGGGACATGGATGTGAGAGGGACACGGATGTGAGAGGGACATGGGTGTGAGAGACATGGGTGTGAGGGACACGGATGTGAGAGGGACACGGGTGTGAGAGGGACACGGATGTGAGAGAGACATGGATGTGAGAGGGACACGGGTGTGAGAGGGACATGGATGTGAGAGGGACACGGATGTGAGAGGGACATGGGTGTGAGAGACATGGGTGTGAGGGACACGGATGTGAGAGGGACACGGGTGTGAGAGGGACACGGATGTGAGACATGGATGTGAGAGGGACACGGATGTGAGACATGGATGTGAGAGGGACACGGGTGTGAGAGGGACACGGATGTGAGAGGGACACGGGTGTGAGAGGGACACGGATGTGAGAGGGACACGGATGTGAGAGGGACACGGGTGTGAGAGGGACATGGATGTGAGAGGGACACGGATGTGAGAGGGACACGGATGTGAGAGGGACACGGATGTGAGAGGGACACGGATGTGAGAGGGACACGGGTGTGAGGGACACGGGTGTGAGAGGGACACGGGTGTGAGAGGGACACGGGTGTGAGAGGGACACGGATGTGAGAGGGACATGGGTGTGAGAGACATGGGTGTGAGGGACACGGATGTGAGAGGGACACGGGTGTGAGAGGGACACGGATGTGAGAGAGACATGGATGTGAGAGGGACACGGGTGTGAGAGGGACATGGATGTGAGAGGGACACGGATGTGAGAGGGACATGGGTGTGAGAGACATGGGTGTGAGGGACACGGATGTGAGAGGGACACGGGTGTGAGAGGGACACGGATGTGAGACATGGATGTGAGAGGGACACGGATGTGAGACATGGATGTGAGAGGGACACGGGTGTGAGAGGGACACGGATGTGAGAGGGACACGGGTGTGAGAGGGACACGGATGTGAGAGGGACACGGATGTGAGAGGGACACGGGTGTGAGAGGGACATGGATGTGAGAGGGACACGGATGTGAGAGGGACACGGATGTGAGAGGGACACGGATGTGAGAGGGACACGGATGTGAGAGGGACACGGGTGTGAGGGACACGGGTGTGAGAGGGACACGGGTGTGAGAGGGACACGGGTGTGAGAGGGACACGGATGTGAGAGACACGGATGTGAGAGGGACACGGGTGTGAGAGGGACACGGGTGTGAGAGGGACACGGGTGTGAGAGGGACACGGATGTGAGAGACACGGATGTGAGAGGGACACGGGTGTGAGAGGGACACGGGTGTGAGAGGGACACGGGTGTGAGAGGGACACGGATGTGAGAGGGACACGGGTGTGAGAGGGACACGGATGTGAGAGGGACACGGATGTGAGAGACACGGATGTGAGAGGGACACGGGTGTGAGAGGGACACGGGTGTGAGAGGGACACGGGTGTGAGAGGGACACGGATGTGAGAGACACGGATGTGAGAGGGACACGGGTGTGAGAGGGACACGGGTGTGAGAGGGACACGGGTGTGAGAGGGACACGGATGTGAGAGACACGGATGTGAGAGGGACACGGGTGTGAGAGGGACACGGGTGTGAGAGGGACACGGGTGTGAGAGGGACACGGGTGTGAGAGGGACACGGGTGTGAGAGGGACACGGGTGTGAGAGGGACACGGGTGTGAGAGGGACACGGATGTGAGAGACACGGATGTGAGAGGGACACGGGTGTGAGAGGGACACGGATGTGAGAGGGACACGGATGTGAGAGGGACATGGATGCGAGAGGGACACGGGTGTGAGAGGGACACGGATGTGACAGAAACACGGATGTGAGAGGGACACGGGTGTGAGAGGGACACGGGTGTGAGAGGGACACGGATGTGAGAGACACGGATGTGAGAGGGACACGGATGTGAGAGGGACACGGATGTGAGAGGGACACGGGTGTGAGAGGGACACGGATGTGAGAGGGACACGGGTGTGAGAGGGACACGGGTGTGAGAGGGACACGGATGTGAGAGGGACACGGGTGTGAGAGGGACACGGATGTGAGAGGGACACGGATGTGAGAGGGACACGGATGTGAGAGGGACACGGATGTGAGAGGGACACGGGTGTGAGAGGGACACGGGTGTGAGAGGGACACGGATGTGAGAGGGACACGGATGTGAGAGGGACACGGGTGTGAGAGGGACACGGATGTGAGAGGGACACGGATGTGAGAGGGACACGGATGTGAGAGGGACACGGGTGTGAGAGGGACACGGATGTGAGAGGGACACGGATGTGAGAGGGACACGGGTGTGAGGGACATGGGTGTGAGAGGGACACGGATGTGAGAGGGACACGGGTGTGAGAGGGACACGGATGTGAGAGACACGGATGTGAGAGGGACACGGGTGTGAGAGGGACACGGATGTGAGAGGGACACGGATGTGAGAGGGACACGGATGTGAGAGGGACACGGGTGTGAGGGACACGGGTGTGAGAGGGACACGGGTGTGAGAGGGACACGGGTGTGAGAGGGACACGGATGTGAGAGACACGGATGTGAGAGGGACACGGGTGTGAGAGGGACACGGGTGTGAGAGGGACACGGGTGTGAGAGGGACACGGATGTGAGAGACACGGATGTGAGAGGGACACGGGTGTGAGAGGGACACGGGTGTGAGAGGGACACGGGTGTGAGAGGGACACGGATGTGAGAGGGACACGGGTGTGAGAGGGACACGGATGTGAGAGGGACACGGATGTGAGAGACACGGATGTGAGAGGGACACGGGTGTGAGAGGGACACGGGTGTGAGAGGGACACGGGTGTGAGAGGGACACGGATGTGAGAGACACGGATGTGAGAGGGACACGGGTGTGAGAGGGACACGGGTGTGAGAGGGACACGGGTGTGAGAGGGACACGGATGTGAGAGACACGGATGTGAGAGGGACACGGGTGTGAGAGGGACACGGGTGTGAGAGGGACACGGGTGTGAGAGGGACACGGGTGTGAGAGGGACACGGGTGTGAGAGGGACACGGGTGTGAGAGGGACACGGGTGTGAGAGGGACACGGATGTGAGAGACACGGATGTGAGAGGGACACGGGTGTGAGAGGGACACGGATGTGAGAGGGACACGGATGTGAGAGGGACATGGATGCGAGAGGGACACGGGTGTGAGAGGGACACGGATGTGACAGAAACACGGATGTGAGAGGGACACGGGTGTGAGAGGGACACGGGTGTGAGAGGGACACGGATGTGAGAGACACGGATGTGAGAGGGACACGGATGTGAGAGGGACACGGATGTGAGAGGGACACGGGTGTGAGAGGGACACGGATGTGAGAGGGACACGGGTGTGAGAGGGACACGGGTGTGAGAGGGACACGGATGTGAGAGGGACACGGGTGTGAGAGGGACACGGATGTGAGAGGGACACGGATGTGAGAGGGACACGGATGTGAGAGGGACACGGATGTGAGAGGGACACGGGTGTGAGAGGGACACGGGTGTGAGAGGGACACGGATGTGAGAGGGACACGGATGTGAGAGGGACACGGGTGTGAGAGGGACACGGATGTGAGAGGGACACGGATGTGAGAGGGACACGGATGTGAGAGGGACACGGGTGTGAGAGGGACACGGATGTGAGAGGGACACGGATGTGAGAGGGACACGGGTGTGAGGGACATGGGTGTGAGAGGGACACGGATGTGAGAGGGACACGGGTGTGAGAGGGACACGGATGTGAGAGACACGGATGTGAGAGGGACACGGGTGTGAGAGGGACACGGATGTGAGAGGGACACGGGTGTGAGAGGGACACGGATGTGAGAGACACGGATGTGAGAGGGACACGGATGTGAGAGGGACATGGATGCGAGAGGGACACGGGTGTGAGAGGGACACGGATGTGACAGAAACACGGATGTGAGAGGGACACGGGTGTGAGAGGGACACGGATGTGAGAGGGACACGGATGTGAGAGGGACACGGGTGTGAGAGGGACACGGATGTGAGAGGGACACGGGTGTGAGAGGGACACGGATGTGAGAGGGACACGGATGTGAGAGGGACACGGATGTGAGAGGGACACGGATGTGAGAGGGACACGGATGTGAGAGGGACACGGGTGTGAGAGGGACACGGATGTGAGAGGGACACGGATGTGAGAGGGACATGGGTGTGAGAGGGACACGGATGTGAGAGGGACACGGGTGTGAGAGGGACACGGGTGTGAGAGGGACACGGGTGTGAGAGGGACACGGATGCGAGAGGGACACGGGTGTGAGAGGGACACGGGTGTGAGAGGGACACGGGTGTGAGAGGGACACGGATGTGAGAGGGACATGGGTGTGAGAGGGACACGGATGTGAGAGGGACACGGGTGTGAGAGGGACACGGGTGTGAGAGGGACACGGGTGTGAGAGGGACACGGATGCGAGAGGGACACGGGTGTGAGAGGGACACGGGTGTGAGGGACACGGGTGTGACAGAAACACGGATGAGAGGGACACGGGTGTGAGAGGGACATGGATGCGAGAGGGACACGGATGTGAGGAACACGGATGTGAGGAACACGGATGTGAGGGACACGGATGTGAGAGGAACACGGATGTGAGAGGAACACGGGTGTGACAGAAACACGGGTGTGAGAGGGACACGTCGATGGGCTGCCTCCTGCACGAGCCCCGACCAGGGCCCAGGAGTCTGTCCTTGACCGCAGTTGAACCCGGGACCGCCCACAGAGCCACACCGGCCAGGGCTCAGGCGCCCTTTGATCCCGGACTGTAACCCCTCCAGGAGGAGGCAGCCCGGAGGGGCAGCGGGCGTTTCCCAGCCGGCGACGGCTTCTCCCTCGGGGTCCACGACGCCGTGGACTTAAGATCCCGACCGGGGCCCAGGGGGCGCCCTCGGTGAACCCCGGCGGGGGGGCCCTGACTCATTCTCGGCTCCTTCGCGCGGGAAGCACCCACGGGCCGCGGCATCCGAGCGGCGGGCAGACCTGCAGTCTCCGTGCCCACGCCCCGTTCCACCCGATGCAGGAACCCTCACCCCCGCGAAGACCACGCGCGCCCGGTAGAGCGCGAGGGGGCGGGGAAATGCCCCGAGGAGCACCAGGCGCCCGGCACCCAGCGCGGGGTGCGAGCCGGGGCCGTCACAACCGATGCTTCTGTGGACGGCGCCCACGGCTCATTCCCTTCTCTTCCCTGAGGACTGGCTGCCTGGATTTAGCGTTTAAGTAACAACGGTGGGCCCTGGCTGGTGTGGCTCAGCAGGTAGAGCATCAGCCGGAGGACGGAAGGGTCCCCGGTTCGGTTCCCGGTCAGGGCACAGGCCCGGGTGGCCGGCTGGATCCCCAGTGGGGGGCGAGCAGGAGGCAGCCGATCCGTGACGCTCTCTCCTCATCGGTGTTTCTCTCTCCCTCTCCCTCTCCCTTCCTCTCTGACATCCATGAAAAAAACTATGAAGAAGACGGAGACGGAGTCCCAGGCTGCCAGGGTGTGCACAGGAGTGGCTTCACCAGGGGCTCCCCGCTTGACGGGCCGCGCTTACGGGGAGAATGAAAATAGCTCAGCCTCCTGCGGAGGTTCCGCGCCGGTAGCCACTTCAGGAAGAAAAGGAAACAGTTTCTCCCCAGATTCCACCTTCGAGATCCTCCCCCCGCCCCCCCCCCCCCGCCCCCCTGACGCGTATAATTCGTTGCTTAGAAACACGTTCGGGCCCCGTTCTACCTGCGAGGTTTCCTGTGGCAGACCGGCCGGGAGGGGGGTGCTCGGGTCCAGGCGAAAGCTTTCACGAAGCGGCAACCCACGTGGGGTCTTCCCGTGTCTCCGCGCCGGGGCCTGGGGGCCCGTGTGGGGACGCCGCGTGTCTTCTAAGTGTATTTCTGTGGAACGCATTCTTGATCGGTGGCTGTGGCACCTGAGACCAAGATCAAAAAGAATGACGACGGCGCGACAGTGAAGGAGCGGATCTTGTCGGCCGCGGGCAGAAACGCAACCCAGAACTGGCTTCAGGGGAAGGTGGGCTCGCAAAACTCCCTGCGGGGAGGGACAGCTTCAGGCGCGGCTGGATCCAGGGGCCACACGGTGTCGGCGCTGATGTCTCCCCCTCCCTCCCCCCTCCCCCTCCCCTCCCCCTCCCCCTTCCCCTCCCCCTCCCTCCCCCTCCCCCTCCCTCTCCCCTCCCCCTCCCCCTCTCCCTGCCTTTCCCCTCCCCCTCCCCTCCCTCTCCCCTCCCCTCCCCTCCCCTCCCCCTCTCCCTGCCTTTCCCCCTCCCCCTCCCCTCCCCCTCCCTCTCCCCCTCCCTCTCCCCCCTCCTCCTCTCTCTCCCTCTCCCTGCCTCTCTGGAATCCATTTCTGGAGACGACTGGCCACACGTTCCCGGCACCTCCCATGGGAAGGCGTGGGCTCCGTGCTCCGCTCCCCTTGAACCCGGGCTGACTTGTGACCCCCTGACCTGTGCGTGGGGTGGACGTGACAGCGGTGACGCCTGAGGCTAGGTCCTCAGAGGCCAGGCGGTGGGTTCTCCGGGGCTGTTCCTCTTCGGGATGCCGCCCAGCCTGGGGGAGGGCCCTGTGGTTGGCAACCGAGCCGTCCGGCCACGCAGCTCAGGCGCCCAACATGGCGTGGCGGGGCCTCCACATGGACCCAGCCCCACGCCCTACACTCAACCCAGCCCTTCGGCCTCCCCGGGCCGAGCCCTCCGGCCCCAGGACCAGCCGGCCCCGCCCGCCCTGACCCCCGACCGCGGTATCCTCGGGCTACAACCGAGTAACACAGCAACACCGGGCTGGGGCCCAGCTCGCTACCCTGGCGGTTTCCCAGGCGGGCGGGCCGAGCAGGGAGGTGAGATTTCTCTCCTCCTGCGTGGCCTCGTTGTCCCACGGCTGGAAATCTACCCGAAGGAGCGCATCTCAGACGTGGAGATGGGTCAGGCCTTCCGCACAGACCATTCGTTCGGCGCGGGAGGCAGCCTGGCGTCCCAGCCCTGGGGGTGGGGTTTCTGCTGAAAGAATCGCGCGCCCTCAGGCCTGGGCGGGGGGCCGGGTGCCTGGGCGGGGCCCCTCTATCTTCTTCCCTGGCTCCTGGCAGCCCTGGAGGCAGGAATTAGGACCCCGGTTTCCCCGCAGGAGGTGCGTGGCCGTGCAGGCTGGGGTTGTAAGCTGACTCTGAAGCCAGGCCGTTCGGAACGTGCGTGGCCCTGACTCAGGCGGGGGAATGGTCTGGAACACCCGTGGCGCAGCCATTCGGGGGAGCCCTGGGGCGTCTTGAGAGAGGACGTGCTGAGGGATTGTTTCTTCAGGAGGAGGTGTGGGAGGGGCCGCGGGAGGGGAAACGCAGTGAGGGCGGGGGACGATGAGACACCTGGGCTGGGAGAGAGCCGGAGGGGCCGACCGCCAGCGCTGCCTTGTCCGCTTCTCCGCCCGAAGCAGAGGCTGCGGGAGGGAAAGGGGCCGAGAGGGAGGGAACCAGTTCGCCAGAGTCCAGCGTGCGCAATCGATGCAATGACAGAGCGCTAACGCCGCTTGTCGCTAAAGACAAAACCATCAGCCCCGGCCGGTGTGGCTCAGGGGACAGAGCGTCCGCCCTCGGACAGAAGGGTCCCAGGTTCCATTCCGGTCAAGGGCCCGAGCCTCGGTTGCAGACTTGATCCCCGGCTCCGGTCAGGGTGTGTGTGGGAGGCAACCAATCGATGTGTCTCTCTCACAAAGATGTTTCTCTCTCTCTCTCTCACTCTCTCTCTCTCTCTCTCTCTCTCTCTCTCTCCCCCCTCTCTCTCTCTCCCTCCCCCTTCTACTCTCTCTAAAAAGCGATGGAGCCTGGCCAGGGTGGCTCAGTGGTTGAGCGTTGACCTATGAACCAGGAGGTCAGGGTTCGAGTCCCGGTCAGCGCACAGGCCCGGGTTGTGGGCTCGATCCCCCGTGTGGGGCGGGGGCAGGAGGCAGCTGGACGGCACAGGCGTGGAGGGGATCCCCTGTGGGCGCCAGCACCTGCCAGCCTGGGATCCGTCTTCCCCACGCCCCTGCTGTGTGGCTCGGGGTGAGTTCCTGACCCTCTCTGAGCCCCTCTGGCCGATGGGGGTCGTCGCAGTAATGGCACTTCCGGGAGCCCCGAGGACAAACCCCAACTCCCAGGCACCGGGCCAGGTTCAGGATGCGGTTCCGTTCGGGACCTGTAGCCGTTCTGCACCAGGGCTTCGCAAAATGGGTGAATTCACTCCCTTAAAAAAACACTTGTATGGATTTCAGAGAGGAAGGGAGAGAGAATCACAGATCGGCTGCCTCCTGCATGCCCCCAACTGGGGATCAAGCCCAAGACCTGGGCCTGTGCCCTTGACCGGGAATCGAACCCGGGACCCTTCAGTCCGCAGGCCGACGCTCTATCCACTGAGCCACGCCAGCCAGGGCGACAGGTAGGGTTGACTTGGTTTGTAAGAACCGACAGGAGCTGACCCGCCCCGTCTGGGAGGCAGTGCCCGTAGTGGCTGAGAGCGCAGACCCCGCCCTCGACTCTGCCGCGTGGTGGCTGTGTGGCCTCGGGGAGCTGCTTTCCACGCCTTCATCTGCATGTGTCAAATGGGGTGAGGCGGCGGCGGGAGATGGCCGTGGATACGCCTCCCGCCCCTGGTCCCCAGAAGGTCCGTCTACCTGATCCCTTATTGCTTATCTTTTGTAGCAAAAGCCCTCGCCCCGCCCGGCCTGCTCTCGCTGCTAAATCCGAAGGAAAACCCCTCAGAACCACAGACGTCCCGGAGCCCGAGGAACAGGTGCATAGATGTGAGGTGCATAGGGGCGGGCCTGCTCCTGCCTGCTCGTGTGTTTCTTTGGCTGGCTGGCTGTTTGGCCCACAGAAAATTGAAAAGGAAAAAAAAAAAAAAAGGAGTTAGTTGCCAAACTTTAAAAATAGAGAGGTTTCAAATAAAAATCCAGATTTCTAGCTTCTCTCGGAGAAAGCCGTGCGTTGGAGCCACGCCGGGCTCATCTTTCTGCTTGGCAACCGTGGGCCGGCGCTAAGGAACCGCCCCCCGCCGGGAGGCGCCGGGAGCCCCGTGGTTAGCCACAGTCCCCACCGTTCCCTTTCGCCTCACCGCTGGCCTGCTCCCCTCGCGTAGCTCCCCTGCCTGGCCCCAGGCGGCATCGGCGTGTGGGGACCCTGGGGTCCTTGTGTGGATCTGAAGGGAGACCCAGGGGCCAATGTGAACACCAACGTGAAGGCGGCTTTTGCCGGAAACACTCGGGGTTTTTGGGGTTCACCTGGGTCTGTGCTGGGGCCCGTAGGATGGTCCGGGACAGCACAGGCTTCCTGTCCGTGGGGAGCTAACGGCCTGAGAGGTCCCGGCAGAAAGCAAAACCCCGCGTGACACTCCGCGGTGTCGCCGACTGTGGATGCTTTAGTGGGTTTTCCTAAGACCGAGATCCTCCGCGCTGGATCTTTTTCGGGGTTTGCCTTAACGTGTCGCTGCGTGTTGTGGCCACACGGATGCGCATGGGGCTAACCCGGGGCGGAAAACGGACGTTTCTGTGCTGGGCGATGGCCACGCCCTCACGCGTCGCGAGCAGGTGTCTCTGTTTGGTGGGGACGGGTCTCAAGTTTATTTCTGTTTATTGATTTTAAAAATTTTATTTTTATGGATGTCAGAGAGGAAGGGGGAGGGAGAGAGAGAGAAACATCCATGATGAGAGAATCAGGGACCGGCTGCCTCCTGCACGCCCCACCCTGGGCATGGAGACCGCACCGGGGCCTGTGCCCTGACCGGGAATCGAACCCTGACCTCCTGGTTCCTAGGTGGATGCTTAACTACTGGGCCCCATGCCGGGCGGGCCATTTTCTTCTTTTTTTAACTTAAAGAGAAGCCAGGAACCCAACCTCGCGGCCTCTCCCTGATCGGGTGTGAGTTTCATCGCAAACACCTGGCTTGAACGTACCGGAGTCACTCCCTGGAACGCCCTAACCCCCCACCCCCCTCTCTCTCTTCCCCGCGGCCCGCAGGCCTCCTTCTCGCTGGCTCCGAGTCCTCCGCCGCATGCCCGTCAGTGTGGCGTGCTTCCCCGTCCCCTGGCAGAGTCACTCCGGGTTCATCCGCTGCGTTTCCTGCTCCCCACGGGGGACCAGCCGTTTCTCCACGAAGCCTGGACCCCGAGCCCGGCGCGGGAAGACGGGCACTGAGCCCGCGCTCAAAAGGGGAGCTGGCGGCGGCCGGTCTGTTCCTGGCGCAGCCCTCGGGGGGACCCCGGGGGCCAGGCCCAGAGCCGCGTCCCTGGGGGGCTGGCCGCCGCGCCTGGGCCTGCCGTGCTGACGAGCGGCCTGGCTAACGGATGTGGACGGCTGTGGTCCACGGGGCAGCCACCCCAGCGCTGAACGCACCCTCTAAGAGCTGGTCCATGGGCGGGTGTCCTCTCGCAGATACCGATGAAGACGCAGATGTGGCCTGGCTGGCGGGGCTCCGTGGCTGAGCGTCGACCTAGGAACCAGGAGGGCAGGGTTCGAATCCCAGTCAGGGCACAGGCCCGGGGTGCGGGCTCCATCCCCAGCGTGGGGCGTGCAGGAGGCAGCCGGTCCGTGATTCTCTCTCTTCATGGATGTTCCTCTCTCTCCCTCTCCCTTCCTCTCTGACATCGATAAAAATTTTAAAAAAAGACTCAGGTGTGACTCAGGGGGCCTCACAGCCTGTCCGCCACGGGGCTCTCCTACCCCCACGGTCTGTCCGTCCCCACAGAGCTGTGGGGTGGACCGGGGAGGGGGGCGGGGTCTGGAATGGGTGGTCCCCAGTGCAGGGACCGGAACTGACTGACCCCCGTGGGCAGCCCCTGCGAGGCCAGAACCAGCCCAAACCCGAAGCACCAGGTCACAGCGGAGGTCACGCCCCCTGGCGAGAGGCACAAAGGCCTTTCTTCAGCCGGATTCAGCCGGAGGGAGGGACGTCCCCCGAGGCGGCTGTCATTTCTCAGCGAGGCCCAGGGTTCGGTGCTGAGCGGACTTTTCTTTCTTTGGTGCTAATGGCCAGGCCGCCCGCTTCTTCCCCAGAGGAGAGCGGACTTGAGTGTGTGCAGAGTCTGTCCTGGGCCTGGTCGCTGCTGGGGTTGGCAGGGGGAAGGGGGGGTGCTGGCGGCTGGGGGGATGGGATGGGCTCTGGATGCGGTGGGCACTGGACCTGCGGGGGGTGGGGGTTGATCTGGTGCCCGGCCTTCACCTCCCACAGGGAACGGGCAATAGCTCCAGGCCACGTGTTCACGGGGTGGCCAGCTGGGCAGACCCGGGAGGTGGGTGGCGTCCTCTCTCCTCTTGTCCCGCCTTGTCCTGGGCTGGGAGCCAGGGCCTGGTCCTGCCATTTGCCTGATGTGTGGCTGCTGGCCAATCGCCTTTGGGGCCGGCGGGAGGGGTGGGCAGGCTTTATCACGAGGGGCGATCCCATACAGGTCTCCCCTTAAACAACTTGGGTGTGAATGCAAATATAGGTGGGGAGACACTTGTGAGACTTGTGTCCTGAAACAATGTATCTCATATGTATCTCATCGCAGGGACTTGGAACCAGCTCCGGCAGGAGAGGGTCCAGATGGTATTGGCATGCCAGGCGCGGCTCTGTCGCCGCGGAGAGCTCCGTGGATGTGAGCTTCCGGCTATGACGTGGGGGAAGATGCAGGTTGCGGAAGAACGGAGTATGATGCGATTGATACAAAGTGTGCAGTTCTAGAAACGGTCCCAGGTAGCGCAGCAGAGGCAGACACTATCTATACTGTGAGTGAAAATGGACGCAGCCATGGTGAACCCCCAGTTCAGGAACCCCACGTTCAGGAGGGGGATGCGGCTGCGGAGGGAGCATGGGGGCCTTCGGCGGTATTCGCGATGACTTCTTTCTTCAGCTGGGGGAGGTGGGGGGGGCGTTACATGTGCATTTCTGGTTTCAAGAGACAGAAAACATCCAACCTGAGGAAGCTTCAGGTGTGGCTTGATCCAGCAGTTCCAATAGCGTCACGGGGACCTAATCGCTCTTCTTGTCTCGGATCTCCCCCGAGGACTGGTTTCGTTCTATTCCTCCACCTGGGTCGTGGTCAAGCCCAGAGGGAAGAGAGAGTGTTGGTCAAATATTTCAAACACAAATCCCATGCCTCGTTACCGTGGGCCTGAGTCCGGTCTCCGAGTGGCCGGGCCCGGGTCCAGGACCCATTCCTGGAAATGAGAGCGGAATCAGGGCCCGAAATATGGAGCGGGGGAGGAGGCCGTTCCCACAGGAAAAGTGGGGTGCGGTTCCCGGCAGGAGGATGGTTTTGGGTGGCTGAGTGAGTGCCCACATCCACGGGGGCGCCCAGGAGCTGCTGGTCTTGGGCCCACGGTCACTGCTTCTGACGACCAGGCCTCTCTCTGACCGTCTCTGGGCCCTGGACGACGCCTCCAGACGCTGGCGCTTTGGCTTGGCTCCTGGCCCTCCTCCCCGCCCCCAGCCCCTCGCAGGAGCCGTGTGAACCCCGGCCCTGCGGCGAGGGAGTCTGACCCCGAGGCCTCCTTCACGCGCCCCTCCCCCCCAGGAGGACGTGGGGGTCGAGAAATCGCAGCCGGCGTGAAAGGTAGATTTATCCTGTTGGCGTTCATTGTAATCTCTATTTGCTCCCGAGTGATTCATTCTTATCGTTCTTATTATAGCCGAGAAAATTAATTTTTATTCCGCCATAAAGGTGGCGGCAATCATCTGGGCTCGGGGAGGGGGGCTGCGTAATGAGGTTTGCCGGGGGGCTTTGAAACCGCCCGCTTTCATTAGCCCGGGAGCCGACCTGGCGCTGGAGGGACGGGCGTGTGTGCTCCGCGATGCGTTCGGATTCGTTCCCGCCTGTGAGGACCGGAGGCTCCGGGGGGCAGGAAGCCCGGCAGATCTCCCCGTCGATGACCGACTTGAGTGGAAACAAATCCACGGGAACGAACCCCGAGCCCGCTCGCTGGAGCACCCTGCTCCCCGGGGCATGGAGGGTGGGGAGGGGGGGCCAGGCACCCGGCTTCTGGGTTAGCCGCCGTCTGCGTGGGCACCGTCCCCACGTAGAAGCACACACCTCCTTTAGCGCCCCCCCCCCGTGTGTTTCAGCCCCATCATCTCCTCTTTGCCAGGGCAGACCCCCGGATGTTGTGGGGACCCCCCCCCCCGCAGGCGCGTCGGGTGACACCTCGTCTGGATGCCTGTGTCGCTTTGTTCTGCGGGGGTGCGTGTTCATCGCGCAGCCTGAGACGTCTCCGAGGACAGACCACGGCGGGGACAGACGGCGGACCCGCGGCGGCCGGGGGCTGTGGCCGGGGGCGGGGGTCACCTGCGGACGGGCCTAGGGGACGTTTTGGGGTGAAGGCAGTGCGCTGTGGGGATGGTCGCCCAGCTGTACGGATCCCCATGGCGCCGCCCGCCTGGCACGGGTGCTGTTTGTGGTCTGCGACGTGCACCTCCCTAAGCTAGAGAGAGCCAGGGACCGGCGGCCTCCCGCACGCCCCCCCGCCCCCCGCGGATCGAGCCCGCAACCCTGGCCTGTGCCCCGACCGGGGATCGAACCGGGACCTCCCGGTTCCTAGGTCGGCGCTCCATCACCCAGCCACGCCGGTCGGCAGAGGCTGACATTGCTTGCGAAGAATTCCGGGAACGCGGGGCCCCGCTGTCCCAGCAGAAGCCGGCTCGGTCTCATGCTGCAGAGAAGGGGTGACTCCGAGCTTGCGTCTCCTCATCCCTTTGTGGGTTTTTTTGTTTTTTTTTTTTTAAAGGACTTTCCTGGGTTTTGTTTCCAGTTGGAGCGTTCTGGCTTCCTGGCTTCCGGGGTGTGTGTGTGTGTGTGTGTGTGTGTGTGTGTATGTGTGTTTCTCTTTTACACAGAAATCGGGGCACCTCCCAGGGTCTGTGGGGTTGCCTTTCTGGGCCTGGAGCGGGCGTCTGCGCCCAAGAATTGCTCTCCGGAGGCCTCGGCCTGACCCCTGAGGACAGGTGGGGGGCTGACTTCCGGTGCTGTCCACGGTCCTGGCCGCGCCGCCCCAGCGCCCAGTGCCCAGCTGCCTGCTCCCCGCGGGCGTGGGAACATCCCCCCGCTGCTCCCAGCCTCACACTCTTCCTGGGACGAGGCAGGCCCTTTGAGGACCCTCTGCGCATGACCAGAGATTTCTATCGCCCTTGGGGTCCTGCACTGGGTCACGCGCCCCTTCATGCCCAGACCCCCAAGGTTCTCCCTAAAGGGAGAGAAGAGAAGTAGGTATTGGGGGTGGGGAGTGATGGCAACAGCAAATGCCTTAACAATAAGAAAAAGCCCTGGCCGGTGTGGCTCAGTGGATAGAGCGTTGGCCTGCGGACTGAAGTGTCCCGGGTTCGATTCCCGGTCAGGGCACAAGCCCGGGTGGCGGGTTCCATCTTCAGTGTGGGGCGTGCAGGAGGCAGCCGATCCATGATCCTCTCTCATCATGGATGTTTCTCTCTCTCGCTCTCGCTCCCTCTCCCTTCCTCTCGGAAATCGATAAAAATATATTTTAAAAAAAGAAGAAAAAAAGAACCAGGCAAACCTTATTTAAAAAAAGAAGAAGGAAAAGACTCGGCCCGTCCCAGCCCTTGGCGTCGAGCCCCTGGCGGCCACCTGAGCTCTGGACCTCGGGGCCCTGGGTGCCGGCTGCTCATGCTTGGGGGGCGGGAGTCATCCTCTGCGCGGCCGTGGTTTGCCAACGTCTCCGTTTCAGTATTTTATTTTCTGCTGAAAAAGCTCCCACCCTCCTCATTGACCTGTTTTCAGTAAAGCCGGTGTGTGCGAGCTCAAAACGGAGCGCATGCTGACATCCTGTCGCCATAGCAACCCAGGTGGTAAACATCAGCCTGATGCTGTTGGGAGCGGGCGGAGGGGATGGGGAATGGAGTGAGGCTCAGAGGGTTGGTGCCCGGGGTCCTGGCTCAGTCCTGCGGGAGATAGTCAGGGAGTGTCCAGCAGGGGGCGACGGAGCGGCTGGGCCAGAGCTGCCCCGAGAGGGCTGAGGGCCCTCTAACGCCTATTCCCTTTTTTTTTTAAAAATGTTTATTTTTATTGATGTCAGAGAGGAAGGGAGAGGGGGAGAGAGAGAGAGAGAAACGTCAACGATGAGAGGGAATCACCAATCGGCTGCCTCCTGCACGCCGCCCCACACTGGGGATCGAGCCCCCAACCCAACCCTGACCTCCTGGTTCATAGGTCGGCGCTCAACCACTGACCCACACCGGCCAGGCCTGAGCTTCCGCTTCTAACTCACAAGCTCACGGGCATCTGTCCTTAATGGTCCCCACGGGTCTCAAACGCACACGCTAAGGGGAACTCACTATCTCTGTCCAAATGCCTCCCCCCTCCCCCCCCCTCCCGCCCCCCGCCCCCCCGCCTTCATCTCAGAGTCCGTCAGCCCTTTGGCCCAAGCCCCAACCCACAGAACTCTGCTCTGGGGCCAGGCTCCTCCCCGCTCGGGTCTGGGAGCTTGGAGGAAGCAGGGAGGCTGGGTAGGGCCTCAGGGACCCCTGGCCGGCTGGTGGGTGAGCAGGTGAGGGGTTGCCGGGCCCATGGGCACAGTTCCTGAGGGTCACCCCCGCCCCCGAGTCTCTCTGTCACCGCGCGGGCGGAGTTGTCCCTGTTAAGGTTGGCTTTTCCGGGTCCTCTGCCCCCTGTGGTGTCTGCGAGGGAAGGACAGACAGTTTCCATTAAACGCCCCCCCCCCCCCGCCCCCCCCCCCCATGAGTGCAGATGAGCGAAGGGAAGAAAAGCCCTTTCATAAAACAGGCCCGCAGGGAACGTGAGTGATTCAGCGACAGTGCTCTGCCCCCGCTCCGAGATTTCTCGGGGTGCCCGAGGGGAGGGGACAAGGGTTCCCAGCAGGGAGGGATTGGAGGGATTTGGAGCCTGGAGCTCAGGACGTCCTGTGGTCAGCCCTCAGCCATCGCCTGGAAGGCCAGCTGTGTCTCCAGGTTCTGGGGGCGGGGGATGTGGTGTTCCCTCCATTCGGGGTGCACAGGGAAGCTGGCCCTAGTGGGTGCTTCCGACCCAGAGGAGGCCTGGGAGCCGGGATGCCCTTTCTCACGGAGTCACCCCCCCCCCCCCCCCCGCTGTGGGGTTTCTATCGCCAACAAAGAATCCAAACAAATGACGTCATTATGCTTGAACGAATGGTTTCTTTCTTAAATACGTTGTTATTGATTTCAGAGGGACAGGGGGAGGGAGAGAGAGAATTGTCCATGAAGAGAGAGAAGCACGGATCGGCTGCCCCCTGCACGCCCCACACGCCCCACACTGGGGATCGAGCCCGCAAGCCGGGCCTGTGCCCTGACCGGGAATCGAACCCTGACCTCCTGGTTCCTAGGCCGATGCCCAACCCCTGAGCCACGCCGGCCGGGCTGGTTTTCTTTCGAAAGCAGCAGTGGATCTGGGTTAAAGTCCCCAAATCACCATCAATTGTCCCCGAAACAAACCACCCACCCGTGGCTCACACGGTAATGACGGCCTTGGCCACTAGGTGGCAGGGTTGCTGTGCTCGAGGCTGCGGTTCCGTGGAGGCCACGGGAGAGGGGACAGGGTCAGGGGGTGGCTGGGGGTGGGGGTGGGGGGACGATGCCCAGTGCCTGAACCCCCGGGGACCCTGGCTGGGTCCAGGCACTCACACCGCCTCCCAGAACGCTGTCTTCTGGGGCCCTGCCTTCCCAGGCTGGTCCCGTCCCACACGGAATACGCGGTGAATGAAATTTGATTTAATAAAAGGGCCGGCTGTTGTTGAGAAGCCTGGGCCGGTGTGGTGAGGAGGGCTCTATTTCTCCTTGCATTCTTGGTGGATTAAAAAAAAAGTATTTTTATTGATGTCAGAGAGGAAGGGAGAGGGAAAGAGAGAGAGAGAGAGAAACATCCATGATGAGAGAGAATCACGGATCGGCTGCCTCCTGCACGCCCCACCCTGGGGATGGAGCCCGCCACCGGGGCCTGTGTCCTTGACAGGGAATCGAACCGTGACCTCCTGGTTCCTAGGTTGATGCTCAACCCCTGGGCCACGCCGGCCGGCTGCGCAAAAGAACCTTGTTGACCTCAGCAAGGACGGATGAAGGGAAGGCCGGTCTGAGCTAGCGGGAAGTCCAAAGGCAGCGCTCTCTGCCTATTATGTTCCTGTAGCCTGTTCCCTCAGGGTGCGTCCCCGATGGGTGGTCAGGGGGGACCCCGTTTGGCGCAGGTGGAAATGGGACCTCAGGGGGCCGTGGAGAGCTGGCCGGGACTCCGGCCCGGGTGCTCCCCGCTCCCTGGGTGCCTTGGCTGCTTCCCCCGCTGGCCGGGGGCCGAGCTGCCAGGGCCGCTCGGTGCATTTCCATCTCTCAGCTACACCATCGCCGAGACGTCCGATGGAGAATAAATGTGCACGGAAATCAGACAAGGTCACCCCCGTTTCCCGTGGCTGTAGCAGCTGATGTGCCTGCAGGGGGTTGGCACGGCTGTCACCGCAATCCATAGCATCCATCCATACCACGCCCGCGCAGCTGGTGCCCGCGGAGCCTCCACGCTGCCCGGCCGCTCTGCGCGCACACGCGTGTCCTGCGTATCTTCATCGCCTCCTCGCTAACGGGCACAGCGTGCTTTAGGGAGTAGCCGAGCCCTCTGATTCGACTTGTTATTTTTAAAATTTTTATTGATGTCAGAGAGGAAGGGAGATGGGGAGAGAGAGATGGAAACATCAACGAGGAGAGAGAATCAGGGATCAGCTGCCTCCTGCACGCCCCCTGCTGGGGATGGAGCCCACAACCCCGGGGCCTGGGCCCTTGACTGGAATCGAACCGTGACCTCCTGGTTTCTAGGTCGACGCTCCACCTCCGAGCCCCGCCGGCCAGGCTTAGTTTTGCAATTCTTTATCCGGTCCCCCTCTCTCTACTTTTCGAGTTAGCACATTTATTTTGATTTTTAAAAAAAATATATTTTTATTGATTTCAGAGAGGAAGAGAGAGAGAGAGAGAAACATCAGTGATAGAGAGAGAATCACGGATCGGCTGCCTCCTGCACGCCCCCACTGTGGATCGAGCCCACAACCCGGGCCTGTGCCCTTGACCGGGAATCGAACCCTGACCTCCCGGTTCCTAGGTCAACGCTCAAACCCTGAGCCAGGGCAGCGGGGCCCACGTGAGCCCATTTAGGCCTGTGCTTTCTAAAGGAGAGATGAGGTCCGGGTTCATGGATGCTCCTTCTGACTCTCCGTCCCGCCCGGTCGGCGTTGCGTCTGGCTGCACGTAGCAGAGAGGAACCCCTGGCCGCAGTCAGTGGCTCAGGCCGGTGGGAGCCTGTGTGATGGGATTAGCTCTTTGATCTCGTGGTGGCCAGCTCCTTCTGCCTTCCCGCGTTCCTTTCTCGGTGGGTGGCGTGGGTCCCCGTGGCTCCACGGTGGCTGCTCCACATCCGCCCCCTCTCTCACCACGTGGGGACCCGCACCCCCCACGTGGGCACCTGGGCGAATTCAGGCTCCTCAGAGAAGAGCTGAGTGGTGACCGGGGCGCAAATACCGAGCCTTCTGCCTTTTACTCAGGTGGGGGCGTGGGGAGGAGGCCTGCCTGGAGGCGGTGTCCCCATCTGCCACCTACAGACTGTCGTCACTCTCCTGGCTCTCAGCCCAGCCCTCGCCATCGAGGCGAATTGCCTTGGGTGCCCGTGGGCCGAGCCGCCCCGGACCCTCTCCGCCCGGCGTACACAGAACGTTCTCGCTCAAGGTCTCCTCCGCCCGCCTTGCCCAACACCCTTTCCATCCACCCGTCTTCTCCCCCTTCTTGGGGTAATGGCCTCGTTCCTTTTGTGTTTGAGGCTTTCATTTCTGTGGCGACGCGCGGAGAGGGACGAGGACGCAGGCTGCCTGCCCCTTACGATCAAATCCCGAGGCTCCCTTTGGTAAGGGGGCAAAGGTCAGTGTTTCTCTCCGATCGAAGAAGCAAGACGCGTGCATTCTGGAGAAGCAGAAAACACCTGGAAAAACGTCGCGGGAAGTCGAAAGGCTTCCTTTAACCCCTACCGGTAGACGCTGGCCTTCCGCGGAGGGTCCGGCCGGGTTTCGGAGGCCTGGGCAGCTTGACAACATGAAGTCCACCTGAAGACAGAGGCAAGGCTAAACTCATAGCATTTTGCAAATATGTTTTTATTGATGAGAGAGAGAGAGAGAGAGATACAAACATCGAAGATGAGAGAGACTCACGGACCGGCTGCCTCCTGCACACCCCACACTGGGGATCCAGCCCAAAACCCAGGCGTGCGTCCTGACCGGCCATCGAACCGTGACCTCTTGGTTCACAGGTCAACGCCCAACCACGGAGCCACGCTGGCTGGGCTCCTGGTTATGTTTTCCATCTTGTGCCTCGGCCTTGACTGTCTGTGGAGAACCTTTGGACCCCCCCAGATCTTGCCAGAAAATATGATTCGAGAGCTCAGCCGCGCAGCTCGCGCTGAGACCTGGGCTGTTTCAGTAAGAAAGTGTGTTGGGGGGGGCGGGGGCGTGGGAGGTGGGGTTCTCTGGGATCACCTTCCGGGTTTTATTTCTCTACCAGGACAGACCTTCCAAGAGCCGCCAGCTGTCTTGGCTGCCACCCCCTCGTCCTCCGCCGACTGGCTCTTGCTGGTTTTCTGCGGTTCTGTCCCGCCTTGCAGGGAGGGGCGCAGCGGGAAGGATGCGGGATAGATGCACTGGAGGGAGGCTGTGTCCCCAGGCCCGCCCCCCCCCCCCCCCCGCCCCGGAGCGCCCGCGGAGGGGCTGCTCTCAGAGCCAGGAGCAGCGTTGGCGACTTGCTTTCACCGCATGGCCAGTGTCCAGCTAGTGACCTCATCATGGGCTTTGAGAGAGCCGGGCCATTTTCCTGAGGCACGTTGGTCTCCGCGGGTCGTTGTCTGGGCTCTGACGAGAGGGACTGGGCTGGCGGAGTTTCCCTCTGGCAGCAGGTCGTCGTGGCCTGGACGGCGTGGCTTGAATCCCACCCCCTGCCCCTCGCGCACCGTGGGGCGGTAGGCCGCCACAGAACCTCCTGTGCCTCAGGTTACCTGTGAGTGGCGTTAATAATCATCTCCTCAGTCAAGAATATTGTGAAGATTAAGAGAGCGAATACCTGTACAATGCTCAAAATAGAGCTGGGTGTTTCCTAGGACTCTATAAATGACAGTGATGGTGGTGGTGATAGAGATGGTGGTGGTGATGATGGTGATGATGGTGATGATGGTGATGGTGATGGTGGTGATGGTGATGATAATGATGGTGGTGATGGTGATGATAATGATGGTGGTGATGGTGATGATAATGATGGTGGTGATGGAGATGATGATGGTGATGGTGGTGGTGGTGATGATGATGGTAATAATGATGGTGATGATTATAGATGATGATGATGGTGGTGGTGGTGATGGAGACGATGGTGAAGGTAGTGATTGTAGTGATGATGGTGGTGATGGTGATGATAATGATGGTGGTGATGGTGATAATAATGATGGTGGTGATGGAGATGATGATGGTGATGATGGTGATGATTGTAGTGATGATGGTGGTAGTGATGGAGATGATGATGATGATGATGGTGGTGGTGGTGATTGTAGTGATGATGGTGGTGGTGGTGATGGTGATGGTGATGGTGGTGATGGTGATGATGGTAACAGTGATGGTGATGATGGTAACAGTGATGGTGATGATGGTAACAGTGATGGTGATGATTGTAGTGGTGATGATGATGGTGGTGGGGATGATGATGATGGTGATGGAGATGATGATGGTGGTGGTTATAATGATGATGACAATGATGGTGATGGAGATGATGATGGTGGTGGTGGTGGTTATAATGATGATGACAATGATGGTGATGGAGATGATGATGGTGGTGATGGTGGTAGTGGTGATGGAGACGATGGTGAAGGTGGTGATTGTAGTGATGATGGTGATGGTGGTGGTGGTGGTGATGGTGATGATGACAATGATGGTGATGGAGATGATGATGGTGGTGGTGGTGGTTATAATGATGATGACAATGATGGTGATGGAGATGATGATGATGATGATGGTGGTGATGGAGACGATGGTGAAGGTGGTGATTGTAGTGATGATGGTGATGATGACGATGAGGATCCCATAGTTCCCCTAGTCATCACTCACTACCTTAAAGGTTCGGGGTGCTGGCTGTGTTGGCTGAATGGGGCTGAGATGCTCTGAGAACCTATTTTCTTGTTCTACTTGGGAATCCGGGCTGCACCGGGATGGGAGGCAGAGTCACCTCTGACCACAGAGCAACGGAAACCTCGCCAGGTGTCCGGGAACGGGGCCCTGTGGGCATTGAGCTAACTCCTTGGCCCTGTAGAACCACGGGCCAGCGGCCCCGGTGTGTGGATGCACAGCAGGTGCGATGTGGGCGGCTGTTTCTCCTTGAAGTGATATTTTCTCTTCCCGTGTGGGAGGTGCAGGGCTTGGCTTAGCCAACCTAGCAACCGGCGAGTGAGTGACCACGGCGGCGACGCGATGTCCGAGGGGGAGGCGGACGGAGCGATAACGGGACGGGGACAGGATTTTTCATATTCACCGTATCTATTAGCAACCCCGGGAGAGGCCAAGGAGAGGCTGAGAGGCACCCGGGGAGATGTATCCCCTCGGGCAGTAAAGCAAGGCGCTCTTAATGGGCGGATGGCTATTCATGCCGCCAGCTTGTTTGGTCTCCTTCCCCCTTGGGGGGTGGTGGGGCGGCTGGAGACTGGGCCCTAAGCCGGCCATCATCGTGGCCTCCTCTCTCAGGGAGCCGCCGGCGCGGATGTCAGCAGAGAAAGTGGAGAGTTGATGTGTAAACAAGCGAAACCACAAAGGCCGTTTGGGGAAATGGAACGGGATGAAGTGATTAGTGGTGGGGCTGGCGGGAGCAGGCGTCAGCCAATAAGCCAGAAATCACTCGAGCTATTTCCACAGAGGCAACTCGGTAAAGGGAAATGGTTCCTGAGGGGACGGGGGCCGGGATGCCGAACTGGGCGCCGGGAGGCGCTGTCGGGATGGGAAAGCGTCCCGGGGCTTGGGACTTGGTAAGAGCGAGCCAGCTGGCCCGCCGCCCGGCGGGGGCGCACTGTGGGGGCACGACGGGGGACGAATGGGAGGGGCGTGAGCTTTTCAGACCACGGATATATTCTCTTTTATTTTTTTAAATGTATTTTTATGGATGTCAGAGAGCAAGGGTGAGGGAGAGAGAGAAGCATCCATGATGAGAGAGAATCATGGATCGGCTGCCTCCTGCACGCCCCCCACTGGGGATCCAGCCTGCAACCCGGGCCTGTGCCCTTGACCAGGAATCGAACCCGGGACCCTTCAGTCCGCAGGCCGACGCTCTATCCACTGAGCCGCACCGGCCGGGGCTGTCACAGGACCCCTGGGTCTGTGGCAGAGGGGGCTCCTCCAGTTGCCCTGGATGCCAGGACTTGGCTGTGCCGAGCTGCGGGGGAGACGGGACCAGGGGAGGTGGTGTGACGTTTATTTCCTTCCCCGTCGGGACACGGCTTTCACTCTCCCTCTGCTGTCCTTGTCCGCAGAGACAGAGGGCCGCGGGGCGGCAGACGGCCTGCAAAGGTTCTCCTCGCTGCCGGCCTACCTCCCAGCGAGCGTCCAGCTGGCGGGCGCCGACCAGGCCTTCTTCCTCAAGGAGGCCAACCAGGACGTCACGAGCAACGCCAGCCTGCAGGCCCGCGCCGAGCCCTTCTTCGTGTACCGCGCCCGGTCGGCCCCGGCCGTCAACGCCAGCTACGGCCCGTTCTCCGCCGAGCAGCCGGTCCCGCGGGAGCTGCTGCTGGCCGCCCCGGCCTTCCCCGCCCCCGACGGCTTCCCCTTGAACTGGAGGCTCCGCGCCCACGTCCTGGGCAGCTCCATCTACTCGAACCGGCCCAAGGTGCAGACGCTCTTCTACGTGACCGGCATGGACTGGGACGCCGGGGACGCCGCCGACAGCCTGCCCTGCGTCAAGATGTTCGCCTTCCCCGAGGCCCGGGAGGTGGCGGCCAGCTGCCGCCTGCGCGGGGTGCCGGGGCTGTGCGTGGCCGAGCTGGAGCTGCTGCCCGAGTGGTTCAGCTCGGGCCTGGACCTGGAGCCCGAGGAGGAGATGCCGGCCCTGCTGGGCGGCACGGCCATGGAGCTGTTCTTCACGCTCTACCCCGCCGACCCGGCCGGCCGCTGCCCCCTGGAGGACGAGGGCAAGTGGGCCAACCACATCCACGCCGGCCCCGAGGCGCCCCCGCCCCCGCCGCCCGCCCGCGAGCGCATCGGCAGCGTGGTGGTCTACCCCACCCAGGACGACCTGCGGTGGTCGCCGCTGAGCCTGGACCGGAACGTGGTCCTCTCCGTCCCGCTGAACCTCGTCCGCGAAGGGGGCACGGCCACCTTCCTGGTCTCGCTGGCCAGCGGCGCCGAGGCCGAACGCTTCACTCTCAGGTGAGCGGCGAGGGGGGGGGGTGGGGGTGGGGGTGGGGGTAGGGGGAAGGCGGGAGGCTCAGTCTCTGGCTCAGCGGGTGGGGACGGGGTGCTGAGTGTCCAGGGGGGTGAGGGCACGTTCAAGCAAGAAACAGACACGGGGGGGGGGGGGGGCAGATGGAGGCAGGCAGGCTATTTGCGGGGAGAGGAGAGAGAAGAAACATCAAAGATGAGAGAGAACCATCCACTGGCGGCCTCCTGCCCCACTGGGGGTGGAGCCCAAAACCCAGGCCTGTGCCCTGACGGGGCATGGAACCGTGACCTCCTGGTTCAGGGGTCGGCAAACTCATTCGTCCACTGAGCCAAATATCAACAGGACAACGATGGACATTTCTTTGGAGAGCCACATTGTTTAAACTTAAACTTCTTCTAACGCCACTTCTTCCAAATAGACTCGCCCAGGCCGTGGTCTTTTGTGGAAGAGCCACACTCCAGGGGCCAAAGAGCCGCGGTTTGTCGACCACCGTACCTGGTTCATAGGCTGATGCTCAACCACTGAGCCACACCGAGGGGAGGGGGCAGATTTCCCTTTCTTCCTCGGGGCTGTCTTTTCTGCTCCGCGGCCATCGTATGTGTTGGCCAACACATACTTCCCGGGGCTTGGTGGCTAATTGCAATCACGTGCCTTTAGAGAGCACGCAGAGGGGGAGGAGGTCTCCGGGGTGCAATGCGATGCGCGGCCGCCGGGGGAGAGACTCAATCCCGGGAGGTTCATGTTGTGGAAAAACGCCCATTTCCTGGTGCAGCGGGGCCGGCTGGCTCGGCCGAAACCCACAGATCAGGCGGGATGTCTCCATCGCGGCGGGCGCCCAAAGGCCCTACTAGGATTCGCTGACCCTCGGCGCGCAGGCCCGGCGGCGAGGAGTTATGGACGCGCCATCTGCATGGAAATGTGCGATTATGGGAATGGCAGCAGAGAGCGGACGGCCAGGAGCGAGCGCGCACGCGGCGCCCAGTAACATTCGGTACAAAAGAAAAGCCACTCCCGGGGGCAGATACATCACCAGCTCGTGGCTGCGTTCTGTGAGAAACTCCATCCCCCACGCGGCATCGGACCAGCGATCCATCGCAGTGGATGGGCTCGTTAACATCCGCAGCGGTCGCTCCGAGGCGGGAGAAGTGCCTGCGCCCGCGGTATTATTAGCTCCCCGAACCCAGGGCCAAGCCGCCCTTCAGCGATGTGGGGAGGGGGGAGCCCTCTAAAGAGACCATGTCGTGGCTGAGGGACACCGTTTTGGAGGTGATTATAGCTCATCGAGGACGACAGGAACTCCTCTTTGCTTTTGATCCTGACAGAAACTCAACGGATACAAAGTAACGAGCCCGCGGGGCTGGAACGCGGATGTAGCAACGAGAGCGCCGCGGTAGGTGAGCGGCCGACTGGCGCCTGGGCTGCACCGAGCGCACGTGCTAGGGCGCCTGCGTGGAAAGTTGGTCTTGCCGCCGCCACGTCAGGTTCCCATGGTAACGGGAGTGGAGTCCAGCGTGGCCACGGGCTCCGCTCTGACTCTCCCCTGGATTCTATTCCAGCTTCAACCATGGGCCTCGCCAGCCTCCGGGTGCCCAGGGGGAGACCCAAGCCTCTCTCTCCTGCGGGAGCCGCTGGGAGGACCCGCACTCGAGGTGTCTCCTCACTTTTGCCAGTCACACCCTGAGGCGCTCCCGGGCCCGGGCTGGGCTTCTCTTGGGAAGTGGGTCCAACGCCAGGCGTCCCTGGTCATCCATCTCCGCGACAGAACGTGGGCGTCTGACACGGCCCCAAACTCAGTTACGCAAGGACTGCTCTGGGACCCCCGCATGGGGACCCCACATGGGGACCGCCTGTTCCAGGACCCCCGCATCAGGACCGCCTGCATCGGGGCCACATCTTGTTTGGAAGCACCGTGCGGGTGGGGTCCCGGCCCGACCCAGGAGATCGCAGCCTCCGGAGGTGGCGTCCAGGCAGGGTCACGAGCCGCACAGGTGGCTCCAGGTGCGTGAGAGCGGCCCGCTGGTCCGTTGGTGACAACCCTGCACCCCTCCCCCACCGGCGGCTCTCCTCTCTAACGGGGCGTCCTCCGCCCTCCAAGTCGTGATTTAAGGAGCATCCAGAGGCAGGTGGCACCTTCGGGAGAGACCCCCGTTCCACCAGCTCCATTCAAGGCCTCCTGATGGCCAGGACTACCTGGAGCGCGGGAACAAAGTATCAAAATCCCCACCTGCCTGGCTCCTGGGCCCCGTGGGCGGACGGATAAGAAACCAGGGAGTCCAAGCACGTGGGTAGGAGGGCAGGAGGGCAGGAGGGCAGGGGAGCAGGAGGGCAGGAGGGCAGGGGGGCAGGGGGGCAAGAGGGTAGGAGAGCGGGAGGGTTGCATGTCAGACCGAGGCTCAGGGGAGGCCCACACCGGCAGGAGGTTGGGCAGTGAGCCCTTCCAGGCAGGGAACAGCATGGGCGAAGGCTCGGAGGCAGGAAGTCGCAGGAAGTCACACAGTGCGATCTGCCTGTTTATGAGCGTTGCCATGCCACCTCCAGGGCCACTCCGGGGAGTCTTTCTCCAATCAGAGGTCAGATGGGCGGAAAGCAAGGATGCGAGATCTCACAGGCACCACCAGTCACGGAGACACACTGCTGGGGATTTGCTGTCGGCCTTGAGGGATGATGGGAAGATGAGGAACAGGCTGTAGGTCAGCGATCCCCACTCCGGGCCACTCAGGACGACGTGTGGGTGCCTGTCGGCCGTGGGTTCTCTCCTCCCGTGTTAGAGCCGGGTGGTGTTGCCTCGTTCATTTCACGCTAGAGTCTAGACGTTGCCCGCTGGCGCCCCAAAAGGACCAGTTCAGCAGAAATACCTGAAGGTTCCCCCCATTCCGCAAGAGCCTCGCTGGCATGCTGTTCGACCCCCTCTCTCTGGAGGCCCCTCTGTTCCCGGCTGCTGGCCACGTCCAGGGGAAAGAGCATCCTCCCCCCGAGGATCGACAGCTGCGCCCGTGTCTGCGGCCGGAGGGAGATTTCCCCGGGAGCCCTGGCCGGTGTGGCTTGGCGGTCAGCGCGCCAGCCCGCACGCCGAGGGGTCTCAGGTGTGATTCCCGGTCAAGGGCACGTGCCTGGTGGCACCTTCCACCCCCAGTTCTGGTTGGAGCACGTGCAGGAGGCAACCAACCGATGTCTCTCTCTCACATCCATGTTTCTCTCTCTCTCCCCCTCCCTTTCCCTCCCTCAAAAAAATCAATGGAAAAGAAATGTCCTCCCGTGAGGATCAACAACAACCAGGAAGTGATGTATCCTGGAACTCTAAGACCCCCACAAGCCACAGCTGCACTTTGGGGCTCTCTGACCCGCGGACACCCCCCCCCCCCCGCCCACTGTGGGTAGAGTGACAGTTCTAGACCCGGAAGCCCCCTGTCTGACCCCCCTCCTCTCCCACACACTGCCTTGCCCTCTGCCCTTCTGGGTGGCGGCCCCCTCCCCCCCCCCCCATCTCCTTCACCAGGGAGGGCCTCCCCCTCCCGCAATCCTGTCAGTTAACGCTTGCTGCAGGGCACGGCGCCCTGGTGGGCACGGCGGTTCCCTGCTCGGCCCCCAAATCCCTCCCTCCCGCCCCGTCTGGCGCTGAGGCCATGAACCACGGTCACATGGCTTTCCATGCTGTGCTTTCAAACGAACAAACGTCCAGAATATCCCGGCCTAAAAATATCCCCTCACACACGGAACGAGTATTCCAGGCACGGAGCTTTCTGGGCTTCCATTGTTCCGGCACATTGGAGCTAAAATTGGGTGGCTCCCGGGCTGGGCTCCGTCTGGCTCCAGGGGAAGGCTTGTCTCCGGGGCTTCGCAGCACGCGAAACCGTGCCAGGGGTACCGGGTACTAATGCGGATTTTCCCCAGTAGATGGAGTCACACGTATGTCGATGCATGTGCGATGTGATGTGTAGGCTGTGTTGTTGCATTGCTCCCTCAGATGACCGCTTGCTCCGATCGATGGCACACGCCCTGTCTGAGCACGTATGACGAAGTGGACAATGGGGTCTCTGAATGGTCGGCCTCAAACAAGACAAGTTCTATCGGGACGGTCTCCACCAATGACCTGACAGATGGGGGAAACGTGTGGCTGGCGATGGACATCACTTTGAAGAAAGCACTTTGGATGTTTCTCTGGGAACTTATCGTGTTTTCTTTGAAGTGCGTGTGCCATCGATCGGAACAAGCGGTCATCTGAAGGAGCAATACAACAACACAGCCTACGTATCACATCACATGTATACTGACATACGTGTGACTCCACCTATTGGAAAAAATCCGCATTATTAACTGGTACAACTAGTCTTCCTGCCCCGGCCGGCATGGCTCAGTGGCTGAGCATCAACCTAGGAACTAGGAGGTCAGGGTTCGATTCCCGGTCAGGGCACAGGCCCGGGTTGTGGGCTCCATCCTCCGTGGGGGGGCGTGCAGGAGGCAGCTGATCCCTGATTCTCTCTCATCACGGATGTTTCTCTCTCTCTCTTCCTCTCCCTTCCTCTCTGACATCAATAAAAATATAATAAAAAAGACACATCCACGAGGAGAGAGAATCATGGACCGGCTGCCTCCTGCATGTCCCCCACTGGGGATAGAGCCCGCAACCCCGGCCTGTGCCCTGATGGGCAAGTGAACCGTGACCTCCTGGTTCAGAGGTCAACGCTCCACCCCCGAGCCACGCCAGCCGGGCTCTGCCCACACGTTCTGGCCACCTGCTTCGAGCAGAACTGCTCACGTACCCCTTCCCCCTACCCCCCTCCCCAGGATCAAGGCGGCCGCAGGCGTGAAGATTGTGGCCGTGAGGGTCAGCAGCGAAGAGCAGTGGGCCGTCCAGGAGGAGATCGACAACAGCGGTGCGCAGGCCACGGCCACGCTCACCTGTGTGGGTCCCCACCTGGACCCGCGGGGCAGGTAAGTGCCCGCCGAGGGCCGCCGGCTGCCTGGGCAGCGGGGGCGGGGGGGCGGGGTTGGGGGGCTGGCGTGGCTGCAGAAGCTGGCGGCAAACAGATGTGTAAGCGCGGCCACGCCTGCCTGTGATGAGGGCCGCGCTCCTCCGGGCCCGTCACCTAGCCGCAGCCTCGAGCAGCCCGGCGGCGGCGGCTGCAGGGATGCCTTGCGGGGAGGCGTGTACCCACTCTGCGCCCGATCCCCGGGAGCTACAGCCTCAGACATGCCCTGAGCCTCCACCCCCCCGCCCCCCGTCATCGTGCCGGCGTTGACAACGGCCGTCGAAGAATTCTGTAGTAGTATTGGGCCCCGGCCAGTGTGGCTCAGTGGATAGAGCGTCGGCCTGCGGACTGAAGGCTCCTGGGTTCGATTCCGGTCAAGGGCATGCAGCGCGGCCACAGGCTCCATCAACGGGCGTGGGGAAACCAACCGACGCGTCTCTCTCTGTGTGTCTCTCCCCCTCCCTTCCTCTCGCTCTACAAACCAACGGGAAAGTCTCCTTGGCTGAAGAGTCACGCACAGGAAATTGGAAAGCGATTGTTTTCATTGTGGCTGCTGCTTGCCCTGACGGTCGGAGGACGAAATGGGGAGGGCAGGAAGGATTCAGGAGGCAGGAGAGGGTGTGCTTCCTTCACGAGCAGCCCCGGTGGCCGCGCCGTGGTCACCGTCTCTGGGTGCGTCGGTGCTGTCCTTCCGTGGGCCTCACCCCTGGGTATGGGCCTTCGGCTGCAGAACGTTGAGTTGGGTGGACTTGGCGTTGATGGCCAGCACGGCTCTTCTCCAGCCTTCGCTTTAAAAAAAAAAAATTAAAAAATATTTTTATGGATGTCAGAGAGGAAGGGAGAGGGAGAGAGAGACAGAAACATCCATGATGAGAAGCACGGATCCTGCACGCCCCACCCTGGGGATGGAGCCCGCACCCCGGGCCTGTGCCCTGACCGGGAATCGAACCGTGACCTCCTGGTTCCTAGGTCAGCGCTCCCCCATGCCAGCCGGGCTCCCCTCTGCGGTCCCTTTGCCCCTTTTACTATCTGTTGCTCCTCACCTGCTCTTGCAACTGGCTCTCTCTCTCTTCTTCTCGACGATCTAAACTCTTTGAAGTCATCGAGCCAGGCACAGAGGGAATGAATGAATGAATGAATGAATGAGGGACACGGCGGGTGCCGGGAGCATGAGACGTGGGGAGACTGGGTGGGGCTTGCCTTTCCCAGCGGAGCTGCGCGGGCTGTGGCTGCCCCTTTGGGTTTTGCAGAAGCGATAAAAAGGTTACAAGAGCAGCAAAGTGGTTACATAATTCCTAGGCGGCTCGCCTCCCAGCGCTCGCTGTCTCCTTCGGTCACTGAGCTCCCCGGGGCCAGGCGGGCTGGGGGGGGGGGCGGGGTGGAGTGGGGGAGGGAGATGCACGGGGATTTAGGATCCCCTCCTGTCCCTGGAACACCCGCTCCGCCATCTACATAAACAATTGCTTCTTTAGACACTTCCTGTTGGATTGTGCTGTCAAAGGAGGTGTGACACACAGGCTCGCCCTGCCACCTTGTGAATATATCCCTCACAAACCCGCCGCGGAGAGCCGCATCTCCGGGTTGTGACAACCTTGGGGCGGAATCGGCCTTTTCACACAAGAGAATGTACCAACGGCCTGAAACCCTGTGATAAGAATTAAAAATGTGCTGTGCGGGGAGCCCCCGCCCGACGCGTCCCGGGGCGAGGCGGGGAAGGTCTTAATCTGAAGCCTCTTAATGAGCGCGCATGGAGAGGGCGGGTGAGGAGGGAAGATGAAAGCGGCCGATAAGGACTGGCGCTGTCGCGGGAAGGGGGAGAGAGGCCATTAGAAAAACAGGCAAATGGGGACGTGCGCCCAGCAGATAACACGGAGCCGCCGGGGAGGAGAGCCGGACGGCCGGCCATTTGCATGGAGGCCACGTGTGGCCCCAGGTTGTTCGTGGAAGGATTCCCGCGGGGGGGGGGGGGGCGGAGGCGGGGGGGGGGTGACCCCGACCTCAGAGAAATGAGCTGCAACCCCGCGTGTTGTCGGCAGCCAGGAGGGCGTTGTCCGCTGGAACAGAGGTGGAGGGAAGCTCAGAGGGACGCCCGGGAGGGGAGTTGGTGCCTCCCTGTGGATAGAAAGGCTAAAACCCTGGGACAGGTTTGTGTTTAAGTTTTTTATTATTTTATTTCTTTTTTATCTTTTATTATTTTTTAAATTGATATTTTATTGATTTTTTTACAGGGAAGAAGGGAGAGGGATAGAGAGTTAGAAACATCGATCAGCTGCCTCCTGCACGCCCCCTACTGGGGATGTGCCGGCAACCCAGGTCCATGCCCTTGACCGGAATCGAACCCGGGACCCTTCGGTCTGCAGGCCGATGGTCTATCCACTGAGCCACACCAGCGAGGGTATGGGGCGAGGTATTTCACTGGGGGCAGATCCTACGAAGTGCAACACCTACTGAGCACCTACGGCGTGCCAGGTCCTATGCTATCCATTCTCCGTCTTCATCATCAAAATGGCCCCGTGAAGAAGGCAGCTCCATTAGCCCCGCTTCCAGGCGGGGACACTGAGGCTCCCATAGCTATGCCTGGGGGCCCAGGACCTGAGCCCGGACTTTAAGAGCAGTGCCTGGCGCATAGTAGGCCCTCCACAAAGACAGGTCCGATCACTCCAGGCCCCGGGTGGCTCCCTGCGCACCAGCGCGGCCCCCAGGAGGAGAGGCCGGTGCCCGAGAGAAACTCTGCCCCGGGCGCGCGTCGCCGGGTTTTGGAGGCTTCCCAGGCCCCCGCCTGACGCTTGATCATCGGTCACGGCTCGAGGAGGCCCGGCCTCCATCACCGCTTTGCCGATTGGCTGCATTGCCCGCCTGTGGGAGGCAGAAATAGAGATAGAGTCTCTCCCAGAAACACGGGCCTGAGAGCCTGCGTGCCCTTCCCCACGGAGCCCCTGAGAGCCCGTGCCCTTCCCCACGGAGCCCCTGAGAGCCCGTGCCCTTCCCCACGGAGCCCGCGAGAGCCCGCGTGCCCTTCCCATGGAGCCCCTGAGAGCCTGGGCCCTTCCCCACGGAGCCCCTGAGAGCCCGTGCCCTTCCCACGGAGCCCCCGACAGCCCGTGTGCCCTTCCCCACGGAGCCCGCGAGAGCCCGCGTGCCCTTCCCCACGGAGCCCGCGAGAGCCCGTGCCCTTCCCCACGGAGCCCCCGACAGCCCGCGTGCCCTTCCCACGGAGCCCGCGAGAGCCCGCGTGCCCTTCCCCACGGAGCCCCGGAGAGCCCGTGGGCCCTTCCCCACGGAGCCTCTGAGAGCCCGTGCCCTTCCCCACGGAGCCCCTGAGAGCCCGTGCCCTTCCCCACGGAGCCCCGGAGAGCCCGTGGGCCCTTCCCCACGGAGCCTCTGAGAGCCCGTGCCCTTCCCCACGGAGCCCGCGAGAGCCCGCGTGCCCTTCCCACGGAGCCCCTGAGAGCCTGGGCCCTTCCCCACGGAGCCCCTGAGAGCCCACGTGCCCTTCCCACGGAGCCCCGGAGAGCCCGTGGGCCCTTCCCCACGGAGCCCCGGAGAGCCCGCGTGCCCTTCCCACGGAGCCCCCGAGAGCCCGCGTGCCCTTAGGGACGGAGCGCAGCGGTTATCGGGGTGAGTGTCTGCAGTCCCCTGCGCAGGCGCGGTGGAGGCGGAGGAAATGGGGAGTGTCTCCCAGCTCTGCCAGCCCGGCGACTTTGCCAGTAACCGGGACCCGTGGGGCAGCTTTCTGCCGGGTCCGGCCGAGGGCCCTTGCTGAGTTGGCGCCCATGGGGGCGGCCCTCACGGTTGATACTTGTTTGTTGAAAACTTCAGCCACTCCGACATCATTTCCTCTGCTCTTCATTTTTATTTCTTAAATAGATTGTTTATTGGTCTCAGAGAGGAAGGGAGCGGGAGAGAGAGAAGCATCCGTGATGAGAGAGAATCCCGGACGGACCGGCTGCCTCCTGCACACCCCCCACTGGGGAGCGAGCCCGCCACCCTGGCCTGCGCCCTGACCAGGACCCGAACCCTGACCTCCTGGTTCCTAGGTCAAGGCTCTGCCCCTGAGCCAGGCCGGCCGGGCCGGGTGCACGTCCTTCTGGCGGGGTTGGGTGTGTGCCGGAGGAAGCCACGTCATGAACACCCGGTGTTTAATGTCTCTGCTGTCACGAGGCAGGATTGAGTCACCCCTCCCTTCGACAGGGTGACTTCAGTCGGAAATGATGAATGCGAAGGGCTGTCGTTAAACGCCGGCCAATTGGCTGACGGATCGGCTGTCGCCGGCCTCTTGCTGGAAAGGGACGGAAAACGCGATTTAATTATTTTCAAAACCTAAAAGCAGCGGTGACGAGAGGGAGGCAGCTTGACGCTGAGCGAGTCACTCGCGCGGCCGCGCGGTTCCCCGGGGAGGCGGGGACTGAGCGTTGCCTCCGGTTAGACGCCGGAGAGGAAGGTGTGTTCCCGGAGCCTGGCCCGGGGCGGGCGGAGTCCCCCGTGTCCAGGTGGCTAATTGGTGGCCCACGAACTCCTTTTGTTTGACTTGGAGAGTCCCGCCCCCCCCCCCCCCGCCCCGCCGCATTGTGGGCCAACACCAAACCCATCAGGAGATTTGCCTTAAAAATATACGTTCCTGCCCGGCAGGGTGGCTCAGGGCTGGAGTGTTGACCTTTGAACCAGAAGGTCACGGTTCGATTCCCGGTCAGGGCACAGGCCCAGGTGGCGGGCTCGCTCCCCAGTGTGGGGCGAGCGGGAGGCAGCCGGTCCATGACTCTCTCATCATGGGTGCTTCTCTCTCTCTCCCTCTGCCTTCCTCTCTGACACCGGTAAAAATGTATTTAAGAAAAGAAAGGAAAAGCAGTGGGAAAAACATCCCCGGGTGAGGATCTAAAAAGCAATGAACAGAAACCAACAAAAACCCGCATTATTGAAAAGCTTCCCCGGCGTGACCCTTTCCCGAAGGTCACGGACAGAGTCCGGGTCTGTCTGGAGGCTGAGACAGCGCCCCGGCTGGGGGCCGAGCGGGGAAAGGCTTTCTCTCGTGTCCTCTCCTCCACGCTGCCCTGGAGATGCCAAGGGCAAGCTGCCTCTTCGGCTCTGCGGGTCCTGGGACAGGTGACTGCCTCCCCTCCCCCCCTGCGCGGCCAGTCACGCCACCCTCCGGGCTGCCCTGCCTTGTTGGGGGCGGTCTGGGCAGCTTGTGAGAACCCCCTGCCCCGGGCACGGGGCCAGGCCCCACAGAAGCCGCCCCTTGTCCCGGCTGCCTGGGCGGCTGTCAGCTTCCGCACGTGGCCAGGGCGCTGAATGGCGCTTTCACGCAGGGCTCCTCGGAGCACAGGGCCGGGCTCCGGCTGCGGCCGTGGTGCCCGCCAGGCCTGGGAGAGCGCCAGGGTTCCGCTGCCAGAAGCCGGCAGCGACGGGCATTGTGCGGGCGGTGCAGGCGGACACGCGGCCGCACCTCGGTCTGCGCCTGGAAGGAGAGGAAGCGCAACATGGGACCCACTGCCTCCCTCTCCCGGGCTCAGCGCTCCCCCGGGAGCCTGTTCAGGCAGAGTGTGCAGGGGCACCTGCATAAGCCAGGAGTCATATGTGTGCGTGCACACACGTGCGACAGCGCGCACACATGTGTGCTTGCATGCATGCATCTGTGAGTGTGCACACACATGGTGCACGTATGTGGGCATCCACGAGCCTGTACACACACGTGCACATGCGTGCACGCACACACATGCAATTGTATGCATGCATGCTGCAGGAGTGCACCCACATTGCATGTGCGTGTGCACACATGTGCAAGTGTGTGAATGTGAACGTGTGTGATGTTCTGGTCGTTCCCAGAACCCCGCTGGCGCGGAGGAGACAGCGCCCTCCGTTGGTTTGGAACCCGATGCCCGTGGCGGCTCGGTGCCTGCCTGGTGCCAGCCTTTCCCACAGCCATTGACGGGGACGGCGCGTGGCAGCGAGCATCCCGCTGATGGCGGCGGGAGCCTGCGGTTTACCTCGCAGGGAAAGGCGTATGAACAGCCGTGGGGAGCGGCAGCTTGCATGCTGGGGGGGCCTCGCCCCCTCCTCAGTTTGGGTTCGAGTCCTGTCTGGATTCCCGTGCGTCTCTCTCTACCGAGTGGACGTGGCATTTCCACCGATGCTTGTTTTCCATCAGGACAGAGACGGCGCCCATCTGTGGACTGAGAGACGGACATTTAAACGCCATGGGCTCACATCCCCCTTCCCTGCCCCCCTCCCCCCCTCGTGAGGCAAAGGAGAGCATTGGCCACGTAGAACTCAGACTGAGCCTAGCCGGAGTGGCCTCATTAAAAACGGAAGTGCCCCTCGCCCCCCGGGCCTGCGTGGAGGGAACACAGGCAGGCTGTCCGGGAAGGAGGAACCAGCCTGCTAATGGGAGCCGCGAGCGGCTGATGGCGGGACTGGGAGCGGGAGTGGCTCCTAACTGGGGGTGAGGGGCGGGAGGCCACGCACATTTCGGGAAGGGGGCGGGGGTCGGGGACATGGAAGGGGTGCGAGGGGGGAGAATAAAGACCCGATGGCGGGGGGGGGGGGTGTGGAAGGAGGGGGAGACTTGGCAAGTGCTGCCTTGGGAGCCAGCGGGGGCGGGAGGGCGCCCGCTGCCCGGGGCCACTGATGGGAACCACAGCTTGTGCTCAGCCACGAAAAGGGAACCAGGTTTGAGCCGCGGCCTGGAGGGCTGAGTAAGAAAAAGCACCCAGCGAAGACAGGAGTGTGTGTGTGAGTGTGTGTGTGTGAGTGTGTGTGTGTGTGTGTGCGTGTGAGTGTGCGTGTGAGTGTGTGTGTGAGCGTGTGCGTGTGTGTGTGAGTGTGTGTGAGTGTGTGTGTGAGAGTGAGTGTGTGAGTGTGTGTGTGTGCGAGTGTGTGTGAGTGTGTGTGTGTGAGTGTGTGTGTGAGTGTGTGTGTGCGTGTGAGTGTGTGTGAGTGTGTGTGCGCGTGTGAATGTGTGTGAGCGTGTGTGTGAGAGTGAGTGTGTGTATGTGTGTGTGTGTGTGTGAGTGTGTGTCTGTGAGTGTGTGTGTGAGTGTGTGTGTGTGCGTGTGAATGTGTGTGAGCGTGTGTGTGAGAGTGAGTGTGTGAGTGTGTGTGTGAGCGTGTGCGTGTGAGTGTGTGTGTGAGCGTGTGCATCTGTGTGTGTGTGAGTGTGTGTGAGAGTGAGTGAGTGTGTGTGTGAGAGTGTGTGTGTGAGTGTGTGTGTGAGTGTGTGTGTGAGTGTGTGTGTGTGCGTGTGAATGTGTGTGAGCGTGTGTGTGAGAGTGAGTGTGTGAGTGTGTGTGTGTGTGTGCGTGTGAATGTGTGTGAGCGTGTGTGTGAGAGTGAGTGTGAGTGTGTGTGTGTGAGCGTGTGCGTGTGTGAGTGTGTGCGTGTGAGTGTGTGTGTGAGCGTGTGCATCTGTGTGTGTGTGAGTGTGTGAGAGTGAGTGTGTGTGTGAGTGTGTGAGTGTGTGTGTGAGTGTGTGTGTGTGAGTGTGTGTGTGTGCGTGTGTGTGAGCGTGTGCGTGTGAGTGTGTGCGTGTGCGTGTGAGTGTGTGCGTGTGAGTGTGTGTGTGAGCGTGTGCATCTGTGTGTGAGTGTGAGTGTGTGTGAGAGTGAGTGTGTGTGTGTGAGTGTGTGAGTGTGTGTGTGTGTGAGTGAGTGTGAGTGTGTGTGTGTGTGAGCGTGTGCGTGTGTGTGTGTGCGTGCATGTGAGTGTGTGTGTGAGCGTGTGCATCTGTGTGTGAGTGTGTGTGAGTGTGTGTGAGAGTGAGTGTGTGTGTGAGTGTGTGAGTGTGTGTGTGAGTGTGTGTGTGAGAGTGAGTGTGTGAGTGTGTGTGTGTGAGTGTGTGAGTGTGTGTGTGAGTGTGTGTGTGTGTTTGTGTGTGAGTGTGTGTGTGTGTGTGTGTGTGAGTGTGAGTTGTTCTTTTGGTTTTATGTTGGAGGGATCTCATTCTCGCTCGACTGTTTTCTGAGTCTTCTAAAAGGCTGTTGGACCAGATCGCTTCCGCGCGTGGCTCCCGGGTGTCTCTAAGGGCCTGTGGAATTTGCAGAAAAAAAACCAAAAAGTGCTCTAGAGGAGGGAGTGCACGGAGCTGGGCAACCCCTTTGTGGCGGGCGGGGCCACGTGAAGTCGCGTGCAATTTTTTAAAAATTCTCACCTGAGGATATTTCCCCACTGATTTTTAGGGAGAGAGGAAGAGAGGCAGAGAGAGAGAAACATCCACGAGGAGAGAGAATCACGGACCGGCTGCCTCCTGCACGCCCCACCCTGGGGATCGAGCCCGCCACCCGGCCTGTGCCCTGACCGGGAATCGAACCCTGACCTCCTGGTTCCTAGGATGGTGCTCAGCCCCTGAGCCCCGCGGCCGGACGCTCCCACATCTTCACGTACGTGTCTCATCCCGTGTGCACAGAGTGCGGCTCCCGGGGTGATGAGCCAGCGACATCAGCGAGAACAAAACAGTTGCCTCACAGCCGGCTCCGCAGGCTGTGACCTTGACGGGTCTCTCTCGGCTCCAAGGTCATGCCAGAGACCAAAGTCTGCCCAGCCCTCCCGGCCCCGAGCTGCCGGCTCCGAGCCAGCGGCGTCCTCCCGGCGGTGGGGGTTGGGGTGGGGGGTGCAGGGACACACGGTGATGCCGCCACGGGGCCTGGGGCAGCTGCCGCCGCTCACTCTGTCATTTCCGCCAATTAGTGGCTCCTTCCACCCCCGAGGCTGACCGGCACTGACCCTCACCCCACCCCATCACTACGCAGACTCGCCTCCCTCCCGGGAACATGCACCGTGCGCCGGGAGGTGGTTGGAGATGGAGTTGCCTGAGCACCGGCCCGTTCCCGGTGCGGATCCCGTGTCAACTCGGTGTCCCCGGGAGCCACGCGTGGGAGTGCTGGGCCATGTCCTGGGCCCTCTAATTCCTGCATCCTGTGCCTGGGCATAGAGCCGCCCCTCGGAGACGGACACCCCAGTCTCCTACCCCTGTTCCCGTGCCGTCACGCATGATCTTGGTTCGTGCCTGCTCCTCTGCACCAACCTAGTCTCTCTCTCTCTCTCCCCCCCCTTATTTTTTTAATTTTGGTTAATCCTCCCCTGAGGATGCCTTCCCACTGAGGCTCAGAGAAAGCGGAAGGAAGGGGGAGAGACAGAGAGAGGGGAACATCGATGTGAGAGAGACAGTGATCCGCCGCTGTCTCTACGCGCCCTGACTGGGGCGGGGGATCGAGCCCGCAACCCAGGCACGTGCCCTTGACCGGAATCGAACCCGGGACCCTTCCGTCTGTGGGCCAACGCTCTATCCACGGACCCGCACCGGCCAGGGTGTAGTCTCTCTCTCATTTTAAAAATCCTCACCCCAGGATATTTTCCCCATTGAATGTTAGAGAGAATGGAAGGGTTGGGGGGAGAGAGAGAGAGAGAGAGAGAGAGAGAGAGAGAGAGAGAGATCGACCCTGGTTGCCTCCATCACGCATCCTGCCTGGGGCCAGGGATCACACCTGCAGCCCAGTACGTGGAATCGAACCCAAGACCCTTTGGTGTGTGGGCCACGCTCTAACCACTGAGCACACTGACCCCTCTCTTGCCCCTTCTACCTGCCCCCTTCTGGGAGCAGTGACCTCCCCTCACTCCCAGGCACCTGCTGCTTTTATACATGACCTCCTTCCACTGTGTGTTCTGCAGGCAGCTCACCTGAGGCCTGACCTCTGTGGGGTCACACGGCCCGGCCGTCCCCCGGCGCAGCCCCTCGATGGACACCGCTGTGTCCTTGGTGAGGACCTTGCTCCTGCATCTCAGCAGGGGAATGCGGGGATGGGAATAAACTGGGGATAATGACAGTCATCGCTGACCCCCAGTGACCAGGCGCCAGCAGGCCTCTGCGGCCCCCCGGGGGAACCCAGCCGGCCAGCGTGTACGGGCGCGACCCTGGGACCCTGGCTTCATTAGCAGCCGCTCTCACCAGGGTGCCGAGCAGCCCGCCAGGCAGCGGCAGCGTTCCCGTCTAATGAGGCCCTTTCCCCGCACAGGAGAAGTAATTCCAGTTGGCTGTGTGTGATGCTCCTCTTTTTTTATTTCTTTAAAATATTTTTATTGATCTCAGAGGGGAAGGGAGAGGGAGAGAGAGGAACTACAGTGATGAAGGAGAATCACGGATCGGCTGCCTCCTGCGCGCCCCCTACTGGGGATCGAGCCTGCACCCTGTGCATGTGCCCTTGACCGGAATTGAACCCAGGACCCTTTGGTGTACAGGATGAGGCTCTATCCACTGCAGTGGGTGGTTTCTTGCATTTGGGTTTAATTCCTATTGGCTGGAAAGTGCCAGGGTTGGATTGGTTGATGGGTCATTTGTCACAATGTAACTCTTGGATTGGCTGAGTGAGGTTGTGTGTTACAATGTAACTCTTGGATTGGCTGAGTGAGGTTGTGTGTCACAATGTAACTCTTGGATTGGCTGAGTGAGGTTGTGTGTCACAATGTAACTCTTGGATTGGCTGAGTGAGGTTGTGTGTCACAATGTAACTCTTGGATTGGCTGAGTGAGGTTGTGTGTTACAATGTAACTCTTGGATTGGCTGAGTGAGGTTGTGTGTTACAATGTAACTCTTGGATTGGCTGAGTGAGGTTGTGTGTTACAATGTAACTCTTGGATTGGCTGAGTGAGGTCGTGTGGTGGCCATTCTCCCTGCTGACAGAGGGGACGTGGCCGTCTATCACATGCTTGTTCTCGGGGGTGGGTGGCCCTTTGACACGCGTCTCTTTTCCAGGGTGAATGGCTCCCTCTCGGAGATCCTGCAGGTGGACCTGGGAGTGGACAATAGCAGTGACCTGGCCGGGGCCCAGCCCATCACGTGGCAGGTGGAGTACCCAGCGGAGGACGCAGCGAGCGAGCTCGTGGTCTCTGAGATCTTTGTCAGCCAGACCAGCTTTGTGGGCATCGTCCCCCTCGCGATGGTGAGCAAGGCAGGCTCCGGGGAAGCGTCGCAAAGTTTTCTTTGAGCGCTTTAAATAATGCGTTGTGTGTTTTTAAAATTGATGTCAGAGAGGAAGGGAGAGGGAGAGAGAGAGAGAAACATCACTGATGAGAGAGTCATGGATCGGCTGCCTCCTGCACGCCCCACATGGGGGATCGAGCCTGCAGCCCTGGGCCTGTGCCCTAAGGTGGCTATGTGTGCTGTGCACACTGCACACTCCTGGCTGTTAGTGTCTCCCCAGCTGGCTGCGCTGCACGTGGGGGCGGTTTCTTGCATTTGGGTTTAATTCCCATTGGCTGGAAAGTGCCAGGGTTGGATTGGTTGATGGGTCGTGTGTTACAATGTAACTCTTGGATTGGCTGAGTGAGGTTGTGTGTCACAATGTAACTCTTGGATTGGCTGAGTGAGGTTGTGTGTCACAATGTAACTCTTGGATTGGCTGAGTGAGGTTGTGTGTCACAATGTAACTCTTGGGCCACCCTGAAGAGTGGTTCCGAAGTGGCTCCAAGGGACAGAGCCTCTCTATGCTGAGTGACCAGCCCAGTTGGACCTGACCAGCTGACCCTGGTGCGCCTGCCTCTGTCTCCTCTCTGTATGAGGACACCAGCCAGACACCAGCCTTTGGACTTAGGGCCCACCCTTGCCTCATCCAGTGTGACCTCAGGCGCCAAGACCCTGACTGATTGGGGCAGGAGTAGCACGGGCTGGAACTTCCTTTGCGTGGGAGAGGGACTCACAGGCGACTCTTCCTGGGGCGCCCACTAGATGGCGCTCACAGACCAGCTTGTGGCCATACTTGCCTTGGGCTCCCCTCCCCAGAGGGCCCCCTGGACACCTGCCTCTGGCCAGTCCTGTCTGCAGTTAACCAACTGCTTATCAAACCACATGCATCAAGCCCTTTATTCACCTGGGATTCCCGACTCCTCCATGTGTGAGGAATAGAGGCTCCATGCTGCAGCCCTGCCTAGGACTCCTACTAGCACCTGCACCTGCTCCTGCACCTGCTCCTGCTCCTTCACCTGCTCCTTCACCTGCACCTGCTCCTGCTCCTGCTCCTTCACCTGCTCCTGCATCTGCTCCTGCTCCTGCTCCTGCTCCTTCACCTGCTCCTGCATCTGCTCCTGCTCCTGCTCCTTCACCTGCTCCTGCTCCTGCATCTGCTCCTGCTCCTGCTCCTTCACCTGCACCTGCACCTGCTCCTGCTCCTGCTCCTGCTCCTGCTCCTGCTCCTTCACCTGCTCCTGCTCCTGCTCCTGCTCCTGCTCCTGCTCCTTCACCTGCTCCTGCTCCTGCATCTGCTCCTGCTCCTGCTCCTTCACCTGCTCCTGCTCCTGCATCTGCTCCTGCTCCTGCTCCTGCTCCTGCTCCTTCACCTGCTCCTGCTCCTGCATCTGCTCCTGCTCCTGCTCCTGCTCCTGCTCCTTCACCTGCTCTTGCATCTGCTCCTGCTCCTGCTCCTGCACCTAGTCCACACGGGTTCTAAGTCCACACGTGTGTGGAGAGCTGGCTGGACAGAGAGCAGGCGACCCCAGACTCTGCGACAAGAGGCCACACTGTGCGCCTCTTCTTAAGCAGGAAACCCCCCTTTTACTCTGACTCAGGGAAGGCCGGGTTCTCGCCTGGAGTGTCTGAACTTGGAAAACCATGACCCTCCCCGGGACACTGGTCTTTAAAACACCGCGCCGTGGCTGTGGCCGTGGCTGTGGCCGGGGCGGGGGGAGTTTGTGGTGAAAGCAAGCTGTGGATCGGAGCCACTCTTCTTTTTTAAAAAGTAATTTTTTTCATCGTTTAAACCGGAGAGTCTTACTCATGAGCTTCAGCATCACCAGGGAGCTGGTTGGCAATGTGGATTCCGCCCCGGCGGCCGGACACCGAGCTCTCCCTCCCCGGCCGCGTCTCCTCCCACTCTGCACCGCGGCTCTCCTGGCCTCGAAGGCCTCGTGTGCTCCCGGCCAGGGATGAGGAAATCCACGCGGGCGGATGAGTCCCTCCCCCCAAACACGTGTTCTCAGCGCGGAACGTTGGGTAAACACACACACGGACAAAGAAGAGAACGGAACGCCGCCTTCCCGCCTTCCCCGCCTGGAGGCCACGGCAACGGGCTGTCTCCAGCGTCTCTCCCGGCGTCTCGTTGACAAAGGGCTGGTCATGTTTTACTTCTTTTTAAAAAATAAATGTTTTCATGGATGTCAGAGAGGAGGGGAGAGGAACAGAGAGAGAGAAACATCCGTGATGAGAGAGAATCACTGGTCGGCTGCCTCCCGCACGCCCCGCACTGGGGACTGAGCCCACAACCCGGGCCTGGGCCCTGACCGGGAATTGAACCCTGACCTCCTGGTTCCTAGGTCGACGCTCAGCCACTGAGTCACGCTGGCCTGTTTTTTTTTTTTTTAATGTATTTAGATTGTTTTCAAATATTCATTACAAAGTTGATGTTTTCTGTGGCCAAGAGCTGTTCTATTCAGACCTAATCTCAGCGAAAAACCATTAAGCCGCTCACCCACTGAGCCAGAGCCCTGAGGAACATTGAGAGGAGCGGGGTGCCCCCTGGGCCATGTGAGGTGAGCCTCAGGTGCACGGACGGTTGGGAGTCGCAGAAGGAGACCTCCGGGGGGAGGTGGCCCACTCCGTGCCCCCGCGCACGCCCCCTCGCCCGGCGTCCCGCCTGCTGACACGCGCCCCTCCCCCTGCAGGACACAGAGATCCTGAACACGGCCGTCCTGACCGGCAGGGCCGTCTCGGTGCCCGTCAAGGTGGTGGCCGTGCAGGAGGACGGCTCCGTGGTGGCCGTGACCGAGGCCCTGGAGTGTCGGTCCGCGGACGAGGACGTCGTTAAGGTGCTGCCCGCATCACCCCCAGCTCTCCCCGCAGCCCGGCCCTTTGGGGTTCAGTCCCTTGGGGCCCCTTTTTCTATCAGGGTCCCCCGCGTTCATTGTCTTTCCCGCTGATGCATCTTGGGATTCCTGCTCCCCGCCCCCTCCGCCGCCCCCCCCCAGGTCTCCGAGGGCTGCGACTCCGTGTTTGTGAACGGGAAGGAGATGCGGGGCCGGGTGGACACGCCCGTGAGCTTCACGCACCAGCACTTCACCGCCCAGCTGGAGGTCACGGTCTGGGCGCCCCGGCTGCCCCTGCAGATCGAGATCTCGGACACGGAGCTGAGCCAGGTCAAGGGCTGGAGGGTCCCCGTGGCCCCCAACAGGAGGTGAGGAGCCGGGGAGGCCGGCAGGCAGGACGAGGGGTCCTGGTCTGGGGCCCGTCCTGGTGGGAGGCAGACAGAGACCCTCCCGGTGACACAACTGGAAACGAAACGGGAAAACGCCTGGGACACGGCGGCCGGCGGGTCTCAGGGTGTGAGCATAGGCCCCGGAACCACGAGGTCGGGGTTCGGTTCCCGGGCAGGACACGTGCTGGGGTTGCGTGCAGGAGGCAGGTGCTGGATGGCTCTCTCTCGTCATCGATGTTTCTGTCTCTCTCCCCCTCTCCCTTCCGCTCTCTCTAAAAGATCCATAAAAACACACTTTTTTTTACAAAAGAAAACATTAAAAACAACGCGTACGCCTGGCCGCCCCCCCTCCGGACACACGTTCCCCGTCCACTGGCGGCCACAGGCGGTCTGCGGCCTCAGAGCAGGGCCGAGCGAGCGGCGGGGGCCTCAGTCTCGTGCCGGGACCCGCCCCAGTCCGCGCACCTGGGGGAAGGCGAGGGGCAGCCATTTTCTTTACTTGTTTATTTATTTACTTATTTTTGTTCATCCTCGCCCGAGGGTATTTTCCCATTGAATTTTAGAGAGAGAGGACGGGAGTGGGAGAGACAGACAGAGAGAGCGAGAGCGAGCAAGTCATCGCTGTGAGAGCGACACATCCATTGGCTGCCTCCCACAAGCGCCCTGTCCAGGGTCGGGGGTCAAGCCTGCAACCCGGGTCCATGCCCTTGACCAGAATCGAACCCGGGACCCTTCAGTCCGCAGGCCGGTGCTCTGCCCACTGAGCCACACCGGCCAGGGCAGGGCAGTCCTCCTTCTTGTCGTTAATTCTCACCGGAGGATATTTTTCTAATGATCTTTAGAGGGAGCGGGAGGGTGGGAGGAGAGAGAGGGAGGGAGAGGGAGAGGGAGACATCAGTGTGAGAGAGACATCGATTGGTTGCCTCTCGCCTGGGGCCGGGGATGGGACCTGCCACCCAGGTAGGAGCCCTTGAATGGAAATCGAACCCGAGACTCGTTGGTGCTCAGGCCACCGAGCCGCACTGGCCAGGCCCAGGGCAGCCGTTTGGATCACTTCCCGGGGAGGGGCCCTGGCACCCGCTCGTGGCCACAGGCATGGAAATTGGCCACCAACAGCACTTCCCGACCCAGACCTCAGGCTCCCCGCACCGGGCACTGGGCTGCAGTCCTGCCTCAGCTGCATGGGGGGTGCTCTCGAAGCCGCAGGTCTGAGAGAGGCACCCGGCGGTGCGGGCAGGCGGGGCAGGGCCTACGCTCCATGCAGGAGGCAGCCTGGGGCCCGCCACCAGGCCCGGCAGGAGGAAGGGACAGGTTGTCTGAGGGGCCAGGAAACCCGCCTCAGGCCACGTGCGGCCGGGGAGCCCCGGGGACACCAGGCATGCGCCGCCTCCGCACCCCGGTGACGCCGCTGTGGTCTGCTCGTGCCAGGCCCACGCGGGAGAGCGAGGACGAGGAGGACGAGGAGAGGAAGGGGAAGGGGTGCTCGCTGCAGTACCAGCACGCCCTGGTGCGCGTCCTTACCCAGTTCGTGGCCGAGGCGCCGGACCCTGGCCAGCTGAGCCACCTGCTGGGCCCCGACTGGCAGCTGGACATCACCGACCTGGTGCTGGATTTCATGAAGGTGGAGGAGCCCCGGATCGCACAGCTGCAGGGCGGCAGGACCCTGGCGGGCCGTGAGCCAGGCATCACCTCCGTGCAGGTACGCGCGCCCCCTGCCGGCCCCTCCAGGCAGGTGCAGGTGTGTGTGTGTGTGTACGCACCTGTGAGAGCCACCGGCTGCATGTGGGGTCACCCATTGGTTTTATTTTTTTGTGCCCCCCCTGCCCTCATGGACCCCCCTCCAGGCCCCGCCCCCAGGCCTTCCCCTCCCTATTGTCTGTGCCCGTGGGGTGCATGTATGCACACAAGGGATTGGTTGATCACATCCCCCCCACGCGCCCTCCCCCACCTTCCCCCCCCCCCCCCCGCGATTGCCCACTCTGTTCTGTGCTCACCAGTTTTTTAAAATCCGCATCCGAGGATATTTTTCCCGTTGATTTTTAGAGAGAGGAGGGAAGAGAGAGAGAGAGACAGAGACAGAGAGAAACTTCGATGTGAGGGAGACCCATCGATTGGTTGCCCCCTGCACGCACCCCCACACGGGGTGGGGATGGGACCCACAACCCAGGCCCGTGCCCTTTACCAGGCATCGAACCTGAGACCCTTCAGTGCTGAGGCCGGCACCCTAACCATGGAGCTGGCTGGGCTGAATTCACCGATTTTCATCATCGGAAACCAAACCAGTTTTTGCCTTTTAGAGAGTTTTAGGGAAAATACAGAATTGCTTTCACCTGTGCTAAACTACACCCACAGCATACGCAGCCTCTCCCCCAGTGCAGCCGGCACCTTGCAGTCACTGGGAGAAGACACAGGGCCTTCGAGAGCCGGCTTTATTTTCCACACCTGGAGGGCATTCCTGGCACAGTCGACAAGAAAGTATTAAAAACAGGCCTTAAACATAAAAAAGCCTCACAGTGCAACGCTCCCCACTTTATTGCAGCAACAGCACAGCTACGTTCCAGCCGGTTTTGACGGACACTGACAGGGCAAGGGCGTGGCATCCTCTCTAATAAAGAGGGAATATGCTAATTGACCGTCACTCCGTCACAAAGATGGCTGCACCCACAGCTGAGGCCAAGTTCCCATAAGGAGCCTTAACAAGCAATCAGCAGGGACCTGAGGCTACGCCCTCCCCTGCCCAATGGGGCTTGACAGGGGACCTCAGGCCATGCCTCCCACCCAGCGGGGCTTGACAGGGGATCTCAGGCCATGTCCCCCACCTGGCGGGGCTTGATGGGGGACCTCAAGGCATGTCCCCTACCCCAGTATGGGCTGGGAGACCTCAGGCCACACCCCCCATCCTGGCGCTGGGCCAGGGGACCTGAGGCTACGTCCCCTGCCCAGCGGGGCTGGACAAGGGTGGGACTGGCCAGGTCTGGATCTAGCCCAATGGGAGTGGGGGCCAGCTGGGTCTGGATCTCATGTGATTTGGAGGTGCATGTAGGGTAGGCAGGGACTTGACTCTGAGTCCCGTGGCACACCCCAGATTCTGACAGGAGGAAGGTTTTCATATACATTTTACTAATTTTCTTTCATCTCTGACACTTCTATTATAGAGAAAGGGCAAATAGCAATATTAAATTATTTCCTCTAATTAATCCCCTTTTAATGTGCATGAATTTCGTGCACCGGGCCACTAGTAGTTTTAATAACAATGTAACACGTTACCGCTCACAGTGAAGTCACTTTAGATGTTACATTGTGACACAGCTGAGTGAACGTGCTCTACTTTGTATCACTTTCCTATCACTGTGCACCAGGTGACCAGAAACCGAGCCGTTTAAGTGCCCCTGATTTACAGGGTCCCAGCGCTGGGTTCTGTCCTGGTCTTGAGTTCTGGTCCGGTCCTGGGCTCCGGCCCGTGCTCAGGGCCCCCCCGAGGCTCAGGTTGAGGTGGGGGCTGGGCCGGGCTGGGCACGTATGGGCTTTGGGGGCAGGTTCCTCCACTCAGGCTGTTGGAAGGTGAATTCCTCCGGGCGGGAAGATGGGGGGTGTCCGTGTGGACTGTCAGCCCAGAGTCCCTCTCTGCTCCCGGAGGCCGCCCTCTGCCCCTCCTGGGGCCGCTCCATCGGCAGTGACGCTCGATCCAGTCCTTCTCACGCGGCATCTCCTGCCACAGCCAGGGAAGGCGCTCTGCTGTTTTGTTTTGTTTTGTTCGTCCTCTCCCGAGGGTATTTTCTCATTGATTTTTAGAGAGAGAGGGAGGGAGGGAGATAGAGAGAGGGAGAGGGAAAGGGAGGAAGGGGGGGGGGGAGAGAGAGAGAGAGAGAGAGAGAGAGAGAGAGAGAGATTGGTTGCCTCCTGCATGCGTGCGACCAGGGGATTCTAACCCTTGACCCTTTGGTGCACCAGCTGACACTCTAACCACTGAGCCACGCGGCCAGGGCTAGTTGCTGCCTTCCAGTTCACGCAGGCCCCCCTTGGGGGATACCCTGCCACTACCGGGGGCTGAAGGAAAGGGAGGAAAGCGGACCAGGACGATGCCTCTCAGGCCCTCAGGCGGCTGGTGGGGTGAGCGCTTAGCTGCACAGGGTCCCCATCAGCCCTCCGTCAGCAGAGGACGTGGGGGTGAGACCGCGGGGGGGGGGGGCGGGTGTTAACATGGAGTGTGGGGCCCCGACAGCAGCTCTCCCGCCGCTGCCACAGGTCCTCTCGCCGCTGTCGGACTCCATCCTGGCCGAGAAGACGGTGACGGTGCTGGAGGACCGCGTGGCCATCGCTGACCTGGGCGTGCAGCTGGTGGCCGGGCTGTCGCTCTCCCTGCAGCCGCACCAGGCCGACCGCAGGGCCATCGTCTCCACGGTGACGGCCCAGGACGTCCTCCAGGCCCCTGGGCAGGTGAGACCCGGAGTCCGTGTGTCCTCGGTCGGCGGAGACCGCTTCCCTGCCCCCCCACTCCCCCCTCGGACGGTCAGCACAGCTCTTGGAGCCGGGGCGGGACGCTCGAGCTGCCTCCTGCTTCGCGCCTGTCCGTTCTGTCTCACAGCGCTCAGGGGAGCGGGCGCGTTTGTCCTACATGGTTTGTTAAAATGTACGTTTGTATTGATTTTTCAGAGAGGAAGGGGGAGGGAGGGAGAGAAACATTGATGAGAGAGAATCACGGACCGGCTGCCTCCTGCGCGCCCCACACTGGGGATCGAGCCTGCAGCCGGGCCTGTGCCCTGACTGGGAATCGAACCCTGACCTCCTGGGTCATAGGTCGACGCTCAGCCATGGAGCCACCCCGGCCGGCCATCCTCGAATCTGTTTCTATCCATCGGCCCTGTGCCCTGTGCCCTGTGCCCAGTGCCGTCCGCTCTGTCCGCTGCTAAAGCACGAGGTGGTCAGTGCCGGACATTCCCCGGCAGCTTCCTGAGCGAGCACGGCGACCGGGAGCCGCATCCCCACTGTGCGCCTCACGTCCTTACCGTGTCACCACCTCTGACACTCTCCCTGCCTTTAAACCGCCCGCGTCACGGGCGAGGGCTCCCGGGCCCCGTGGGCATTGGAGCCTCTTCCCGGCTCCTCCAGCCAATGCCCGTCCCGCCACGCGGCCTCCTGATAAGGAAGGTGGGGGGAGGGTTGGCTGCCCAGGAGGCTGATGGGCTGCACCTGTGTTTGGCTCAGATCCATTGCCCGACCTTTCCGAGTGTTTTCCGAAAGGTCAAAGCCGAATCCTGCTGCCTGGACGCATGAATTAGCATGCGCCTCGCGTGTTAGCGAGAGCATGGCGTTGGCTCCCAGGGCTGTGCAAAGCGAGAAAATGTAGAGGTTTCTCCCCGGCCAGCGTGGCCCAGTGGTTAGAGCGGTGTCTCTCCCACCGAAGGCTGGCAGGTTCCATCCCCCTCACAGGCATGTCCCTGGGCGGCAGGTTCCATCCCCAGCTGCATTCGGGAGGCAGCCAATCCACGTGTCTCTTCACGTCGATCTCTCTCTCTCCCTCCCCCTCCTGCCTCCCTTGCACTCTCTCTGGAAATGATTGGGAAAAAACCCCTCGGGTGAGGATTCATAAAAACGAACCCCCAAAACACCCTCAGGACGTCCCCTTTCCTCCTTTTGCGCGTCTCAGGCGCGCGAGGCAGGGACTCCCAGTCACGGTCGCGACCCGAAGGGACCCGCTGACCGCCAGGGGCGCTTTGGTCTCGTTTCTCCCAGGAGGCGATCGTCAGCTCGTGGATCCTGTTCAGCGACGGCGCGGTGACCCCCCTGGACATCTACGACCCCCAGGACTTCTCCGTGTCCCTCTCGCCGCTGGACGAAATGGTGGTGTCCGTGCGGCCGAACCTGCAGCCCCAGTGGCCGGTGCTGGCGGCCGAGGGCGAGGGCCAGGGGCCCCTGGTGAAGCTGGAGGTGCTGATCAGCGAGCCCTGCCAGAAGACCAAGAGGAAGAGCGTCCTCGCCGTGGGCAAGGGCAACGTCAAGGTCAAGTTTGACCCCCACGTCGACCGGGGCCACGGAGGCACCAACGACATCGAGGGCGTGAGCCGGGAGTACCAGGACCCCCTGAGCAACTCCATCCCCCGCGGAGGAGGCCGGGAGAGGGAGGCCCCGGGGTGGCCCCCCCACGGCGCCCCCTCCGGCCACGGCCCCGAGGACAGCGCCACCCCGCCGCCGTCGCCCCTGGGGAGGAAGGACACGAAGCGACCCCAGAGTGGCGGCGGCCCCGACACCATCACGAGCTTCCCCACGCAAGGGAGGTCGCAGGGACCCCACCCCGCCGGCGACCTGACGGTGACCTCGCGGGGGCTCACCGACCTGGAGATCGGCATGTACGCGCTGCTGGGCGTCTTCTGCCTGGCCATCCTCGTCTTCCTGGCCAACTGCGTGGCGTTCGCCTGGAAGTACCGGCACAAGAGGCTGGCGGGGAGCGAGCAGGGTGCCCTCCCGCACTCGCACGACTGGGTGTGGCTGGGCCACGAGGTGGAGCTGCTGGAGAGCCCCGTGGACATCACGCTGCCGTCGGAGGAGTGCGCCACGCTGGACCGGGGGCTGCCCTTCGAGGAGAGGAACTTCCTCCTGAACGGGGGCTCCCCAGAGGCGCTCCCCAGCCAGCTGCTCCGACCCCCCGACTACGTCTACGAGAAGGACCCGAGACACCCGCCCGCCACCCCCTCGGGCCCCAAGCGGAAGCGGGTCAAGTTCACGTCCTACACCACCATCCTGCCCGAGGAGGGCGGCGCCTACACCGACGCCATCCTCTTCCACGGCGAGGACAGCGTCAAGTGGGTGTGCCCGGACCTGGGGCGGGGGGACCCCCGGGACTTCCGGGGCTACATGGAGAGACTGCGGGACCACATGTGAGCCGCGCGGGCGTCGGGATTCACCGTTATGCCTTCTGTTTTCGCGGTGGGGGGGGGGCAGGGAGGGCGCGGGGTCCCGGGGTGGCACCGCGCAGTGTCTGCCGGGCCAGTCCGCCGGGGTCCCATCCGGAGCCGGTCAGAGCGCGGGGGAGCAGAGCCGCTGGGGTGTATTTTGTTTTTGTTTTTTTTTAAATAAATTTTTATTGCTTTCAGAGAGGGAAGGGAGAGAGAGAGAGAAACATCCATGAAGAGAGAGAATCACGGACCGGCTGCCTCCTGCACGCCCCCCACTGCGGATGGAGCCCGCAACCCGGGCCTGTGCCCTGACGGGGAATCGCCCCGTGAAGGGGGTGTAAGTCGGCAAATGTCCCTGAAACAGTGCCCGTGGGTGCTGGGGAAACGCTCCACGCTGCCCGGTCCCCGCCCGGAGGACATGGCTTGTCGTCCCGGGACGCACGCGGGGCCGCCGGGCTCGGGAAGGACTCGGTGTTGACCTTTCCGGCCCGGACCCCCCGAAGCACAGCGGGCGCCTGCTGCCCTGGCCTGGGACGGGCGCCCGGGAGATGCTGAGGAGCCGCCCTGGGCGCGGGCGGGGCCTGCGCGCTCGCGATCCGCCTTCGCAGCGGCTCCTTCGCCCTCGGCCCGCCGTCCTTCCGGAGACATGGAGAGAAATGTCTTTCCCTCTGACATCCGTTCGTTTTCCACGCGTCTCAGTCACGCCCGTGCTTCCCCGTGGGGTCCCGGGAGGTCTCCCTCGTCTGGTTTACGGTCTCGGCGTCCCCCGCGCGCTCCCCGGGAGCCGCCAGCCCGCGTCCCCTCCCTCGTCTTCGCTCCGTTTTGTCGTGGACCCTCTCGTGTCGGCCGGGGACACGGGGTTCTACGGGACTGTGACTGTTCCGTGAGGGCGGGCGTTTCTTCCCGGTTTTCCACACGAAACTGGCGCACTTTGCAGAAGAGTCGTGACCCGCCAACAGCTCCTCTGTCTCCTGCGTGTCGGCGGCGGGGGAGGGGGGGTGAAGGGGGGAGGGGGGAGGGGGGGTCGCGGGGAGCCCGAGCGCATCTCTGGGGCAAAAAGAGCCCGGATGGCGGTGGGCGCACGTGCTCTGGGCCCCACACAGCACGCAGCTGCACAGGGAGTCGCCTCGGACGGAACTTGCCACTTCCCCGGAACAAACCCCATTTTTAAACGGTAGGATGATGTTTTAACTTAGCAATACCTAGGAACCCACCCATACGACGGTCCTCCCCCCAAGCGTGTCCCCAGAAAGGGGACTCTGGTGGAGAGAAGACCCGACAGGGCGTGCCCTGACGGGGAGCAGCAATGGGTCCCCCCAGACCCACGCAGACACAGGACGGCTCCAGAGCTCACGGAGCAGCCGCGGTGGAAACGCGGAGTCATCGCGGAATCCCGGCGGGCAGGAGCACGGAGCCTGCGTCTTTAAATAAAAGGGGCTTCCCCAGGGCAGCCGAGGGGTCTGCCGCCAGCCACGAATTCCAGATGTGGGAACCATGGCAACGGCTGCCTTTACGAAGGTGGGGGTCCCCGGACACTGGACACTGGCCTGCGAGGTCGCATTCCCCGCTGTCCTGAGCCACGTGCATCCCGGAGAAATGGGAGCTTAAAGGCGGGACTAGCCCGCACCTGGCACCTGCGGGAGGCGCACCTGCGGGAGGCCCTGGGGCGGGGCCTGGACCCCGAGTGGCCGAGGACAGCCCCACCCACTCGCGACACAGCGGCCACAGGAATCTGCCCGCGCCTCTCCCACGGGACTCCGGGGCAGAGGTCACCAGTGACGTCACCTATGACGTCAGCCCGCGTCCCGAGGCCGGTGTTCCGGTGTTGAATGAAGATGGGGGTGAGGGAGCGAAGCCGGGATGGAAGAATGCAGCCAGGACACCCCAGGCCGGACCAGCTGCTCAGGGAGCGAACGAAGGGCGGGGCCCCTGCTCCTCGGGGGGTGGGGGGTGGGGGTGGGGAGAAGGTCACGTGCTCATGGAAACCCCCAGAATCCTACTGGGCTGTCAGGTGCGGAGCAGGGTGCGCAGGGCCACCTGGAGAAGACACCCAGGGCCGGCGAGGCCCCCTCTCCCCTCGGCCCCCCGCCGGGGGACACGGGCCGTGCAGTCCCCTCTTGCTTGGCCTCGAAGCCGAGCTGGTACGAAATACAGGTCAAAGGCGCGATGGAGGAGGAGGGGTCCCTTTGCCACACAACACGCACGAATATGCGCGCACTGCGTGTCCCCACGTGCGCGCGCGCGTGAGTAGCGGAGAGCCGGAGGCCGGCGCCGGGTGGGGCCGCATCAATCCTGTGGTTCTATCCGGTTCCATCGCGTGCCTCCCAGCGGTTCCGTTTAAAGCCCGCAGGAAAGCCAGCCCCGCAGCAGAGAGGGGATGAGAGGATCCTTACGCCCAAAGCACAGCGGCCCCAGGGTTTCATGGCCCCGACACCCCAGGGAGCAGAGTTGGTGACCCCGAGGAAGCAATGTGGGCGGAGCCCCTGCCTCGTGGGCCCCTGCTCCCCACGGACGCCAGCCGGCACAGAGGGGCCTCCAGCTGTGGACTCTGCATCCTTGACGTGCTCCCCGAGGCCCAGCTGACCTGGACAGCCGAGAGCTGTCCCTTTCCCAGACAGCCCCGGGGTGTGGCCTTTGAGAGAAGCAGAAGCAGCCACCCTGGGAAGACCGGGGACCCCAGTGAACCCCAGAGAGCCCCGCGCCCCAGGAGGGAACCCCGCCCTCCCGGCTGTCTTATCTCACCCACTGGCCGGCTGGGCCCCCTGAATGGAATAACCCTTCAGCTCCGGGCGGGGTTTCTATTCACAGACCCCCACGCAGGCGAGCGGGGTTCACGCCTGTCCCCCGCACCTGTGCCCCGCAGGAGGCGCCTCGCTCATTTATGTAAGGTTCACCAAGTCCGCTGCTGTGGGTGTCGCTCCGCTGTCTCGTCCCCTGTGTTACAGCGGCGTCTGCGATGCTGGGTGCTGGCCCCAGCCCAGGCTCTGTCTCTCTGTCTGTCTGTCTGTCTGTCAGCGGGGGACATTCCGTCTGCCCTCGGTGGGTCCTGCGTGTCTTCGCCCACCCCACCCCCTCCCCCTCCCCCTGGGTTTTCTGCTCTGATTATTTCAAAAATGGTCTCCCTTCTCCGTCCTGGTCTCTGTCCCCCACATCCCAGCTGCGGACAGGGGCCGTGGGCGGAGCTGTGCTAACACGTGGATAGCAGAGATGTTTGCATGTAATAGAAGCCGCGCCTGGGGACACCGCCGGGCGTGCCGGGATACAGACATGTCAAAAGCATGCAGAGCTGTAGCGCCTCCATGTGCAGGCGCGCACGCACGCACACCGCGAGGTGCGTGGAATCCAGAAGGTGCCCGGGGAGGGCGTGTCTCGCGTGGGATGGTCGCTGGGACCTGCCAGGACATCTTCATCTCGCTCGTTGTGACTTTTGGGGTTTTTTTTTCCTTTTTCTTTTTTTCTGGGACTAGTTCCGAAATAAAGTGACGCCATTTCCCAGCATAAAGCTATATTCTAACCACAGGGTAACGCTTCCTTTTTAACATGGAAATAAACATGGAAACCTTCTTTCTTGTTGCCTTGTTCTACCCGCGTGTTGCCTTTCTCAACCTCAGCGTCCGTGTGATGGGCTCATGGGTCGATTTTTTTTTTTCTTTTTAGCCGAGATTTTCAGTCCTTTCGTACATGGGAACCAGAAGAAAACGTTGCTCCCAAGTTGAAAAAAAAAAAAAACCCAAACCTTTATCTTTTAAAAAAAATATTTTTATTGATTTCAGAGAGGAAGAGGAGAGAGAGAGAGAGACATCCATGATGCGAGAGAATCCCGGATCGGCTGCCTCCTGCACGCCCCCCACTGGGGATGGAGCCCGCAACCCGGGCCTGTGCCCTGACCGGGAATCCAACTGTGCCCTCCTGGTTCCTAGGTCGATGTCCATCCGTTGAGCCACGCGGCCGGGCGATGACTGAATTCTCTATTATTTCCTTATTTTGGTCTCACACTGATGGAGGCCCTAACGCACCTCATCGTGCACCTGTGGGACAGCAGGTGTGGCCTATCCCAGCGACCCCGTTAGAAATGCCGGCCAGGCCCTGGCTGTGTGTCTAGGACCAGTGGTCGGCAAACTCTTTGGTCCGCAGAGCCAAAGATCAACAGCACAACAATGGACATTTCTTTGGAGAGCCACATTTCTTAAAACTTAAACATCTTCTAGCGCCACTTCTTCAAAACAGACTCGCCCAGGCCGTGGTCTTTTGTGGAAGAGCCACACTCCAGGGGCCAAAGAGCCGCAGGTGGCTCGCGATCCGCAGTTTGCCGACCACAGGTCTAGGTGGTTAGAGTGTCTGCCCGAGCACCGAGGGGTTGCTGGTTCGGTCCTGGCTGTTCGGGTCACCGGGACGGGCAACGGCACATACTGGGCTGCAGGTTCGATCCCTGGTCCCGGTTGGAGAGCATGTGAGAGGCAAGGAATACACTAGTACCTCTCTCACATCAATGTTTCTCTCTCTCTCTCTCTCTCTCCCTCCCCACCATCCCTCCCTTCTATTCTCCCTAAACATCAATAAAAAATACCCTCGGGCGAGGATAAAGAGATAAAAAGCAGGTCCCGCTGTGTTGAAACCCCGGCCGTTTTGTGGGGACATAAAGGTCCCGATGTGGTGAGACGCTGGGGATGCGGATGGAGATGGAGTGACCTCAGAGCGGCCGCCTCCCCTCCTCTCCCTCCCTCCCCCCCCACCCCCAATCCGCGGGCTCCCTGCTGCTGACCCTCCTCCGGGGTCAGGAAAGCCGAACCGCAGGCCCCTCCGCAGTGAGCCGGGGGACGGGTGGGGTGGGGAAGTGGGGGGGACCCGTCAGACGTAGAAGAATTAGGAACGAAACCCTGATGAGAGCCAGTTTACGTGGGAGAGGAGCCACTTCAGGAACTTGGCGGGAGGCTCTGCGCGGGGAGAGGGAGCTCGGGGGGGACACGGGGGAAACCAGCGCCCCCCACCCCGCCGCCCCCCCAGGAGTTAGCCGCAGGGTGTCCACGCTGAGCTTTTACCGCCAGAAGGTTCCCGCGTCCCTGCTGCTCCCAACACAGGCCCCGCCGCAGCCGGAAGAATGGACACGACTCCATTTATTCCCTCTCCCCCACGGCCCACGTTCAGTAGAAAAACACCCTCTTTAATGAAGGCCACTTGTAGACACTATTTTATGCCTTTTCTTTTCTTTTAATATATTTTTTTACTTCAGAGAGGAAGGGAGAGGGAGAGAGAGAAACATCCATGATGAGAGAGGATCCTGGATCGGCTGCCTCCTGCACGCCCCCTACAGGGGATTAGGCCTATAACCCGGGCCTGTGCCCTAACCGGGAATCGAACCCTGACCTCCTGGTTCCTCCGTGGATGCTCAACCCCTGAGCCACGCCGCCTGGGCCTCAGAACTCCCTGTCAAGTTCTGATGCTTTAGAATGCTGCGCTTTATTGTGCGGACAGACGAGGAGGACCAAGCTTTCCAAAGTAAGGGTGACCCCAGCCCTGGCTGGTGCTGCTCAGTGGTTAGAGCGTTGGCCCCTGCAATTCCTGGTCAAGGGCACTTACCTGGGCTGCAGTTCCATTGCCCGCCTGGGGGGGGGCACGTGTGGGAGGCAATGTGGCTCTCTCATTGGTGTTTCTCTCCCTCCACTCCCCTCCATTTCTTTCTCTAAAGAAAGAAAATCAATGGGAAAACACCCTGGGGTGAGGATTAACCAAAAAAGGTGCCCCCAGTCTCCGCTCCTGTGTCTCTTTCTTATCTCTACTGACTCCCTTCCTGGGGACGTTCCCGGAGGGCTGGCCTGGGTGTGATTGACAGCCGTTCAGCCCAATCAGACATCTCCAGTCAGCAAGGCCCGCGACCTTCCCCGCCCCCCCCCCCTCCATCTCCTCCTCCCCTGAAGTGGGGGACCTGTGGCCAGGCGGGTTGTTTGTTTAAAGAGTCAGTATGGTCCTGGCTGGTGTTGCTCAGTGGATAGAGCGCCGGCCTGCGGACTGCAGGAGCCAGGGTTCGAGTCCAGTCAAGGGCAAAACGCCAGGGTTGCGGGCTCGATCCCCAGTGGGGGGCGCGCAGGAGGCAGCCAATTGATGATTCTCATCACTGATGTTGCTACCTGTCTTTCCCTCTCCCTTCCTCTCTGACATCAATAAAAATATATTAAAAAAAAAAAAACCCAAACAAAACAGGCGTCAGTATGCGGGCCGTGCTTCCTTCCCGCCCACCCGGGACATGGCTGGCTTTTCTCCCGCTCGGCAGGGAGGACCCCGTGTGTATGTCTGTCCCCTTCATACGAGCCCCGCCCTTCCCTCCTGGTTGTATTTCCACTGCCAAGGGGAAGGCCGCCCTGCAGCACTGCGCCTGGGGCCATCTCATCATTTCTCCCTTCCACGCGATGGAGCAACTTCCGAAATCGGAGAGAGCGATGAAGGCGCGGAAGGTACTGACAGTCCCCCCCCCCCCCCCGCCCGCGTCCCCTTGTCCCCCCACCGGCTCTGTCCTTTAGAAGCTGCGGAGCGCGGCCTCCCTGGGCACTTTGATGAGATGCGTCCCATTCTGTCGCCCACAATAGGCGTCTGCCTTTGTCTTTTCCTGTCTGAACTTCGTTTCTGGATGCCGGAAATATCAAACCCGGCACCGAATCTCAGGGCCTTCAGAAACACATTACCTCCCGGCAAACCCGGCTGTCACAGGGGCCTCTACCAAAGGAAGCGAGCGAGATTTTGCGTCGGGCATTTAGAATGCGCGTCAACGGTACAGTTTGATTTTTCTTTCCCCTTTGGGACTGGAGGCACGAGTAAAAAATGTAGCAAGAAATGATTTAAAATCTTTCCCCCCAGCTTTGCATGCTTGCATCAATTTGTAAAATGAGGATAATTGTGTAGACGCTGTGCAGGGCTGGAGGAGGAGGAGGAGGAGGAGGAGGAGGAGCAGGAGGAGGAGGAGATGGAGGAGGAGGAGGAGGAGGAGATGGAGGAGGAGGAGGAGGAGATGGAGGAGGAGATGGAGATGGAGGAGGAGGAGATGCAGGAGGAGATGGAGGAGGAGATGGAGGAGGAGGAGGAGATGGAGGAGGAGATGGAGGAGGAGGAGATGGAGGAGGAGGAGGAGGAGGAGATGGAGGAGGAGGAGGAGATGCAGGAGGAGATGGAGGAGGAGATGGAGGAGGAGGAGGATGGAGGAGGAGGAGATGGAGGAGGAGGAGGAGATGGAGGAGGAGGAGATGGAGGAGGAGATGGAGGAGGAGATGGAGGAGGAGGAGGAGGAGATGGAGGAGGAGATGCAGGAGGAGGAGGAGATGGAGGAGGAGGAGATGGAGGAGGAGATGGAGGAGGAGATGGAGGAGGAGGAGATGGAGGAGGAGGAGATGGAGGAGGAGATGGAGGAGGAGGAGGAGATGGAGGAGGAGATGGAGGAGATGGAGGAGGAGGAGGAGATGGAGGAGGAGATGGAGGAGGAGGAGGAGATGGAGGAGGAGGAGATGGAGGAGGAGGAGGAGGAGGAGGAGATGGAGGAGGAGGAGATGGAGGAGGAGGAGGAGATGGAGGAGGAGATGGAGGAGATGGAGGAGGAGGAGGAGATGGAGGAGGAGATGGAGGAGGAGGAGGAGATGGAGGAGGAGATGGAGGAGGAGATGGAGGAGGAGGAGATGGAGGAGGAGGAGATGGAGGAGGAGATGGAGGAGGAGATGGAGGAGGAGGAGATGGAGGAGGAGGAGGAGAGGAGATGGAGGAGGAGATGGAGGAGGAGATGGAGGAGGAGATGGAGGAGGAGATGGAGATGGAGGAGGAGGAGGAGATGGAGGAGGAGATGGAGGAGGAGATGGAGGAGGAGGAGGAGATGGAGGAGGAGATGGAGGAGGAGATGGAGGAGGAGATGGAGGAGGAGGAGGAGGAGGAGATGGAGGAGGAGATGGAGGAGGAGATGGAGGAGGAGATGGAGGAGGAGATGGAGGAGATGGAGATGGAGGAGGAGATGGAGGAGGAGGAGATGGAGGAGGAGATGGAGGAGGAGATGGAGGAGGAGATGGAGGAGGAGATGGAGGAGGAGGAGGAGGAGGAGATGGAGGAGGAGATGGAGGAGGAGATGGAGAAGGAGATGGAGGAGGAGATGGAGGAGGAGGAGATGGAGGAGGAGGAGATGGAGGAGGAGATGGAGGAGGAGGAGATGGAGGAGGAGGAGATGGAGATGGAGGAGGAGGAGGAGATGGAGGAGGAGATGGAGGAGGAGATGGAGGAGGAGGAGGAGATGGAGGAGGAGATGGAGGAGGAGATGGAGGAGGAAGGAGGAGGAGGAGGAGGAGGCGGAGGAGGAGATGGAGGAGGAGATGGAGGAGAGGAGATGGAGGAGGAGATGGAGGAGGAGGAGATGGAGGAGGAGATGGAGAGGGAGGAGATGGAGGAAGGAGAGGAGATGGAGGAGGAGGAGATGGAGGAGGAGGAGATGGAGGAGGAGGAGATGGAGGAGGAGATGGAGGAGGAGATGGAGGAGGAGATGGAGGAGGAGGATGGAGAGGAGGATGGAGGAGGAGGAGATGGAGGAGGAGGAGATGGAGGAGGAGATGGAGGAGAGGAGATGGAGGAGATGGAGGAGGAGATGGAGGAGGGATGGAGGAGGAGATGGAGGATGGAGGAGGAGGAGATGGAGGAGGCGATGGAGGAGGAGATGGAGGAGGAGGAGATGGAGGAGGAGATGAGATGGAGGAGAGCTGGAGATGGAGGAGGAGATGGAGGATGGAGAGGAGATGGAGTGGAGGAGAGAGGAGGAGGAGATGGAGATGGAGGAGGAGGAGATGGAGGAGGATGGAGATGGAGGAGGAGATGGAGGAGGAGCTGGAGATGGAGGAGGAGGAGGAGAGGAGGAGGAGATGGAGGAGGAGGAGATGGAGGAGGAGATGGAGCGAGGCGGAGGCAGCTGGAGGCGGAGCTGCGCAGTCGGAGGCGGAGATGGAGGACGGCCGATGCGAGATGGAGGAGGAGGGGTGGAGATGGAGATGGAGGATGGAGGAGGAGATGGAGGAGGAGGAGATGGAGGAGGAGATGGAGGAGGAGATGGAGGAGGAGATGGAGATGGAAGAGGAGATAGAGATGGAGGAGGAGATGGAGGAGGAGGAGATGGAGAGGAGATGGAGGAGGAGATGGAGGAGGAGATGGAGAAGGAGATGGAGGAGGAGGAGGAGATGGAGCAGGAGGAGGAGGAAGAGGAGGAGGGAGGAGGGTGGGTTGTGAGTAGGTGGATGGGATTTACCCAATAACGATGCAGGACCCCTGTGAAATGTAAATATCAGATCAGTAATCAATCACTTTAAATGTCAGTTAAAGAATCAATAATTTTTTATTTTTTAAAATACATTTTATTGATTTCTGCAGATAGGAAAGGAGAGGAAGAGAGAGTTAGAAACATTGATGAGAGAGAAGCATCGATCAGCTGCCTCCTGCACACCCCCCTACTGGGGATGTGCCCGCAACCAAGGTACATGCCCTTGACCGGAATTGAACCTGGGACCGATGCAGTCCGCAGGATGACACTCTATCCACTGAGCCACACTGGTTAGGGCAAGGATCAATAATTAAAAAACTATATATATATATATAATATATATATATATATATATATTTTTTTTTTTTTTATATTTTATTGATTTCAGAGAGGAAGGGAGAGGGAGAGAGAGAGAGAAACATCAGTGATGAGAATCATTGATTGCAATCCAGGCATGTGCCCTGACCAGGAATTGAACCTCCTGGTTCATATGCTGATGCTCAAACACTGAGCCATGCCCACCAGGCACGAAGCAATCCTCCTTCCTCCTCCTATATAGTAAAGAGGAAATATGCAAATTGACCGTCACTCCATCACAAACATGGCTGCACCCACACCTGAGGCCAAGTTCCCATAACGAGCCTTAACAAGCAATCAGCAGGGCCCTGAGGCTGCTCCCCCCTGCCCCCGCCCCTGTGGGGCTTGACAGGGGAACTCAGGCTCACCACCCCCTGCCTGGCAGGGCTTGATGGGGGATCTTAAGCCATGCCCCCTGCCCCAGGGCCAGGCCAGGGGACCTGAGGCTGCACCCCTGACCTGGCAGGGCTTGACAAGGGTGGGACCGGGTCTGGATTTAGCCCAATGGGAGGGGGACAGGTCTGGGTCTTTTGTGATTTTGAGGTGCATGTGGGTGGGCGGGGACTTGACTCTTGGTCCCGTGGTCCGACCCAGACTCTGACAGGAGGAAGATTTTCATATACATTTTACTCATTTTCTTTCATCTCTGACGCTTCTATTATAGAGAATGGGCAAATAGCAATATTAAAATATTTCCTCTAATGAATCCCCTTTTAATATACAAAAACTGTGGTGCCTCGGAGCCTCTGACAAGCCTACACTCCCAAATCCAGCCTTGCATTCTCAACCTCAGCATCTGCAGCCCACGCGTTCTCTGCTACAAACGGGAACTGGACACAGAGGGAGGGGGTAGGCCTCGGCCAGCCCCAGCTCCGCCACATTCCCCTGCACAGTGAGCCGGCGTGGGCGCTGGGGACGCAGAGACCGTGTCGTCCAATAGGCTCTGCTATGAAGGATAAAGCCCAGACGACACCTCCTTTTTCCTCCTTCGAACTGGCCCACGGCATTGGCATCCTCCCCAGACTTAAACTGCCCCCCCAAAGAAAACCTAAAGAATCCCAATGTACTCTAGTTAAAAAAAAATACACCCATGGCCCCGCCAGCCGGCTCAGTGGTAGAGTGTCGACCTACAAACCAGGAGGTCACAGTTGGAATCCCAGTCAGGGCATGTGCCTGGGTTGCGGGCTCCACCCCCAGGGTGGGTGGTGCAGGAGGCAACCCATTGATTCTCATCATTGATGCTTTCTTTCTCTCTCCCTCCCTCTCCCTCCTCCTCTGAAATCAACAAAAATTAAAAACAAAAACAAAAACAAAACAAACCTGTAGGAATGATGATCGCCTATGTGGTTGAACAAAGCAAGAGGCATTATGTTTGACAATAAAATAATAATGGTTTTCCAGTTCTGCCGTCAGCCGTCACCACCATGTGAGTTTAGTTTGGGGTGGGAATTTGCTTACATTTTTGTACATATTTTGATTAGATAATTAGAAGATGTTTGTTTGCCACATAACTATTTTTAGAGGCGTCATATGGTGGGTGTGCTGGTATGTTTTGCTCTTGGATCACCAGTTTCCAGTACCAGCTACAAGTGCTGGGCCGGGACCAGCCCTTTATCCTCTGACACGCACAGCCACAGGGCAGAGTAGAAGTCATCTCTCTCTATAAAAGGCTGATATGCAAAGTGTCCCCTCAGGAGTTCGATTGAGAGTTTGATCGCTCGCTATGACGTGTGCTGACTACCTGGGGGGTGGCGCGGAATGGAGGAAGGCCCTGGTGGGCGGCCGGAAAGTCCTGATCAGCCCTGACTGCCGGCCAGGCCTAGGAACCTTACCTGTGCACGAATTTTGTGCCCCGGGCCTCTAGTTTTTAATAATTACTCTGACTGTTGGAACAGTTTGAATACTACCGTTTTAGCCCTCACCGGTGTGGCTCAGTGGATAGAGCGTCGGCCTGTGGACTCAAGGGTCCCAGGTTCGATTCCGGTCAAGGGCATGTACCTTGGTTGCGGGCAGATCCCCAGGAGGAGGTGTGCAGGAGGCAGCTGGTCGATGTTTCTCTCTCATTGATGTTTCTAACTCTCTATCCCTCTCCCTTCCTCTCTGTAAAAAAAAAAAAAAAAAAAAAAAATACTGCCGTGTTATAGCAATGAGAGCAATTACCAAAAAGTATACTGAAGAGACATTGGTGGTGTGAATTACCTCCTGTATCTCCCATATTCTCCCAACAATCCAACGGACCAGGGACTGGAACCCCCAAGTTACCCGTGAGGACACAAGCATTTCCCTGGAAAGGCTCAGAGTCAGGAGCGAGACTCAGCCCTCTGACTCCAAAGGCATGCTGGTCCCCCTGACGGCTAATCACGGGGTCTTCCCATGGGATGTGGGTAAATGTGTGTGTGTGAGGGGGAAGTGTGGGAGAGGTAGGACCCTTTTGTCCCCGCCCTCCTCCCACAAGGGCTTCAGCATCCTGGAGAAACTAAAGGAGACCTCAACCCAGGCTGCAGTGTGGAGGGCCTGCAGGGGGAGCTCTTGCGCCTGCGTGCTCATCCATCAGGAGGAAGATTTTTCTCCTCCCCTGGCAACAGCCCAGCCAATGAGAGACTGTCACAGCCCAGCCAATGAAAAGCCACTATACTCTGAACTCCCAGATTGCTCCACGGGACTCTGTTTACAACAGCGCTCCCCTAACTCCCCCTTCCCTCTACCCAACCAAGTTCCTCTCCTTGGCTCTCTGGACGTGGCCTGGTTTTGCCTTAGTTCACATGTTCCCAGCTCTAACTCTTTCCTCTTCCTGAGTACGCCCATGTTGGCTGGTAAGATAACTTTCATTTATTTTTTAAATATATTTTTGTTGGTTTTTAGAGAGGAAGGGAGAGGAAGAGAGAGGTAGAAACATCAATGATGAGAAAGCGTCACGGGTCGGCTGCCTGCTGCACGCCCCCTACTGGGGATCGAGCCCGCAACCCAGGCCTGTGCCCTTGACTGCAATCGAACCCGGGACCCTTCGGTCCGCAGGCCGACGCTCTATCCACTGAGCCACACAGGCTGGGTCAAGATAGCTTTTATTTTTAAGGTCCCGGAAGCTGTGACACCATGGAAGCGCCCCATGAAGGACGGGAGGAGGACAGACGGCCGTGACGCGGCTTTACGCTCACGTCTCTCACGACTCCATTGTAAGTCTGCACTTGCTGTCAAGCAACGTTTTGAAAAAAACGCCATCATGATCTCGTGACTGGTACCATTACAACATTTGCAAGTGTTGACAATATTTACTTAGAAAAATGTCAATATTTGCAATCAATGCTCCACAGTTTCTGCCTACTTGCCTTGGTATTTCTCTTAAAAAAAAAAAAAAAAAAAAGGTGAGAGAGCCCTAGCCGGTTTGGCTCAGTGGAGAGAGCGTCAGTCTGCGGATTGAAGGGCCCCGGGTTCGATTCTGGCCAAGGGTACCTCGGTTGCAGGCTCCTCTCCATCGATGTGTTTCTCTCACATCCATGTTTCTCTCTGTCTTTCCCTCTCTCTTCCTCTCTCTCAAAAAAATCAATGGAAAGATATTTTTCAGGCGAGGATAAAAAAATAAAATGAAAGGCCCTCCTCACGCACATTCATTAAAAATAAAAAAAAGTGTTGCAGCCCACGGCACGGCAATTTGTGAAATCAGCTTAATCAACACTTACAATTAAAGGGGAGTCATTTCTCATCCCAACAAACCTGCGCTTCACAGGACTTATTACCTTGTTGTCGTGAAGACGATGATAACCGTGAATTATGGGTCGTTGGCAGGGAGCGAGGCAAAATGAGCGACTGGGCTTCTTTCCAAAGTTAGGGCAAATTTATGGCAGGTTCGATCTGGACCAATAATATTTTAAACGGCTTTACAACGTGGTCCGCCCGGCTGGTTACGGGCATGGATGAGACCCGCATGCGGTAAAACCGTCTCTCTCAGAAGTGTTAGTGAACCGTCCCCCAGGTGACAGCAGGGGTGACCTCTCCTTCCTGGGTGTCCCCACTTCCCAGGATGGACGGCGTTTTTACGTTTCACGACAGGAGGCACCCCGACGCCCCAAAGGCAGCGAGCAGCTCTCGCGTAGCTCGCACCAATGGTCACCCGGGCTGAAGGCGGCCCGAGCTCTCGGGCACTGTGGCACAGATGAAGACAGTGGCTGCAGAGAGAGCTCGGGATGCAGGAAAGAGCCCGGACCTGGTAAGGGGTTTATCTGGTCATTATTATTACACTAGGGGCCTGGTGCACAAAATTCGTGCATGGGGGAGGTGGGTCCCTCAGCCTGACCTGCACCCTCTCCAATCTGGGAGCCCTCAGGGGATGTCCTACTGACAGCTTAGGCCCACTCCCTGTGGGTCTCTGTGGACCTGCCTGCTTGATGCCACCGCAGGCCCTGCTGTCTGCTCGCTCGCTGCAGGGGACGTTCCCACCCCACCCCCAGCCGCTCGGCCCCTGCACACGTAGGCTGGAGTGGCTGGGGGCATTCTGGGACCCCGGCTGCTCCAGGCCTAGGCGTGGGCCTACAGGCTCAGAGTGGCCTGGGTCCTGGAGGACTACCGTCCCTGGGACACAGGCCGCTTGGTGCCAGAGCGCGTGCAAGTGGCCGCCCTGCCCCCGGCTGCTGGGCACCTGTGTATGCAAATTAAACCGCCAGCTTCGTCATGTTAATTTGCATACTCACTTCTGATTGGCTGGTGGGCGGCACGAAGTGACGGTCAATTTGCATCTTTCTCTTTTATTAGTGTAGATTTGTTATTTTCTTACAGCTGTGATAAACAATTTAAAAAACAGCATTTATTTTTAAATGTTTTTTAAAAAACTTATTTACCCCGTTAACTGCCACGCGTCCAAAACAGAAACCATCTCCACATGCCATAGATGCTTATGGAGTACAAAGGGTCAATAGGGAAACGATCATTTAAAAATCATAGGGATTTGACTAATAATAAGACTGATCCCAGTAGCAGTGCCTTCCATGTGTTTTGTTCTTCTTTTATGGATTCTCTGTGTGAGTCTTCTGTCCGCATAGTAACAACTGTGAAATGAATATGAAGATAGAATTTATCTTTAAATATTTTTGCAAGAAGATGTTTACGCGGTCAGGAGCTTCTTCGGATACTTCATGCCCAATGGTGCTACTAAAGAATTATTAAGTAGCATATTCCCTGTCAGAAACGTGATGTTCAAAGTGAAGTAATTTTGAAAATAAGAAGAACGAACAAAACCCTCATGTAGTTTGCATATAACTGAGATCAGGAAGCTTCAGTCCTATTCCCAGATTCAAAGGTTTAGGTAATCCTGCCATTTCAAGGAGCTCTCGCAAAACCTCAAGAATGCACACACACAAAGCTTAGCAGATAAACCATAAAAACAGCCAGTTCAATAAAAGTCCCGAAATCCCGAAATGCCAAGGGCTGCGCGTTTATTGCACCTGCTCACGGTGGACTTAGGGGGCGCGGGGGTCTGAAGACTCCCAGTTTCATTCCAGGGCGCAGTGTTTGCCCAGCCGCCTGGGACAGGGGATCGCTGGGAAATGTCGCAGGAGATTAGAAAGGACTCAGAGTTCTTAAAGCTCACCCTCTCGCCTCCACCTCCCACTGCCATCCTCCTCCCCCACTTCTCCAGGACTTGTTGACAGGGGGCGGGGCGGGGTGGGGGCGGGGGCTCCTGTCGCCCTGTCACTGGAATGCCGGTTTCTTCAGGCTGGAGACCTAGAATTCCAGTTATGTTTCTCTATTTTCACACGCAGGTGACGGGCTCCGTTTCGCTTTGAACGCTGTGCGGAGAAAGGGGGAGGGGGGGGGAGAGAGAGAGAAGCATCCGTGATGAGAGAGAATCACCCATCGGCTGCCTCCTGCACCTGCACGCCCCCTAAGAGGTGGAGACTCTCTGGGGACCAGTGTGGTCGCCAGCCCCCGGGCTCGGACCCCTGCCGGAATCTGGTTGGAGACCTGAGATGCCAGAGCTGTGTCAGCCGGTGACTACCCGGAGATCTTGGGGAAAAGACGGACAGGATGGCCCAGCCGCGGTGGCTCCGTGGCGGAGCGTCCACCTAGGAGCCAGGAGGTCCCCATTTGATTCCCGGTCAGGGCACAGGCCGGGGTTACGGGCTCCATCCCCAGTGGGGGGCGTGCAGGAGGCAGCCGATCCAGGATTCTCTCTCCTCATGGATGTTTCTCTCTCCCTCCCTCTCCGTGTCTCTCTGAAATCCATCAGAAGATATATATATATATTTAAAACAAAACTAAACAAAATTGTGGTTAAGAACAGAAAAGGGCAGGATGGGGGCGGGGCTATGTGGCTCCCCACGTTCCCACCTACCTCCTTTTCTGAGCGTTCGCTTGCTCAGCCGGCACGAGGGCCAGGCGGAAGCGGACGGGGAAAGACGAGAGGAAGGGCGCGCTCCTCGACAACAGCGTCCCCCCAGCACAAAAGGGGGGCCCCCCCTCCTTCAGTGAAACGATTTTACTGCTGACTCTCCTCCCCTCTGTCGTTCCACAGCCCGGAAGCCAGAACAACCAAATCCAGGTCCTCGCTCTGCCACTTAGAAGCAGCTCTGGTGCATCAAGGATGATCTCAGACTCGTTTCTCTCCTTTTTTTTTTTTTCTTTAAAAAAATGCATTTTAATTTATCTCAGAGAGGAAAGGAGAGGGAGAGAGAGAGAGAAACATCCATCCGTGAGGAGAGAGAATCATGGATCGGCTGCCTCCTGCACGCCCCCCTATGGGGGGAATCGAGCCCGTAACCCGGGCATGTGCCCGTGACTGGAATCGAACCCGGGACCCTTCAGGCCGCAGGCGGACGCCCTCTCCACGGAGCCAGGCCGGCTGGGCTCGGGCCGTCCCTATCAGCGCGGATATCAGCGGTTACAGGGTGGGGTCGTTTCAAATCAAGTGTGATCCTCCCAGCGCTGGCGTGTGAAGCGGAAGGGCACTTTCTCGGGTTCAACAGCAGGGGGCGACAGTGTCCCGGACTTTCCTCCGCGGACCCGGGGGCACATTCCTGGGGACGCGGACGGGACACAATCCGAACCAGCAAATAACACCCCTTCTCCCGCCCCCCCGCGCCCCCCGCGCCCCCCCCGCGCCCCCCGCCCTCCCCCCGCAGAGCCCGGGCGCCCTCCTTCGTCCGCCAGGGACGCGTCACCCTCAGCTCCCGCGGGCCTCTGGGCTCAGGGACCCAGACGGATGAGGCCTCCACTTCCCCGCGGGACCCGGCTCCGCTCGGGAGCGAGACCCCCTGGGGAGCCTTTAAAAAGAATCCTCACCCAGCACGTGTTTTCCATCGATTTTAGCGCAGGAGGGAGGGAGCGGGGGAGAGAGAAACAGGGATCAGTGGCCTCCCGAAACCTGGGTGTGTGTGCCCTTCTGACCCTTGGGTCCACAGGAGGACGCCGCCACCCACGGAGCCCGCGGGCCAGGGGAAGGCCGGGGTGAACTGTGAGCGGTTGGCTCAGCGGGAGGGGCACGGGCTGTCTGTCCCCTTTGATTTCCGGCTCCTCTCAGGTGTACGCAGTGTGCGCGGGAGGTGTCACCCTAAGGCCCAGAAGGGCCTTCATGTCTCCCACAGGGTGTGCCCAGCCTTCCCGCCAAGGCCTGGGGGGGGGGGGGCGGCGTGGGGGAGCTGGAGGTCCCCCTCCCCTCCCCCCGCTTTGGGACAAAGAAAATTCCCGCAACATCGGCTGCCGATACAGACCTTTTCTGTGGTCACCGGCTCAGTGGGGGGGGGGGTCGGGGGTCGGGGTGGGGGGGCGCCTCGGAGGGCGGAACACCGGGGGAATGAGGGGCTTTGCAAGTCTGAGCGGAGGAGACGTGACCCGCATCCTCCCTGTTCCACACGCGGCCGCCCCCGCCCCGTGACGTTCCGATGGAAAACCTTCGCGCGAACACAAAGCGATACCTGTCATTAATATTTGGAAGGGCCGGCGCGGCCGAATAAAAATGTGCATCTTTTATTAATCGCATGCATTTTGTAGAAGGAGATTAGGGCTCCCAGTTTGGGGCTGACGCCGCAGAGTTATTGTACGTGGTGGTGGGGGGGTGGGGGGGGCAGTTGGCCTGTGGCCATGGATGGGCTTTTGCGAAACCCTCACTTTTTGTAAGCTGTGTGAGCCAGCCGACCCCTCCCCCCCTCCACCCCCCCCCGTTTCTTTTATTAAAAATATCTATGCTAATAAAAGGGTAATATGCAAATTGGTCACAACGCCCTCACGGTAACAACTGAGCAGCAGTCTGCCTGGGGCGACCAGCAGGGGGTTAGCGAGGGATGACCAAATGACTGAGCAGCAGGCTGCATGGGGCGACCAGGCCAGCAGGGGGGGCAGTTGTGGGTGACCAGGCCGGCGGGGGGCGGGGGCAGTTGACTGCAACCAGGCTGGGGGGGGGCAGTTAGGGGTAACCAGACTGGCAGAGGGAGGCAATTAGGGGTGACCAGGCTGGTGGGGGGGACTGTTGGGGGGGGGCAGTTAGGGACGGTCAGGCAGGCAGGCAGGTGAACAGTTAGGAGCCAGCGGTCCCAGATTGTGAGAGGGATGTCCAACTGCCCGTTTCGGCCCTATCCCAGGCAGTCAGACATCCCCGAGGGGTCCCGGATTGGAGAGGGGGTCCAGGCTGGGCTGAGGGGACCCCCCCTCACCCTGTGCACAAATTTTGTGCACCCGGCCTCTAGTATTTTCAATATATTTTTAATGATTTCAGAGAGGAAGGGAGAGGGAGAGAGAGATAGAAACATCCATGATGAGAGAGAATCATGCATTAGCTGCCTCCTGCAGGCCCCACACTGGGGATCGAGCCCACAACCCGGGCCTGTGTCCTGACCTGGAATCGAACTGTGACCTCCTGGTTCCTAGGTGGACGCTCAGCCACTGGGCCACGCTGCCAGGGCTCTCTCTCTCTCTCCACCCCCTTTCCCCCGCCTCTCTCTCCCCGTCTCCCTACCTTCTCTCTAAAAGTCAGTGGGAAGAATCTCCTCGGGTGAGAATTAACCAGAAACACCAAGAAATGGAAGGCCCTGCAGGAACATACGCCATCTCATTTCACACGCACCTCAGGGAGCCCCTCCTGCAGGCTTCAAACACGTCCCGCCCCGTGCCTCTGCTTTTCCGTTCTCGCTGCGGCCAGGCCCGCCGGGGTGGGGACCCAGGGGTCACGGTGCTGCCGTTCGGGGGAGGGCGTCCCCCCGCTGGGCCTTTCCTTCCCTTTCCCATCCCGTTAGACTCTGTGATCGGCAAACCGCGGCTCGCGAGCCACAATGCAGCGCTCTGGCCCCTGGAGTGTGGCTCTTCCACCAAAGACCACGGCCTGGGCGAGTCTATTTTGAAGACGCGGCGTTAGAAGAAGTTTAAGTTTAAAAAACGTGGCTCTCAGAAGAAATGTCCGTCGTTGTGCTGTTGCTATTTGGCTCTGCGGATGGAGGAGTTTGCCAACCACTGCGTTAGAGGGAAGGAAACGTCCGGGAGCGAATGTCTGGATGGAAGCGCCTGTCTGACTCCTCGGGGTCACAGGGACCCCGCCAGCCGGCACACCCGCGCCCAGGGGATGGGGAGGGGAGGGGCAGCAGCTGTTCCGTGTGTTTCCCGAGGCCACACGCAGACAGCGTGGTGTTGAGGTGCACATTGGGGGGTCAGGGCGGGAGCAAGGGCCGTGCACATCCCCCGGGTTCCCAGTGGATGAGCACGTGTTTCACGGCTGGGACAGCTCCCTGACCGCCTGGTTCGTGGGCCGACCACTGCGCCGCACGTTTCTGCCGGTAACGCCGCTCTCTGCGCTGTGGCATTGGCGGCCCGCGGCCAGAGGCTGCAGTGGCATCCGAAACCACTTCCCACGATCTCATCGACTCGAACCCGTGCCTGTGGCTGGCCCTGCTTCTCTGGTATTGATCTGGGTGGCCATTCGTGCCAGCACGTCCTCCACCCAGGACCAAGGCATCTTCATGCTCTGTATTTCTCACCCTCACCGCCTCGCCCCCCGCCCCGCTCCCCGGAGCATCCAGACACCTGCTCACCTGTGACCACAGACAACGCCTAACCCCTTCCCCCCTGAAATACAGAGCCAGACGCAACGCACAGTTAGACAGGGCCGCCCAGTCCTGGTCGGTTGGGCTCCATGGTTAGAGCTTCCACCTGCATGGGCCAAAGCGTCGCGGGTTCGATTCCGGTCAAGGGCACGCACGTCAGTGGCAGGCTTGATCCCCAGCCCCCGTTGGGTTGTGAGAAGGAGGCAACCGACTGATGCTTCTCTCTCTCTCTCTCTCTCCCCCCTTCCCTCTCTCCCTTCTACTCTCTCTGAAAATAAATGGAAAAAATACACCTTGGGTGAGGATTTAAAACAAAAGAAGTACCCCCAGCCCTGGCTCTAACCACTGAGCACAGGGCCAGGGTGAGGTCCCTGGCCCTGACCTAACCCTCTACCCTCCGCCCTGAGCCCAAAGCAGCCGCTGACACGCCTCCCCGTCCTCCTCCCAGACAGCCCAGCCTCAGGGCTCGAAGGAGGACAGTCCGCCTCACTCCCAGGTCCCACCCTCCCTGGGCCTGAGCACACATTCGCCTACATCCCAGCACTCAGGTGGAGGTGACCTCTGGCCTCCTCCTCCCACTCCAGCCGTCCCGGGCCCGGTGTTTTCAATGATTCCTCAGGACCTGCTGCTCAGCTGCCTAAAACCACCTGGGGAGGCCTTTAAGATGCATTTGCTAGGGCACCACCCCAGATCTTCCCGAGGGCAGCCTGGAGCCCACCTGCCAGGGGAAACCAGATCGGCCAGGCCAGGCGCAGCTGACCCCAGCAATAACCCTAACCCGAACCCTACCCTTACCCTAACCCTAACCAAACCCTACCCTAACCCTAACCCTAACCCTAACCCTACCCTAACCCTAACCCTACCCTAACCCTAACCTAACCCTAACCTAACCCTAACCCTAACCCTAATCCTAACCCTAACCCTAACCCTAACCCTGCCGGAAGCCGATCATTGTTTTAATAATAGAGAGCTGAGGACAGGGAATCCAGAGGACTGGTCAACCTTAATTACTCTAAAGGGTCAGAGCTAATTACTAGATACTGGTAGTTGAAGCAGCACCCACCTATTAGTCCTAAATTAACTGATTGGCTTTTATTGGAGTTTCCTGCCTAGGGGATACGGGTGTATCCTATAATTTTAATCTTAATAAAAGGGATGGTAAAGCCAGAGTGAGCAGTAGTCCTCCCTTGGGCTTCCGCCTGGCCCCATTTCCCAAATTAATACTTTTCTAAGTCTCTTTCATTTGTGTGGGGCCTTCTACGGAACCTGAACCCTGAATCGGAAACCTGGAACATGCAGGACGTGAAAGGGGTTTCCACATAACCCTAACCCTAACTCCAACTAACCCTAACCTAACCCTAACCCCAAACTAACCCTAACCCTAACCTAACCCTAGACCAAGTCCCAACCCTAACCCTAACCTCAGCCCTAACCCTAACCCTAGCCCTGGCCGTAACCCTAACCCTAGCCCTAGCCCTAAGCCTAAGCCTAAGCCTAACCCTAACTCCAACTAACCCTAACCTAACTCTAACCCCAAACTAACCTTAACCCTAACCTAACCCTAGACCAAGTCCCAACCCTAACCCTAACCTCAGCCCTAACCCTAACCCTAACCCTAACCCTAACTCCAACTAACCCTAACCTAACCCTAACCCCAAACTAACCCTAACCCTAACCTAACCCTAGACCAAGTCCCAACCCTAACCCTAACCTCAGCCCTAACCCTAACCCTAGCCCTGGCCGTAACCCTAACCCTAGCCCTAGCCCTAAGCCTAAGCCTAAGCCTAACCCTAACTCCAACTAACCCTAACCTAACTCTAACCCCAAACTAACCTTAACCCTAACCTAACCCTAGACCAAGTCCCAACCCTAACCCTAACCTCAGCCCTAACCCTAACCCTAACCCTAACCCTAACCCTAGACCAAGTCCCAACCCTAACCCTAACCTCAGCCCTAACCCTAACCCTAACCCTAACCCTAACCCTAGACCAAGTCCCAACCCTAACCCTAACCTCAGCCCTAACCCTAATCCTAACCTAACCCTTACCCTAACCCTAGCCCTAACCCTAACCCTAGCCCCAGCCCCAGCCCTAGCCCTAGCCCTAGCCCTAACCCTAACCCTCCTGCCAGCCCTAATTACTTCTGAGGTTTCCAAGAGCCTGGGAAGACACGAGAAATACAGCAATGGGGAGAAAATCCTCCTATGTGCTCTTGGCTGTGTTCGTCTTTATAATGACGCTTACGGAGCACGTGCGCAGGTACAGGAAGTGAAGGGGGAAGCCAGAGCTCCCAGCTGGCATCTCCCCTCACCGCCCAGCCTCCTCAGGCTCCTGCTCTCCCTCTGAGAAGAGGAAGGTCCGGTCAAGAACTTCTGGCGAAGGATTTGTTCGTTGGAGGCTGGGCGCCGCTGAGGTCCGTTCTCATTGTTGACCCCGTGGGAACAGACCCCGCCGGGCACAAGCTCACGACGATATGCTTGGCCACAGGCGCTGGTCTCCGATGGTGGAAGGCCTGGAACGTTTTCTGGTCGTTTCATTTTGCATCATACGTGTTACCCAACCTTCCCTGGATTATTTCGTTAGAATTAAAAAAGAAAAGAAAGAAAAAAAGAAAGAGGCAGCCATCCTGTCATTTTCCTCTTTGGATTTTCTTCCCGCTCAGCAGGACCTTAACGTATTCCAATATTTTGCACCAGCCACAGACTGAACAAAACCGTATATAAAATTTAGGTCCCATCAAGATTTTCTGACCCACTAAATGGGTTAGGTGTCCAAGAAATCCGACCAGGCAACTATAACCGTGTCACAATAAGGTAAAGGGATGGCCTCAGAAGGTAGCTGATGACGTGTCTGGTTAAATATAGGCTCGAGTCTACCGCCTCCCGTGTCCTCTTGAGAGCTGCCACAACCAGGATCCGATTTTGATGGACTATTTTTTAAAATATATTTTTTATTGGCTCCCTGGCCCACAGGTTGACACTCCACCACTGAGCAGGTTCGATTCCGGTCAAGGGCACGGGCCCAGGTTGCAGGCTCGATCCCTGGCCCTTGGTTGGGGTGCGTGCGGGAGGCGACCGAGCGATGTGTCTCTCTGACATCCCTGTGTGTGTCTCTCTGTCTCTCCCCCTCCCTTCCACTCTCTCTAAACGTCAATGGGAAAATATCCTTGGATGAGTGTGGAGAGCGGCTACGGGGTTTGGACGGGTTCAGGCCTCGGACTGACGAGAGGGCACAGGTCCTCTGGTGGCCACGTGCAAGTCCCAGCGTGGAGGGCAGGGCCCTCCCAGCACCGTGACAGCCAACAGCTGTGGTGGTCGGCGTGAACCCGTGGTCCGGACACGTGGCCCCAGGCGCCTGAGTGATGTAGGCTGCAAGTAAACAAAGCTGGATTAGGTGCATGCCGTTGAGTGGGATCGAAACCCACGAGAATGTTGTTAACATCTTGATCATGCCCTTACGAGAATGTTGTTAACATCTTGATCACGCCCTTACGTTGCCGCGTGGCATCTGGTTATCAAATAGAGACACAGCTTAGGGGCACAGTCACTGTCTCTCCATCAGAGAGGCAGCGTCCCACCGAGACCGAGCTTTATTCTCTTGTCTGTCTTTTCTCAATCCTTCACCACCACCCCCCTCAGGTTCACCCTTGGCCGTGCTGGCGCGGCACAGATGAGGATTAACAAATAAAATAAATAAATAAATAAATAAATAAATAAATAAATAAATAAAATAAAACAATTAAAAAAATAATAAAATAAAATAATAAAAAATAAAATAAAATAAAATAAATAATAAGTAAATAAAATAATAAAATAAAATAATTAAAACAAAACAAAACAAAATAAAATAAAATAAAATAAAATACAAAAGAAGCATTCGCCTCTTGGAAGCGAAGCCCGCCGCGCAGAAGCACCGACGTGTCTTTCGTCACCTGCAGATCCTCTCTGTACCCCGACTTTTACACGGGAGCCCTGTCTCCTCTGTTCCTTTGTGTTTCCCCCGGAAACCCCGCTGCCGAGATGCCTCCTTGGTGACGGCGTTTCCACGTGCTCTTAGGGAGAGCAGATGATAATTAACGTGATTGCTAATTGGGTGTTTCCAGTGAGCTGCTGCCTACGGAGGAACCGCGCCACACGAGGGGGTGCCCGCGGGGCGATGAGCGGCCGGGCAGTCGCTGCTCTATGGGGAGCCTGTTCCTTAGGTTCTGCTCCCGCCAGGGCCGCCTGGTTAGCACGTGGGGGAGGACGAACCGGACATGTTCCCCGCTGCTTCCCACCGGCTCCCGCATGCAGGACACAGCCAGGTCACAAGGCTCCGCGGTTGAGCGCGGACTGGGAACCAGGAGGTCCTGGTGGATTCCCGGTCAGGGCACAGGCCTGGGTTGCGGACTCCATCCACCACCAGTAGGGGGCGTGCAGGAGGCAGCCCATCCGTGATTCTCTCCCATCATTGATGTTTCCCTCCATCTCTCTCTCTCTCTCTCTCTCTCTCTCCCCCCCTCCTCCCTTCCTCTCTGAAATCAATAAAACTATATTTAAAATAAACAAATGAAACTTTAAAAAGAAAGAAGAGGCCGGAACAACGAAAGAGGGGGTCTGAGACTTCTGCTTGGGACCGGCCCGGATTTGGCCTGGCCAGTCATCGGCCAACTGCGTCTCAGAGGAAAGGGAGGGAGGGGAGAGGAGCGTGGAGGGACACCCTGTGTGGTGGGTGTGGGTCCTGGGCCCCTGTGGAAGGGCCCCCACGCTCACCACCCACGCCTCCATTTCTTTTTTCCTTGGGGCCCCCAAAATAACCACCCCAAGGAGCGCCTGGGGGACGGGCGCCCACCCCTTGAACTTCTGCTTTCCTTTCAGAAAAGGAGCCCCACGTCACTGAATGCCGCAGGCACACCCCAGGGCCCCCCCTCCCCCTTTCCCGCGTTAACATGAAATGTCACCGTGGCCTTTTTTCTTAGCTTGCCTAACCCAGCGCTTAAATCCCACCCCGCGACCTGCCGTGCAGGCTTCCACAGCTCCTGATCCGCCAGCAAACACTACAGACGCCGGGCGAGAGCGGGGATCCCGCTGGGAACGTACTCCCTCTCCACGGGCAAGCGTGGACACTGACCGTCCTTCAGCGTTGGGCCCAGCTGGGCCGTGAGCCGTCTCATTGCCCGTGAGCTCACTCCGGAGGGAAACATCTGGAACTCAAGGCTAACCACCGTGGGACGCGGCCCGGCCCTGAGCGGCTTGCGGACGGAGGGATGGGTTAAGGTTCCATTCCTTTTAAAGACGCGAAGAGGAGGGCGAATGTTGGAGACTCAGAGTCTGATCAGCCGCCTCCTGCACACCCCCTCCTGGGGATGTGCCCGCAACCCAGGTCCATGCCCCTGACCGGCATCGAACCCGGGACCCTTCCGTCCGCAGGCTGACGCTCCATCCACTGAGCCGCATCAGGTAGGGCTCTCTCTCTCTTTAATATTTATTTTTATGTTGTCAGAGAGGAAGGGAGAGGGAGAAAGAGACAGAAACCTCCATGACGAGAGGGAGTCGTTGATTGGCTGCCTCCTGCCCGCTCCCTCCTAGGGCGCCATCCTCCTCAGCCCTTGGTGTCAAGTCTGTTGCGTTAACACTCCAAACCCCACGATAGTCCCTCGAGGGACCGGGGACACACGATAAAGGAGCGACCGGGTGTGATGGGCGTGTCTTCCCAGAGGAGGTCTGCACGGAAATGTCCACGGGATACTAATAATAATAATAAAAAAACACCGTAATCGAATTCCTCCCGCTCCTTCCGCGCCTCAGCGGCAGCCCCGCGCGTCTACGGGGAATATTTCCCACGCGGGGGAGTCTCCACCACGAATGCTTTGTCCCGAGTGGACGAACCTGCTCGGCGTGAGGTCGGAAGGAAGCCAGGGGCGAGGGAGAACGGACGGAGAGTTTGCCCGCGCGGCACTGCCGGCCGGAGCGTAAAGCGATACCAAACGGGAGCGCCAATTCACACGCAGGCCCCACGCCAGCCAGCAAGGGCGCCCCTGGACACGTGCGTCCAGCGGGACGGGGGCCCGTGACTGCTCACCGCGGCTTTTGTTCGGACGCTGCCCTCTGTCAGTGGACATCGTGGGATCCTGTTCTCTTCCAGAAACACTGGACTCGGCTCTCTCCGTGGCTCCCAACGTGGGTCCCAAGGACAGTGGGGACACGGAGCCCATTTGGAGCTGGGCGCCCGGAAGGCTGTCTCACGCAACCCTCTGGGGACACGGTCGTGGCGTGGGGAGGTGAAAGCGATCTCAGGGCATAATGGCCCCGATACAGCGTCACGGCTCATCCCGCACACGGGCGAGGGCGGGACCACCGGCCGATGGGAGAGAGACAGATGCCGGGTGCCGCCGCCGCACTGAACTTTGAGATCAAACGGAGGGGTGATGGCTCCTCGGGGCACGAGGCATTCACCAGGACAGGTCCCCGTGGCGCCGCCGCGCGTTCCCAGATTCTGAGATGGCATTTAGGGCCGTTGGTTCGAGGACAGAATGCGGACCTGCCGGCCGATGTGTGTGACTTTCCATCTAAACTTTCAGGCAAGATCTGTCCGACGTTTTGCTTGAGGTTGGGGGACACAGAAGCGTCGGCCTGGGACTCCCAGGGGGCTGTGCCACAGTCACTGAGAGAGGACGCTGTCGGCCTGGAATTTCCCGTAAGCCCGCCTGCAGGAGGCGTCACAGGCCAATCGCAGTGAAGACGCATGGAAGACTCGTGTTGCCTTTGACTTCCTTCTGTGTGTGTGAGCCTCATGCAGGGATTAAGGGTTGACTTAGAAGGTCCGATCTGCTCTGCACCCTTAGGCCTGGCTGGCTCTAGATCTGCATACTAGCTCACGTACCGACAAACACACCGACACACACCCACCCACCATCCACCCATCATCCACCATCCACCATCCATCCACCCACCCATTCACTATCCATCTATCCATCCATCCACCCATCCACCATCCATCCATCATCCACCATCCATCCATCCACCCATTCACCATCCATCCATCCACCATCCATTCATCATCCACCCATCCATCCATCCATCCATCCACCACCCACCCATCCATCCATCATCCATCCATCCATCCATCCATCCAACCATCCATCCACCATCCATCCATCCATCATCCATCCATCCACCCATCCACCATTCATCCACCATCCATCCATCCATCATCCACCATCCATCCATCCATCCATCATCCATCCACCACCCACCCATCCATCCACCATCCATCCATCCATCATCCATCCATCCACCATCCACCATCCATCCATCCATCATCCACCATCCATCCATTCATCATCCACCCATCCATCCATCCATCCATCCACCACCCACCCATCCATCCATCATCCATCCATCCATCCATCCATCCACCCATCCACCATCCATCCATCATCCACCATCCATCCATCCATCATCCACCCATCCATCCATCCATCCATCCACCACCCACCCATCCATCCATCATCCATCCATCCATCCATCCAACCATCCATCCACCATCCATCCATCCATCATCCATCCATCCACCCATCCACCATTCATCCACCATCCATCCATCCATCATCCACCATCCATCCATCCATCCACCATCCATCCATCCATCCATCATCCATCCACCACCCACCCATCCATCCACCATCCATCCATCCACAATCCATCCATCCACCATCCATCCATCCACCCATCCACCATCCATCCACCCACCACCCATCCATCATCCATCATCCATCATCCATCCATCCATGTCACTTCCCAAGGGCCTGGAAGAACTTCTCAGTTTTTCATGGGCATTTTTCCAAGAAACCCTTTTTTGCTCACATTAGAAGTTTTTTTTTAATTACCCCCCTCCCCAGCAAATGAAAAGCCAACTGTCTGCCAAGTAGAAATGTCACAGTTTTGCATTTAATTCCATTTTTCTACTTTCTATAGTTTCTTAGCAGTGAATTGTGTGGTAAGCAATTCTTTAAAAAAAATGTTAAGAGTCAGCACGAATCAGGCATACGAAGTTCTTAAAAAAAAAAAACCCTAATGAGAGAGGTATTGTTTGGTGACGATTGCATTGCATTTCTTCTATAAACGGAGTATACCTTTCTCTCTGTTAATTCCTTCAAATCCCCTCTCCACTTCCGTCCTGCTTTAGGCTAATTGTTGCTCCCTGTCATTTAGACAGATGACTTCCAAGATCGCTCAGCGAGAGAAAGGACGGGGATAATGTATGACATGCTGTCACAATCGATAATCCGTAATTATGGAATTAGGTATTTTAATTATGCAAACGTGCATGGCTTTTGAGTCACTGTCTCAATCTGCAGAGCTCTCTGCAAATAGGTATTCACACCCGCTTTTTTGTTCTCTCTCTCTCTCTCTTTAAAAAATGTTTTTATTGATTTCAGAGAGGAAGGGGGGGGAGAGAGAGAGAGAGAGAGAAACATCAATGATGAGAGAGAGCCATTGACTGGCTGCCTCCTGCACACCCCCTCCTCCCCGCATCTCCCCCTGGGGTTCGAGCCCACAATTCGGGCGTGTGCCCTTGACTGGAATCAAACCCAGGACCCTTCAGTCCGCAGGCCGACGTGCTATCCACTGAGCCACACAGTTAGGGCTGTTCTCTTTCTATTTTTTAAAAATATATATTTTATTGATTTTTTACAGAGAGGAAGAGAGAGCGATTGAGAGTTAGAAACATCGATGAGAGAGAAACATGGATCAGCTGCCTCCTGCACACCTCCTACTGGGGATGTGCCCACAACCCAGGTCCATGCCCTTGACCGGAATCGAACCCGGGACCTTTCAGTCTGCAGGCCGACGCTCCATCCACTGAGCCACACCGGTTAGGGCTGTTCTCTTTCTATTTTATTCAAAACTCCAGACTGGACCTGAACCTGGGCCCGTGACGTGGGCCGGTGACGTGGACCCCGTGGTTCTGGCGGCCAGCCTCGGCCGGCGTTCCTGCCCCTGCAGCACGGGACGGCGGCTGGCTAAGAGTCCTAACGTCTCGGGTGAGTTGGACCCGATTGGAAACACTGCACTGAAAGTCTCCCCCGCCCCCCCCCCCCCCCCACCTCCGGGTCCCCATCGGTGATCTCTGATGCCGCCCTGGCAGTGGGCTTGCATTTCACACGAATAAGCACACCTGCGCTCTCCCTCTCCCCAGACATCAAAACCTGGGTGCAGGACGGGCTCTGCTGGGCGGGGCCGAGGACCACGCTGCCTGCCTGGGGGTCAGGGTCGGGGGTCGGGATCCACACGAGGAGCGGTTTCTTCGGGACATTTTAGGAAGCCAGCGGAGTGACCGTTTGGAATTGACTGACAGAGGATGCGAAGAGTTTGACGTTCTGCTTGGGCGTAAGGTGGGAAGGCCAACCCCCCCCCCATCCCCTCCCCCTGCAAATTGGAGAAAGAGCCGGTTGGGAGTAGATGAGGAGCCCTGGCCGGTGTGAGGGCCCGCCGACGCAATGCCCGCGCGCCAGGAGTGTGTCAGAAGCGTCCTTGCCACCAGACAGGCCACGAGACACTCTCCTATTTGAGCGGAGACACAGAGACCGTGGCGGGCAGTGTGAGCCGGCTCACGCGTGACTCCCGTCGGGAACTCAAGCCCAGATCCTGGGCGGGTGGTCACCGCGGCTGAGCCGGTTTAAAAGACGGCGTCGCTGCCAGGCGGGGAGGGGGTGGGGGGAGGAGATATCTGAGCCTCGCCTTAGTGACACCCTCAGAACACAGCGCCGGCCAGATGGGCGCCGTGGCTCAAGGGTTGAGCGTCGACCCATGAACCAGGAGGTCACGGTTCGATTCCCGGTCAGGGCACAGGCCTGGGTTGCGGGCTCCATCCCCAGTAGGGGGCGTGCAGGAGGCAGCCGATCCACGATTCTCTCTCATCATGGATGTTTCTCTCTCTCTCCCTCTCCCTTCCTTTCTGAAATCAATTAAATATATACACTGAGTGGCCAGATTATGATCTCTAAATGAATAATAATCTGGCCACTCAGTGTCCATCCTATAGAATAAAAGGCTAATATGCAAATGGTCCCCTCGACCAGGAGTTCGACCAGCAGGCAGGCTGGCCAACCACCCATGTCCCCTCCCCCTGGCCAGGCTGGCCAGACCCCACCCATGCACACATTCATGCACCCAGCCTCTAATCTTATCTAATAAAAGAGTAATATGCAAATTGACCATCACCCCAAGACACAAGATGACTGCCCCCATGTGGACACAAGATGGCCACCACAAGATGGCCTGCCGGGAGGGCAGTTGTGGGCAGTTAGGGGTGACCAGGCCAGCAGAGGAGGGCAGTTAAAGGTGACCAGGCCTGCAGAGGAGGGCAGTTAGGGGTGACCAGGCTGGCAGGGGAGGGCAGTTAGGGGTGACCAGGTTGGCAGGGCAGGGCAGTTGGGGGCGACCAGGCCTGTAGGGGAGGGCAGTTGGGGTGACCAGGCCTGCAGGGGAGGGCAGTTGGGGGCAATCAGGCCTGCAGGGGAGGGCAGTTGGGGGAAACCAGGCCTGCAGGGGAGGGCAGTTTGGGGGGGACCAGGCCTGCAGGGAAAGGCAGTTAGGGGCAATCGGGTTGGCCGGGGAGCAGTTAGGCATCAATCAGGCTGGCAGGGGAGTGGTTAGGGGTGATCAGGCCTGCAGGGGAGGGCAGTTCGGGGGGGGGGGGACCCAGGCCTGCAGGGGAGGGCAGGTGGGGGGGGAGACCCAGGCCTGCAGGGGAGGGCAGTTGGGGTGACCAGGCCTGCAGGGGAGGGCAGTTGAGGGTGACCAGGCCTGCAGGGGAGGGCAGTTAGGGGCAGTCGGGTCAGCTGGGGAGCAGTTAGGCATCAATCAGGCTGGCAGGGGAGTGGTTAGGGGGTGATCAGGCAGAGGCAGGTGAGTGGTTGGGAGTCAGCAGTTCTGGATTGTGAGAGGGATGTCCAACAGCCCGGGTGGGATCGGGCCTAAACGGGCAGTTGGACATCCCTCAAAGGGTCCCAGATCGGAGAGGGTGCAGGCTGGGCTGAGGGACACCCCTTCCCCCCCCAACCCTCCCCCCCTCATGAATTTCGTGCACCGGGCCTCTAGTATATATATACGGAGTGGCCAGATTACTATGTGTTCAGAGTCATAATAATCTGGCTACTCAGGGTATATTTACACAAGAGTGCTGCATAAAACTTGTCACTGAATAATACCTCTCTCGTTAGGATTTAAGATATATATATATCACACAGTGCCGATGGTCGCCTCCGGGCTGCCAGCGGCGAGTGGCTGAAGGGTAGTTATTTTTGGAGCTAATTATAGCTGCTCGTAGAATAGAAAGACATGATCTCCGCCATCTTTTTTTTTTTTTTTTTTTTAATTCTAAAGAGAAATGAACTGATGTGAGAAAATCAAAAGCTTAGAATTCAGGTAGGAGGGTGCCCGTGAGTGACACAGTTAGCTAGTGAGTGATCAGGGACATTCTGATGTCGGGGATGAAGGAGCAGCGCGCCGCCCATCCGTGTGTTTTGATCTCTTCCTCCTCCTCCTTCCCCCTCTGCCAGTTCCCAGATGGTGAACAGCCTTCGAAGCAGTGTCAGCGCCACTGGATGTAAGAGGCGGGCGACCTCCTTGTCAATTTCAGACGATGAATCTCTGCGCCTCGAGAGCTCTGAGCCCCACACCCGCGGCTAATGAGGGAGAGCCGTCGCCCAGCCCGAACATCCCGGAGCGAAGGGTCGGCGTCAAGGCCACCCTGCACCAGTGCCCAGCTCTCCTATGAGATGCGCCCGCCTACCTCGAGAACACCCCCCACAGCAGCTTTGCAACAAAGTATCCAACAGGCAAAGCGAGTTATCAACATTGTTGCAAAAGCCGAGTTCCCAGGAATGAATCCTTTTGCTCGCGGCCAGGCCTCTCCCCAAGGGTGGGATGCTGGTGTGGATGGGTCTGACCCAAGCCCGCTGCCCTGCAGCGCGTCCCCAGCCAAGGCAAGTGCGGCCCCCAGATGCGGTGAGGGACGCAGTTCCCAGGAGCGGATTGTTGAAGAGGGTCGTGGGGTGAAGGCGAGGCTGGGAGCATCAGCAGGGGGGCTGTAACCGGAGGAGCCATGGCCCCGCGCTGCCTGTCGCTACTGGAGCCAATTCAGCGGAGACAGGGTGGAATCATAGGAGCGTTGATTCCCGTCCTCCTGGCAGCCGGGGAGAGCAGCAGGGCACCCACAGACATCTGCTTCGCACCCCCTATAAGCCAGCTGCTTGTATTGGGTAGAAGGACAAGGATTACAGGGGACGTAGGCAAAGGTGTGCCCAATGGGCATTCACAGGTAATGCGGGCTGGAGATTCGCAAAGGCCTGTGGGTAAGCAAAGGGCTGGCGGCTCTGGGGTCTGCAGCCAGGCTGGTCCTCTTTCCCTGCTGACAGGCAGCTCCCTGATGGGGAGGACGGGCCGCATTCCCTGTGAGCTCCCGGGGCCCCTGGGTACCTCCCGGCCAGGTGAGAAGGCGCCTCCTTTCATCGGAACGAAACGGTCACAGTGAACAGGGCAGGATTCCTATTTCTTACCGCTCTAGCTGGTCCCCAGTGGTCGTTTCTGCCCCTGTCAGGACCCACGGAAAGCCCCAGGGGAAAGGGAGATTAGCAATTAGAGGTGCAGACAGCTCCTCGGTCCCCGCCCCCGAACCCCACCCTCCCCCCCGCCCCCGAACCCCGCCATCCCCCCCGCACAGGGATGGGCCAGGGCCTCCGGACAGCGCCTCCTGCAGTCCTGAGAGGGAAGTAGCAACGCCGCCTGCTTTCATGAAGGACGCTTCTCCGTTTAACCGGGAATGGCCTCCTTGGCTCCCGGGCTCCGCTCAGCCCCGAGCTGGCAGTGGCTCCCTGACTGGGCAGGCTGGTCTGTGAGGCTTTTATTCTTCGCGCCTTTCATATGCAAATGAGCTCATTAGCTTGAAGGCTGCTGAGGTTCCTGCGGCTCCGTTTGTCAAGGAGAAGGTTTGGATAACACTGCGTTTTTTTCTTCTAAATGTATGATTATTGTTGCCATTATTTTTGCAGAGCTGAGGACTGGCGTGGGAAATTAGAAGTGATTACAGAGGCGGGGGAGGGGGGCGGGCAGCTGCACGTGCGAAGCTGGGGTGGCGCTGGCGCTGGCGGGTAATGGGCCCTTTGGCTTCAATGCAGTCGCCTCGCAGACGTGACACCTGGAGGCGAGCCGGGAGCGTTGCATTTTTGGTTGGCATCCTTTCTCCTCGGTTTGTTTTTTTTTTGTAAAAAATATTTTAATTGATTTCAGAGAAGAAGGGGTAGGGGGGGAGAGAGAGAGAGAGAGAAACATCCATGATGAGAGAGAATCATGGATCCGCTGCCACCTGCACGCCCCCTACTGGGGGTCCAGCGAGCAACCCGGGCGACCGGGAATGGAACGGTGACCTCCTGGTTCCTAGGTGGACGCTCAACCACTGTGCCACACCGGCCGGGCGTGCTGCCCCACCTCTGGCCTCAGGGGCCTCTCGATGGAGAGGAGACGCGCGTGGCCCGTGGGCAGCGGCAAAGGTGACAGAGGGTTCGACTCAGGTTTTGTCCGGCTGGGTCCCGGCTCCCGCCTGTCTCCTTGGTAAGCCCTCTGGATGGGAAGAGCCGGAGGTAGCGGTGGCATGGCCGGCGGTTCTGTCCTTGTCCCCCGAGGAAGCGGTGACGGTCACTAAATGCCCTGCCAGCGCTGGGCTGTGGTCCATAGTCTGACACGGAGTCTGGCTCGAAGCCTGGCTGAGCGAGACGCCCGGTGCCCGGTGCCCGGTGCCCGGCCACCCTCCGTCTTCGTGGCCCCGCGGCACACCTGCTGACTCTGCTGCGGTCCTGACATCTCCTGGAATAAAGCCGCCAACGGCCCGGGCGTGGCTCGCAACACAGGGCTGGTGAGGCGAGGCCCAGGCCCCCGGCCCCCAGGGCACCGGGTTAGGACTCATTTGCTGCAGAGCAGACACGCGACGGCTTCATGTTTCCCCCAAACGCCCTGGTGCTGATTCCCACATCAGAGCCGCTCCTTAAGGAGACTCGCTCGCTGTCCTGGGCCATGTTCTGGGAGGCCCTTCCGTTTTCCATCCTTCTTTAAAGTGCCCACGTGGTTCATGGGAGAGGGGGAGGTCCCCCCCCCCCCCCAAATCTGCCGGGAAGGTGAAATGCTAGCGATTCGGGAAACCCTGCGTGTGACTGTTCCCAGGTAGCGGGACTTGGGCGGAAAAGGGTGTTTTTGACATTTCCCCGCGGCTCCACAGCACCGGCGCCCACGTGGTCACACGGAGCAAGAATCTGAATGTAAACTAAAGGACCCGGATGTGAGAATTCCTTTCTTTTTCTAAAAAAAAAAAAAAACTTTTATGGATTTCAGAGAGGAAGGGGGGAGAGAGAGAGAGAGAGAGGGAGAGAGAGAGAAACATCCATGATGAGAGAGAATCACGGACCGGCTGCCTCCTGCACGCCCCCCACTGGGGATGGAGCCTGGAACCCGGGCCTGGGCCCTGACCGGGAATGGAACCCTGACCTCCTGGTTCCTAGGTGACGCTCAACCCCGGAGCCGCCCTGGCCGGGCCACTCCATCCTTTTCTTTCTGGCTTTATGGAGACATCACGGACAGGTTACAGTGTCCACGTTCAGCGCACACAGTGTAGCGAGCTGACACGCATGCACACGCTGCGGAATGATTCGCACCAGGAGCTTCAGAACCGTCCTTGGCCTCACACCGTCACACTGTGTGTTGTGATGCGGGCTCCGAAAATCTAGTCTCTCAGCAGCGTTCACACGCAACACGCTGGGTCCCTGGCGTGGCCCCCTGCCCGGGACGTCCCGGGAGGTGTGCCTGGAACGACAGGAAGTTTGCACCCTTGACCCCCTTCACCCACTCCCTCACCCCACCCCCTGCCTCCGGCTCCCGCCGATCTGTTCTGTTTCTAGGAGTTTGTTTTTTCCAGATTCCACAGGTAAGCGGGACGAGAAGGCCTGCCACCTGCCACAACCGGGTGACCCCCCGTCTTTCCTGTTCCTCTCCTCCTTTCCGCTGCCAATGACGTCAAGTCAGGTGCGTGGCTATGACGTAGGGGCAGCGTGGTATGACGTAGAGCACGTGGCTATGGCGTAGGATGGCGAGGTTATGACCTAAGTCACGTGATTATGACGTAGGAGCCACGTGGCTATGAGGGGAGCGTGGATGTGACGTAGGATCACGTGGGTATGACGCAGGACGGCAGCACAGATATGACGTAGAGCTGCGTAGAACTACTGACCTTTTAACCCTCATACGCTCGCGTTTCCGGTGCGGGGGCGCCTGACCAGCTGCCACAGAAACGAACGAGTTTAACTGTTTTGACTGAAAACGGGGCCCGTTTCAGGGCCCACGAGCCCGTCCACTTGCAACAATGTAGCTCCCGGCTTTGCGAGTTTTGAGCATGCAGCAACCGGCCCGGCAGTCCCCGGATGGACGAGTAGATGAGAAGCAGGTTTTTTAAAAGCTGGAAAGCGGATATAATTAGAAAGCTATTAACTTTCTCCCACTCCGGCATCGGGGAGTAGGTGAGCCACGGGGGGCCTGTCCTTCAAATAATTAAATTTCCAAATTAGCTCTGTGGGTTCGGAGCGCCCCGATTCAATCATTTTGTTAGGTTGGAGTGTGTAACGGTGAATGTTTGGAGGTCTGGTTCCTGCCCCCCTCCCCCACCCCCGTATTTTTGGGGGGGACTTCAAAGCAGCATCCAGGAATTAGGATGCCCCAGGCAGGCAGCTCTCCTCGGAGGCTGCAGTATTAATACTCCGATTTGCGGGGGGAGGCGGGGGGTGGGGAAATCGAGGCCCTGAGAGTTGAAGCTCCGAACAGCGCTGGGTTTGAACCCACGTTCCCAGCTCATTCTTGACGGCGTCCTGGTAAACGCACGCACACACGCAGGAGGACGGGAACGGAGGTGTGACGGAGCCCCGGGCATAGAGCCACAGCCAGCAGCGCTGAGGGGCTGAGGGCAGTGTGGCCCTGGACGTGTGCCCTGACCGGAATCGAACCCTGACCTCCCGGTTCATAGGTTGATGCTCAGCCCCTGAGCCCCGCCACCGGTCGGCACCACGGACCGTAATGAAGCCTTCATCCGGCTTGATGTTCACGGTCCTCCGCTTTCCCTCCGGGCCTGTCTCTCCGCGGGGCCGGCTAACCCGCGTTAGGTTTTAATTACGCAGCTGTCACTTGCTCGTTAGTCCTGGCGCCGTGGGATTGGAGCGGAGCCTGAGCTGGGCCCGACACGCTCCTGACAACGAGGGGACGCCACCAGCCGGTGCTGCGGAGAGGCCCCAGCCTGTGACGGGTGAACAGAGGCCGGTGCGGGGGTGGGTGGGGGGGTGTACGGGAGGGGGCCCACGGAGGTGCTGTCAGCCCTGGAGAGGGTGTGTGCAGAGCTCATGGCAATGGCGGGGGGGGGGGGCGCGGGCATCACAGGGTAGACATGGACCGCCCAGACCAAGTCCACATGGGTCCACGCTCCCATTTCTCCCAGCTTAGCAGGGCGTGCGGACTCTTAGGGCAGTCAGTGAGAGGGAGGGAGGGGGAAGGGGAGGGAGGGAAGGAAGGGGGATGGAGGGGGAGGGAAGAAGAGAGGGGAAAAGGGGAGGGAGGGAGGGAAGAGGGAGGGAGGGGGAGGAGGGAGCAGGGAGGGAGGGAAGGAAGGGGGAGGGAGGGAGGGGGAGGAAGAGAGGGGGAAAGGGGAGGGAGGGAGGGAAGAGGGAGGGAGGGGAGGAGGGAGCAGGGAGGGAGGGAAGGAAGGGGGAGGGAGGGGGAGGGAGGAAGAGAGGGGGAAAGGGGAGGGAGGGAGGGAAGGAAGGGGGAGGGAGGGGGAGGGAGGAAGAGAGGGGGAAAGGGGAGGGAGGGAAGGAAGAGGGAGGGAGGGGGAGGAGGGAGCAGGGAGGAAGGGAAGGAAGGGGGAGGGAGGGGGAGGGAGGAAGAGAGGGGGACAGGGGAGGGAGGGAGGGAAGGAAGGGGGAGGGAGGGAGGGGGAGGACCCATATGAAGGAGGCCCGGGTTCTTCCACGCTTGGTGTTTCTTGGACAGCCGATTTGATCCAAGAAAGACGGAGCCGGCCTGGTCACAGGGCTGCCACCCCGGGGGAGTCTTGGACCTACGTCCTTCGCTGTGGCCTAAGGTGTGTGTGGTCCTCGTGGGGCATCAAATACTCCCCGACTACTGACCCGGGCCCCACGCACAGGGTTCTCCCGTGTCCTCCGCTGGGAGAGGGAGGCCAGCGGGGAGTGACACAGGCCAGGCCGGCTTCTCCGTGCTGTCGCCTCCCGTGAAAGAGGCAGAGCGCCCACGGAGAGGCGCCAGGTTCCTGGGCTCACCTGTCATCCGAGTCCATTTGTACGAAATGTCCAGAGCAGGCGACTTCGACAGGGAGGGCACGAGCGGCTGCCCAGGGCGTGTGGGGGTCACGGGAGAGACTGCTGGTGGTATGGGTTTTCTTTGGGGCACCATGAAGATTCTAAAACATGGGCGTGACTCGGGAACAGGTGCAAAACTGCTGAACTTTGAAGTATTGGGATGGGGTGAATCGCATGATGTATGGATACATAATCCTATGTAATGAAGATGTGACATGCAGATGGTCGTTACACCGTGAAGCGTTAACGATTGACCGCGTAACAACCGGATGGCGGATCAGCAGGAGGGTGGGACAGCGAGCTGCAGAAGGGGGCAGCAGAGAGCTACAGGAGGGGGCAGGGCAGCAAGCTATGAGGGGGGCCAAGGGGAGGGGGGCGGGGGAGCTACAGGAGGGTGGGGCAGTGGGCGGAGCTACTGGAGGGCGGGGGCAGTGGGCGGAGCTACTGGAAGGCCGCGGTTAGCTACGGGCGAGCTGCCGGTGGGTGGATTCGTGCGCAGGGCTCTCAGTACCTCCATAAGAAAGACGGGCTTACCATGAAAAGGAAGCACTGCATCCGGTCCGAGCAATTGCGATGGCGAAGCCGCGGCTCAGGCAGTGGGGGTGTCGCCCCGTGTCCGCAAAAGGTCTCTGGTTCGACCTCCCCGTCAGGGCGCAGGCCCGGGTTTCAGGCTCCATCCCCAGGAAGGGGGGTACAGGAGGCAGCCGGTCCACCGTCCGCTCTCACGTCCAAGTTCTGCTCTCCCTCCCTCTCTCTCTCTCTCTCTCTCTCTCTCTCTCTCTCTCTCCCCCCCCCCCCCCTCTCTCTCAAAATCCATAAAACCATCTCACCACAAAACAGGGATCCCAGGACGATCCAGAAGGCAGCGTACTGGACACCAACGCTTTATTCCGCCCACGCCGGTGCTCCCCTTACGTGTTCGGTCCGAGTGAGAATGTCGCGAAAGACGGCGGAGACGCCGTGGGTGCCCTGGGCCCCGGGGCGGCTTCTGCGTTTGCCACCACCCTGACCTGGAACGGTGCAAACCAAAACGGGACGGGGGGGGGGGGGGGAGGGGGCGGGGCGGGGGCAGGGCGGGAAATGTGATCGGCGTCCGTGTTCAGCACCTCCCGTGACTAAAGCTGTGATGACTTCTCCGGGAACGAAGATCCTCGGGTGCAGACAGAACCTCGTGGCAACGAGGACGGGGGAGAGCGAGGATGGAGTGAAAGATGCTCATCTTTTATTAATCGCATGCATTTTTCATAAGCAGGCTGTTTTTACTAGCTCAGGCGCGGGACACACACACACACACACACACACACCCCGCACCAAGCACCACCACTGTTCCACAGCACGGTGGAAATGATCGGCGTGTGACGATTCCACGCTGTTTCCCAAACCTCTCCATTTGCAGGGGCTCGGGTGAGCCCCGCGCGCGCCCCTGGGCGGCGCCTTCACTTCCCACCGCAGACCGTCTGCGGGTGGTTGCCACCCACCAGTGGCTCGCACGCGCCTGTGACCTGTCCCTGGCCCCCGCCTGCTGACCCCTACGTCCCCCTGGCTGTCCGGAGCGGGAAGCCGGCAAAGAGCCGCGGCGCTGGGCACTGGCCGCCAGGCTCCGGGGGCGTGCGCGGGCTCCCACCTCCAAATGACACCACGCGAGCAAAAGCTTCTCTCCCTTGGAGGCCTGGGGACGAGAAGAGGTAGGTGGAACGCTGAGCGGACACGGGAACGCTTCCGCTACCTTTGACCTCACACACGCGGCTTGATGGCCCCCACAGACAGAGGCCCTGAGGGGGCGAAGCGAGGACTCTGCAAGGAGCCACCGGTCAGAGACGGAGCCAAGACCCAAGCCACGCCTATCAGACTCTGAAACCCGTTCTCTTCCCGCCCCGGCGCTGCGTCTGTTTGTAGGTCGGAAACGGGCTTTCCCAGGCGGGCACAGCCTTCTTTCTGCAGCATTGGCCTCGGTTGTGTGGGACGCGAAGATGCCGCCACGTGAGGGGCCCGCTTTGTGAAATACTAATCTCTCTATAGAAAAGGCTAATATGCAAATTGTCCGTTCCGGAGAGAGGGAGTCCCATGCCTTGCTATGACATGTGCTGACCACCAGGGGGCAGTTGGCGGGATGCTGAGGGGGGGTGCGAGGGAAGGAGGAGGCGAGGAGGCTGGGAGGCCAGGCCTAGGGACCCTTCCCTGCACGGATTTCGTGCGCAAGGCCTCGCGTACAAAATGTACGTGGGAAACAGGCCTGGACGTGGCTCTTAGGGTGAAGCCAGGTTGCACATGTTAGAAGGCTGACAGATATCCCCAGGTTCCCGGGGAGGAACAGCCGTGGGTGCACGGGCCGCGCACCGGGCGCCGGCTTGCAGAAGGTTCAGGGAGGGCTTATGTACGTGACACAGCGTCTGAAATACGCCTTTCCCGTAACGATAGCAAAACCGGGCCTTCCGCCCACATTTGTATTATCGAGGGCTACCACGCCTGATGCTCGGGACGCCTCTCCTGTCTGCTGTGCTGATTGACGTTTTCCGATCAAATCGATTTCGTGCCATTTTCATCCGAGGAGGGAAAAAATAAAGCGACGCCGGAGGATGCAGGAGGCCGCGCCGGCGCGAACGGTCCTGCGAGGGAGACGGCCCGTGAGGGTCCGGGCACCACAGGCCGGGCTGGGCGGCCAAGGACCCCAGGTGGCCTCCGGGCGCAGCAGGCGTGGGGAACCCCGTGCGGGAGGGCACCCCACGGGGAGCGCATAGGGGCTGCGTCTAGTTTCAGATGCCCACACGACTTGGGGGGCTCATCACCTCACCACCGTCAACTCGGGGCTCCAGGTGTCCCTGCTGGCGTCTCCCCGGCCCCCTCCCGCCTGCCCCCGCGCACCGGGGCCCTTTCGTCCCGGCGACAGGAGTGAACATGCAGACACGTGACATTCAGGAGACTTCCTCTAACTCACACCCCCACGCTGTTCTCCCCGGAGCGCTGGCTCTGTGGAGCGTTTACACTGTCTGTTATGAGCCTCCCAGCTGCCTTGGACTTGTTTACTTTTTAAAAAATTGAGATTTTTAGACAGAGAGGAAGGGAGAGGGAGGGAAAAAGAAACATCATTTATCGGCTGTGTCCCGCACACCCCACCCTGGGGATGGAGCCCGCACCCCGGGCCTGTGCCCTGACCGGGAATCGAACCCTGACCTCCTGGCTCCTAGGTCGACCCTCCACCACGGAGCCACACCAGCAGGGCAAGGACGTGCTTACTTTTCGTGGGCACGGATTCTGGGTTTTCTTGGGGGGCAAGAAGCCAGACATGCCCCCCGTGCTTGGCTAGACACACGAGTGCAAGGAAGGTGGGGACACGCACACCTGGTGTGCTAGCCCGTGTCCTCCGGCCCAGGGGTGCCGTGTGACTGCAGCCGGCCCCCCTGCTGTGTTTCCTTGCCCCCCCACCCCCAGGCCCCCAGTCTGCGGGCCTCGGGCGGCTCCCCCGGCAGGAGCCCGGCAGGTGTGGTGGAGAGGAGAGTCAGCCACGACGGAGGAGACCAAGATCCCTCCCCGAGAGAAGACGGTGAAATTAGACAGGCGTCTCCCTCCCTCGTGTGCGCAATATTCATTTAAATGTTTACTTAGCGCAAATACATGCTAATGAATTTCCCGTGAAATTAAGTCAACTCATCGAACCACGTTGCCGAGATCTGAGATCTGCAATGGGAGACGAACGCCAGGAGCCACCGGTTAATTCCCGCGTCTGACTCGCGAGCCCCGGAGAACGGCCTGTGCGAGGGAGCGGCTCTCTCTCCCAGGACAGAGCCCTTTAGGGCGTGTGGGGCGCCCTCACGTTCCCAGCCGAGGGTGGGCACAGCTGGGCCACCACCCCCATCGTGCACGTGGGCGGGGTGGGGGGCGGGGGGGAGGCGGGCTCAGAGAAGCCAGGACCCATGGGCACCCTCAGCAGGAAGTTGAAATGACTCGGGGAGTAAGGGGGGTGGGGTGGGGGGGGGCAGAGCCACCCTCGCCACCCCCAAATGGAAACACACCAGGGACCTGTCCGTCGCCATTTGCCAATGGCTCTCAGCTCTGTTCAGAGCCTCAGAAAGCTGACGTTGCCCGGCCGGTGAGGCTCCGTGGTTGAGCATCGACCTAGGAACCAGGAGGTCACAGTTCCATTCCCGGTCAGGGCACAGGCCCGGGTTGTGGGCTGGATCCCCAGTAGGGGGCGTGCAGGAGGCAGCCAATCCATGATTCTCTCATCCTTGATGTTTCTCTCTCTCTCCTCTCCCTTCCTCTCTGAAATCAATTAAAAAAAAATAAAGTTGACCTTTATCTTCTGGCTTCCGGGGGAATTGGCCAATGGGAAGCACCTGCCGGATCCCGGGGAGTGGGAGGAGAGACGTCCAGGGCGGCTCTTCCCTGCCCGTCTCTGATTTTGGGGCCAGGACCCAACGAGGCCCTCCCAGGGCTCGACCGCACACACCGGGTGGCTATTTCCTGGAGCAGCGTGCGTCTCACCGCGTACATGATACGCTAAGAAAGACTTCGTCTGCATGTTGACGTCACAGGACAACGACATTCCCCCGTGATAATTTACCCCACGTCAGACGGAACTGCTGAAAACCGTTAGTTTTCACTAGTCATCTCAGTCGGAGTTCTTCTCTATCTCTACGCAAAGGTTGGGTTCCTTTGCCTGCTTCACTTTGTTCCATACCGTGAGATTGCCTAGTTCATGAAGTTAAGACTGATGAAGTTCGGCGGCAAGAGTGGGACTTAAAGAAAAACACATTTTCATTGATGTCAGAGAAGAAGGGAGAGAGAGAATCACGGATCGGCTGCCTCCTGCACGCCCCCTGCTGGGGATGGAGCCTGCCACCCAGACATGTGCCCTCCGTGGGGAATCGAACCCTGGACCCTTCAGTCTGCGGGTCCAACACTCTACCCGCTTAGCCACACCAGCTAGGGCAGTAGTGAGCTGTTTTAATATCTGCCCAGCAACATAAACACGCATCGATCCCTTTGGAACCAATCACACTTACATTTGAGAATAATCAATAGGGGCGAGTCGGGTTCCCAGCTTCGTGCCTGGCCGCCCACAGCCCGCCCTGCCCCCCACCCCCCCCCCCCGCCCCCGCCTCCCCCGCACCCCCTCCCCTCCGCCTGCCCCGGCTCCATCGGCTGTCTGAGTTTCCACTGTAATTTTACGTCCGCTCTGGGAGGGCAGCTGATCATGCAAATGGGTCCTAATTGTGTGTTTCCCTCTCGCTGCTGCTTAATGAGGAATTAGGGAAACAATTTGGTTCACGCCTGCCGAGCGAGACCAGACCGGGTGGCGCTGGGGAAGCTCTCAGCCTATTTTTAACTTGCGAGTCGCAGATCAGCGCCCACGTGGGCACGGGGCCGTCTGTCTCCAGGGCTCAGGGACATGGGCTCTCCCCGGGCATTGGGGTTCCGGAAGCGACCGGGAGGCCGGAGACGTCCTGGGACTTGGGTTGTGACCTGATGTTTTTTTTTCTCTCTCTCTCTCTCCACCTCTCCCTTCTTCTCTGAAATCAATTAAAAAAAAAAAAGCCGTAGCCGGTTTGGCTCAGTGGATAGAGCGTCGGTCTGGAAGGTGTGCAGGAGGCAGCTGCTTGATGTTTCTCTCTCATCGATGTTTCTAACTCTCTCTCCCTCTCCCTTCCTCTCTGTAAAAAAATAAAATAAAAATATAAAAAAAGATATATATTAAAAAAAAAAGTTGACCTTTATCTTATGGCTGTGTCCCCACACCCCAACGTCTGTGGTTGACGCTCGGGCTGGGCGACCCCATTGGCTTTGGGCTGTGAGATGCACTCTGTGGCTTGTTTGTTTGTTTTTTTTTCTTGTTTATTCCACGTCATCTCCTCCTTTCAGCCCAACCCTCCTGACCCCAGGGCCCTTCCTCGGAGCTGATTGGGGAGAGCAGGCTGAGGGCCGCGTGAGGGGCAGCCGGGCTCGCCTAATGGGTGGCTTGCCCGAGAAATCCTGGTTTGTATCAGGCGAGCCCACACTTTGATTCAGTTGCCTCAATGCAAGCAAGTTGCCTCGTTGGGAAAGCAAAAATATATACACGGCTAAACAAATGGAGAGAGAGGGGGAGAGAGAAGGTAGCTGGTGGGAGGTACATTGTATCTGGCCGTCAACGTGCATGAGGATTCTATGCCTGTAGCTTAGAGAAGCCTTTTTTTAAAAAATATGTTTTTATTCAAGTCAGAGAGGAAGGAGAGGGAGGGAGAGAGAGAAACATCAGTGATGAGAGAGAATCATGGATCCGCTGCCTCCCGCACGCCCCCTGCTGGGGACCGAGCGGACGGTGACCTCCTGGTTCCCAGGTTGAAGTCCAGGCGGGCTAAGTCTCGTTTTGCAGGAAGTCCTGGCTCGCCAGCGCGCACTCCGGCGCCCTGTGTGGGAATCGAGCCCCATTTCCGGTTTCCCGTTCCATCTCTTTGCTGTAAACGCGGACGTTTGTCATTTAATGCTGCACGCGAGCTGCTCTGCAGGCACCGATATGAGCCGCCGCTCGGCCGTTTGCTTCTGCGCCACCGGGACTGAGGACCGAGGCTCCCTCCGTTCACCGGGGCTCCTGGCGGCGCCTCTCCCCTGCCTTGCGCCCGTCCTCACATATTTCTTGCATCGATGTGACTCCGTGTATGTTTTCTTTCCAGGGCTAATGGGCTATTACTCGACACTCCCATCCGTTTCCTGCTTCTCTCCGATCGAGACCCTGATGTATTTACATGGGCGCAATCGTATATTTTCTCGACTAACCTCTTTCCTATCACTTTGCGGCAAATGCGCTATAAAACTCGCTCCGACACTCCTGCAAACGTCCCGCATGACACAGGGATGTTTTATACTCGGATGTTCCTTTAAACGCTGGCACGCAAAGTGCTTGCTGCCTCACAGGGACGGCGAGCGGGGGACCCGCGCCAGCACCGGCGGCACACACAGGCCTCCTTGCACGAGACGTCTCATTTCACTTCCTGAGCGTGTGTTTGGCTTCCCAGATCCATCCTCTCACCAGCTCGGACCAGGAAAGCTGCCCAGGCTTTGGGTAAAATGGGTTTCTAAGAGAGAAAACAGCTCCTACCGGGCCCCTTACTGGTGTGTTTTGAGGATTAAGCACAGTAACACGAGCCCAGCTTGTAGCACGAGGCTCCCACGGACAATATGAGGAGCTGTCTTCATTATGAAGTGTGTGCGCTCATCAAAGAGGGGGGAATTTCCAACTCTTTATAAGCAAAGATGTCAGAGCTCCCACCAATCAGAGGGCACTGGCTGTGAGCTCCCACCAATCAGGGGGCACTGGCTGTGAGCTCCCACCAATGAGAGGGCACTGGCTGTGAGCTCCCACCAATCAGGGGGCACTGGCTGTGAGCTCCAACCAATCAGTGGGCACTGGCTGTGAGCTCCCACCAATTAGTGGGCACTGGCTGTGAGCTCCAACCAATCAGTGGGCACTGGCTGTGAGCTCCAACCAATCAGTGGGCACTGGCTATGAGCTCCAACCAATTAGTGGACACTGTCTGTGAGCTCTGGCCAATCAGTGGGCACTGACTGTGAGCTCTGACCAATCAGAGGGCACCAGCTGTGAGCTCCGACCAATCAGGGGGCACTGGCTATGAGTTCCAACCAATCAGGGGGCACTGGCTATGAGCTCCAACCAATCAGTGGGCACCAGCTGTGAACTCTGACCAATCAGTTTCTCTCTCTCTCTGTCTCGCCCCCTCCCTCTCACTCTCTCTAAAACTCAATGGGGAAAACATCTTCAGGTGAGAATTAACAACAAAAACCACACCAAACAAAGAAACCAAATACTCTGGTGAGAAAGAGGCGGGAAGATGAAGGATGAGCCGGGCTCCTGCCCGTGTGGCCACTGCCCACCTGCTGCCCTCGTCCAGGGGTGTCCTACCTGCATTCACTACGCCAAGTCCCTTCTCATCACCGACCGAGGGGCTGCCCACTCGTTCCCTCACCATCTCGGGGTCTCAGGGGCAAAAGGTCAGACTATGTGTGCGATCCATGGGATTGGCTTAGAAACCTCAACATGTTTTAAAGAGTCAGCTGCAAGCCCGGCCGGCATGGCTCAGGGGTGGAGCCTCGACCTGGGAGCCAGGAGGTCAGGGTTCGATTCCCGGTCAGGGCACAGGCCCGGGTTGCGGGCTCGATCCCCAGTGGGGGGTGTGCAGGAGGCAGCCGACCCGTGATTCTCTCTCCTCATGGATGTTTTTCTCTCTCTCTATCCCTCTCCCCTCCTCTCTCTGAGATCATTAAAAAAAAAATATATATATATATATATATTTTAAAAGGAGTAAGACGCGATACCATGATAAGGACTTGCATGCGGTCATCTGATCCCTGACGGCCGGCCTGCGTGGGCCCCGGGTTTGCAGCTGAGGCGAGAGGGATGCTTAGCATTTGGCTGCTGGCAGCGGCCGGTGAGCTCACGGGGCCCTGAGAGGGTTCTCCGCCCGGCGACAGGCTTCTCCCAGGTTCTGGCAGGAATCGCTCTAACGAGCAATGAAGGCTCATCCCGTAATTAAAGGCGGACACCCTCGGGGGAAGTGACGGTGCCTTCATTCATTTGGAGTCTGGTGAGAGCTGCTGGGCTCCGTCCAGAATACAGAAAGAGGATCAAGGAGAGCTAGGAGGAAAGAGAGAAAGAGAGCAGCCCATCACCGGGGCCCATCTCCTCCGTTTCTCCAGAACCGCTCCCCCCCACCCTGCCAAGCACCGTGACCTCTGGCTGAGGAGGCAGCCGCGTGCCCAGGTGAGGACAGTCCCGTTCTCTCCCCACGGGGGCGGGGCTTGGAGAGGGAGGCGGGGCTTGGAGAGGGAGGCAGTGGCTGAGGCAGTGACCAGCCGGGACTCAGTCCATCCTGGGAGGACCAGGCAGCCACCCTGGGGTGTCCCTGCAGGCTGTTCAGAGTCCCCAGGTGAGAGGCAGCCACACCCAAGCAGCTGGGCCTCTGGGGAGAGGTGAACGGGTGCGAGAAGCAAGACCGTTTCCTGTTTGTCAGATGTCTGCCAGGGGCATGGCCACATCTGGCCACCAGGTGGGGCCGATGGGCTGCCGTCTTTGTTACCAGGTGGTGACTGACTGCTACAGTGTCCTGAGACGTCGCAACTAAAATGGGCCACATCCCGCCCGGCCGGCGTGGCTCTGGGGTTGAGCATCGACCTAGGAACCAGGAGGTCAGGGTTCGATACCAGGTCAGGGCACAGGTCCGGGTTGTGGGCTCGATCCCCAGCGTGGGGCGAGCAGAAGGCAGCCGGTCCAGGATTCTCTCTCATCATGGATGCTTCTCTCTCTCCCCTCTCTCTTCTTGGAAATCAATAAAGACATGTTTTTCTTTGTTTTTTAAAAAGAAATACTTTTCGCCTCCGGAGCAGCGCCGGAGGGGAGTGGCAGGTGAGGCGCAGGCTCAGGGTCTGCGTAGCTGAGGGCGGAGCGGGCGGACCCTGGTCCTCAGACAGGTGTGAGGAGCAACCTCGAGGGCCACGCCGGGTTACCTGTGTCTGCCTCCCCCTGCTCCGCCTCCCCTCTGCCCACGGGCTTCCTCTGCAGCGCGGGCAGGAGACGCGGCGTGAATATCAGGGTCCCGCCCGGCCAGCTCTCTCTTCGGGGGGCTGCCCTGTTCCCGTTGCTTCTCTGGGGATGACCTGAACCCCACGGGACGCTCCCGGGTCTGTAGGAAACCTCAGCCACGGCGAAGAGGGTGGGGCCCCCACGCGGGCCCTGGCCGGGGGCGCGCAGGGTGGCGTCCGTCCCTGACACCGTGGCCCGGACACCCCAGGGGCCGGCCCTTTGGGGGTTAAGCTTCGATCCAATTTGACATCCTATTACAGCCACGCTTGGCTACACACACAATTGTACCACAATCAACGGGCCCCATTGCCGCTAACAAGTCCGATGACGGCCCCTGCATGTCACCCCGTGCGCGGCGGGACTGCGGGAGGCCAGCGGGCGAGGCTGGCAGACCCGTTTCCGTCTCTGACGGCAGGTTACCCTGGGGGGCGGGGTGGGGCGGGGGGCAGCGTCCTCCTAGACGCCCTGGAGGAGGGGGGACGCTCCTCGCCAGCTCTGCCTGGGGGTGGCCGAGGCGCAGACCTTGTGAGAGGTCAGCACAGCCCAGCTGACCGACATGCCGGGCCTCACACGGGCGCTGTTCTTCCTGCGTGTGGGTGGGCGGCGAGAACCCTGAAGACCCGCCCCCTTTACCCACCGGCGGGGCTCCGGGGCGGAGCGTCGACCTAGGAACCAGGAGGTCCCGGTTCGATTCCCGGTCAGGGCCCAGGCTGGGGTTGCAGGCTCCGTCCCCAGCGGGGGGCGGGCAGGAGGCAGCCGGTCCGTGATTCTCTGTCATCAAGGACCCCAGGTCCCAGCGAGGACTCACCTTGCAAAACGGAAACACTGCGCTCCACCTCCCCTCCCCCCAGCCCCCCAGCACCGTTCTGCCCTCCAGTTCCGAGCCGGGCTATTTCAGGTTCTGATGAAAGACCATCGCACGGGCCCTGGCCGGTGCGGCTCAGTGGACAGAGCGTGAGCCTGCGGACCGAAGGGTCCCGGGTTCGATTCCGGTCAAAGGCACGGACCCCGGTTGCAGGCTCCTCCCCAGCCCGGGCCCTGGTCGGGGCGCGTGCAGGAGGCCACCCGTCAGTGTGTCTCTCTCACATCGATGTTTCTCTCTGCCTCTCCCTCTCCCTTCCGCGCTCCCTGAAATCCACGGGAAACCACCCTCGGGCGAGGATGAATAACAACAACAAGACCTAAACATGCACACACGGCAACACCCGGGAGAGCCTGTAGAAACAGGAGTCGACAGCGTTTTCTTAAGAGAAATGGAACTCGGCTCTCCCAGGCGACCGGGTCCCCGAGAATGGCCGCCGTCTGCCCGGTCACGCTCCGTGGCCGTTGCCGATGGCTCCGGCTGCTGCGGTGTGACCACGGTCCTCGGTGATGCCGGCGTGGTGGCCCCACCCCCACTTGAGGGACCTGGTGAAACGGCAGGGTCTTGGCCATGCCCCTCGATGAGGTCACCGTTGTTCCGGATTCCCCGGTGACGGCCGCTCACATTGCGGGTGGATCAGGCGTTGATGGCCGCGCCTGCGTTAGTGCAAGCTCCCCGCACAGTGACGGCTCCCGCCCGGAACATCAGTCAGCTCGAGGAAGTGCGTGTTCAGTCTCATTAGCTGCGGGGAGGGAGGGCTCTGCTTCTCCCTGTCACTCAGGCTCTGGGCTGTGTGTCTGTGACCACGCCCCCCCAGCGTCTCGGGGACACGGCGGGCCCCTTGCCTGTGGCCAGCGGAGGAGGGCGGAGAGCAGCATGAGGTTCCCGCGGGAGGATGTGAAGAGCCGCACCTGGAAGTGCCATGTAGGAATCTTGCTCTTATTGCATTAAGCAGGACTGTCACATGCCCGACTCACTGCCGTGGAGGCTGGGAGGGGGAGGCCGGGAGTGGAGGTGGGGAGTGGAGGCTGGGAGTAAAGGCTGGGAGTGGAGGCTTAGAGGGGAGGTAGAGGGGGGAGGTAGAGAGGGGAGGCAGAGGGGGGAGGTAGAGAGGGGAGGCAGAGGGGGGAGGTAGAAAAGGGAGGTAGAGGGGGGAGGTGGAGGGGGGAGGTGGAGAGGGGAGGTAGTGAGGGGAGGTAGAGGGGGGAGGTGGGGAGGGGAGGTAGAGGGGGGAGGTAGAGAGGGAAGGCAGAGGGGGGGAGGCAGAGGGGGGAGGCAGAGGGGGGAGGTAGAGGGGGGAGGTGGAAGGGGGAGGTGGAGAGGGGAGGTAGTGAGGGGAGGTAGAGGGGGGAGGTAGAGAGGGGAGGCGGAGGGGGGAGGCGGAGGGGGGAGGCGGAGGGGGGAGGCGGAGAGGGGAGGTAGTGAGGGGAGGCAGAGGGGGGAGGCAGAGGGGGGAGGTAGAGGGGAGGCAGAGGGGGGAGGTAGAGAAGGGAGGTAGAGGGGGGAGGTAGAGGGGGGAGGTAAAGAGGGGAGGCGGAGGGAGGAGGTAGAGAGGGGAGGCAGAGGGGGGAGGTAGAGGGGAGGCAGAGGGGGGAGGTAGAGAGGGGGAGGTAAAGAGGGGAGGCGGAGGGAGGAGGTAGAGAGGGGAGGTAAAGAGGGGAGGCGGAGGGAGGAGGTAGAGAGGGGAGGCAGAGGGGGGAGGTAGAGAAGGGAGGTGGAGGGGGGGAGGTAGGGAGGGGAGGTAGGGAGGGGAGGCAGAGGGGGGAGGCAGAGGGGGGAGGTAGAGAAGGGAGGCAGAGGGGAGGAGGCAGAGAAGGGAGGTAGAGGGGGGAGGCAGAGGGGGGAGGTAGAGAAGGGAGGTAGGGAGGGGAGGCAGAGGGGGGAGGCAGAGAAGGGAGGCAGAGGGGGGGAGGCAGAGAAGGGAGGTAGAGGGGGGAGGCAGAGGGGGGAGGTAGAGGGGGGAGGCAGAGGGGGGAGGCAGAGGGGGGAGGTAGAGGGGGGAGGTAGGGAGGGGGGGTAGGGAGGGGGTGGCATTGGGGAACCCATCGCCTGCCTGCATGCCGGCTGCACACTTGTGTCAGTGGCAGGAGGCGAGGCGTGGGGAAGGCCAGGCGTCACTCCCACATTCTCGCTGACGACGGAGTCGCGGAGCGTCACACACTGCTGTCTGAGAACCTCACGTTGCAGACAACACGCTGCAGAACGCACGCGCTTCCTTCCTCTTCTGCCCCGACGACAGCTAGTCATTCATTTCTTATTCCGGACACTTCCCGGCTTTGGTGCTTTCTAGCTGCCAATAAAATTTATGCCAATAAAATCCATAACAATTCAGCCCCGAGGGCTCATGATGGCAAAGTCAATTTCTTTCCCGCCGGTAGGGACGGTTTGTATATCGAGCTTTTATGTGTTTGTTTATTTTTAAATATATCTGTATTGATTTCAGAGAGGAAGGGCGGGGGGGGGGAGAGAGAGAGAGAGAGAGAGAGAGAGAGAGAGAGAGAGAGAGAAACATCCATGATGAGAAAGAAACATGGACAGCTGCCTCTTGCACATACTGGGGATGTGCCCGCAACCAAGGTACGTGCCCTTGACCGGAATCGAACCTGGGACCCTTTGGTCCACAGGCCGGCGCTCTATCCACTGAGCCACACTGGCCAGGGTGCTGCCTCCCTCCTTTCCCTCCCTTCTCCTTCTCTCCTGCCTCCTCCCTTCCGCTCTCTCTGCCTCCGCATGCACCCGAGTACTTTTTATGAACAAAGGAGAAGGAATAAAGGATGAAAGGAAGGAACGCCCGGTTGGCTGCAGCTCAGGCGCTGCTCGCCTCGCGTTTCACTCCCCTGCGCTTTCCTCTCCCCCCAGGGCACCCTTTCCCTTTATTGTCTTGGGAGTCGCCTTGGGTAACTTCCCGGGAAGCTAAACCTTGGTTTTAATTGTGCGCTGATTGCTCAGCACCTCCCTCCGAGAGAGGAGTTAAGTGGATGAGGAGCCTCACGTTCACCTACGTGGAGTGTGCGTGGGGGGAGGGGCCAGGGCCTTGTCCCCAGGATGCAGGAGGAGCCAGACACCCCGACGGCCTTGCTGCCAGCTGCTTGTGTGAGCCCTCGGGCTGGACGGCAATGGGCTGCTCGTGTGGATGGTTATGTTTGAAACTAGAGGCCCGGTGCACAAAGATTCGTGGGAGAACGGGCCTTCCTTCCCCCGGCTGCCGGCACCGCCTTCCCTCTGGCGGAGCCGCCTTTCCACCTTCCCACGCTGCCCAGAGGCCTGGAGTGGCTGGGGCGGTGCAGAACCCCTGCGTGGTTGCCATGGCGATGACCCAAGCCTCCTGCCCGCCCCAGCTGCTGGGCGCCTGTGTATGCAAATTAAGCTGCCATCTTTGTTGGGTTAATTTGCATACTCACTCTGATTGGCTGTGGGCGTAGCGGAGGCACGGTCCATTTACATGTCTGTCAATCATTAGGTGAGGTTAGTGTAGATTGATTTTGAGAGAGAGAGGAAGGGAGAGAGAGAGAGAGAAACATCAGTGTGAGAGGGCAACATCGATCGGTTGCCTCCAGTATGCCCCCCCACCTGGCCTGGAGCCCGTAACCCGGGCATGTACCTCGACTGGGAATCGAACCCACAGCCCTTCGACACATAGGATGACGCGTAACCAACCGAGTCACACTGGCCAGGGCTGGGTTCCTTTATTTTATTTTATTTATTTTATTTTATTTTATTTTATTTTATTTTATTTTATTTTATTTTATTTTATTTTATTTTATTTTATTTTTAATGCTATTGCAAGTTGTTTTATGAATGGGCTGCGGGAAAAACCCTAACACAAGGACACAACCCGAACACCGTCTCAGGTCAAGGCGTTTCCCTTCACACAGGCAGCCCCTGGTCCCTGGCCCCCAGCGTTCCTTTTTCTGGTGCTGCTGCTCAAGACACTTTCGTTTTTAATCGCAGTTGACATTCAATATTCTATTAAGCATCTCGTGGAGGAAGTTGCCAGCTCGGCTGACAACTTTTCTTGGTTTTCGAAGCAGCAAGTAATGACACAGAACGCGAGATGGTGTTTTGCCATTTGCGGGGGAGGAGGGGGGAGGGGGCGTCTTTCCAGTGACGTCAGGTCTCCCGGCCGCCTCTGGCTGCCTCGCTCCCCGCCTGGCCACCCCATGAAGCTCATGGGCACCCAATCAACTGCTAAGCCAGCCTTGGGTGCCAGCGGCCGCTGGTGGAGAACCCATGGGTGGTGGGCACGCAGCCAGGAGGAGCTGGCTCTCACGTCGAGGCGAGAGCATTCCAAAGTGGCCGGCGGGAGCCAAGTGTGTGCTTCTGTTCAGCTGTGTCAGGCGCTTCCCCAGCTCCCTGCACCGGGACGCAGAGCTTGGAAGGTGAGCTAATGCCGCCCGCCCGCCGCCTGTGCCAACTTCTCCCTCCCCTAAACCGCGGGGGAGGGGGCTTCAAGGTAGAGATAGCTGGGCCCTGCCGGCGTGGCTCCATGGCTGAGCATCGACCTTGGAACCGGGAGGTCGTGAGTTCGATTCCCGGTCAAGGGCACAGGCCCAGGCTATGGGCTCCGTCCCCAGTGTGGGGCGTGCAGGAGGCCGCCGGTCCAAGATGCTCATCATGGATGCTTCTGTCTCTCTCTCCCTCTCTGAAGTCAATACAAATATATATATTTTAAAAAGAGCTGGTGAGTCTTTTATTCTTCCTGCTGTTATTCGGGCGGGAAGACGGGCGCTACCTCCTCACTGTCCATTCACCAGCGCCTGTTGGTCGTGATACCAAAAACCGTTTGGCGGATTAATTGAAAGTCTGGCTGAGTGTGCCGGCGGATCCGGCCAGCGGCTGTGGAAGAGCCCTCTGCACAGCGAATGGTGACCAATGAAGCTGATGGCGCGAGAAATACCGCGCTGGCAGCCGGCGGGAAAAATCACCAGCCACAGCCTCTCTTGCGGGGGGGGGGGGGGGGGGGGGAGGGGCGGTGCGCAGCAGGGAGGGGAGGTTTGGGATCCGTGCTGCAAAGGAAAAACCCACCAAGCCCGGCAGGCGTGGCTCAGTGGTTGAGCTTCGAGCTATGAACCAGGAGGTCAGGGTTCGATTCCCGGTCAGGGCACAGGCCCGGGTTGCAGGCTGGATCCCCAGTGGGGGGCGTGCAGGAGGCAGCCGGTCCATGATTCTCTCTCATCATGGATGCTTCTGTCCCCCCCCCCCCCCCGTCTCTGAAATCAATAACAATTTATTTAAAAACACACACACAAACCGCATGTTATGTAACAGAGAGCTTGTACCTACTCTCTGGGTTTCGGCCCCCCCCTCCCCCCCTCCGTCAGGTGGAGGCGTAAACAATGGATGGGGCTGGCGGCTGAAACAATGTCGCCAGGTCGCTTTACGCACCAAAGCCCTTTACGGCCCCATTAGATGCTGACCCTCTTCAGTGCCTGACGGACATTGTATCGCGGCTGGGGATACATCTGTTTCCGAGGGCTGATGGCTTCCGAGCTGCGCGCCCGGGGCTGGCGGGGCAGCCGCGCTGCTGTGCGGGCGTTGGCGCCGCTAGAACGCGTGCGCCGGGGTACGGAGGGCGGGGGTCCTGATGGGTCAGACCCCCGCAGCCGTTAATGAGGCGGCTGCGGCGGGGCAGATGCTCCGGGGCCTGACATGTTCGTTGACCTGACATTCAAAGGCGGATGATGACGGAGCGACACGCGCCGGAGGAGTCCGACCTCGCGGCACTCGCTCGCCCCGCCCCGCCGGCCCGGCGCGCCCCCGTGAATTCACTTAAATTACCCTTGGAACGGGGACACATCATGGAAATGTTTCAGAAACAGAAAAAGGCCTGCAGCTTCCAGGGGAGGTGGCTCAAGGTCAGGGACGTTCTGGATCTGACAGAGAGAGAGAAAAGGACTGTTTTTCTTTTTCTATTTTGAACAGTCTAACCATGGAAATGCAGCCGAGGTACGTGCGCTCTTGATTGGGAATCGAACCCGAGACCCTTAGGGTGCACGGGCTGATGTTCTAACCACTGAGCAAAACCAGCTAAGGCTGCCTAGTCTCTCTTTTTTTTAAAAAAAATATTTTTTATTGATTTTAGAGAGGAAGGGAGAGGGAGAGGGAGAGAGAAACATCCGTGATGAGAGAGAATCATGCACCGGCTGCCTCCTGCACGCCCCACACCGGGGATGGAGCCCGCAACCCTGGCCTGTGCCCCGCCTGGGAATCAAACCCTGACCTCCTGGTTCATAGGTCGAGGCTCAACCCCTGAGCCACACCGTGGGCGCCCAAAATAATGCCTTGTGCGGGCGGGGGGGGGGGGGGAGGGGGAGGGGAGGCTCCACGTGCCCCGGATGACCTTGACGGGATCCGGTGGGCACTGCCAGTGCAGGAGGTTGGTATTTCCTCACCCCAATGTGGGAGGCCAGAGAGGAGACGTGCCAGGGTCCCCTCCCCTCCCCCCCCGCACCTGCGTGTCCCGTGTCCACTCCGTCAGCTGCCCCTGGTCAGCCAGCTCCCCAGGCAGCGGGAGGCCTGGAGCCTGCCAGCCGACCCCCACGCTCCCCGCGCCGACCCCCGCGCTCCCCGCGCCGACCCCCTGCGCTGCCCGCCACCTGCCTCCGCCTGGATGGGGCTGGCGGTGCCTGCCAAGTCGTGGCGTGTTCAGGCCTCATTAGTGTCTGGATGCCATCGGAGCGCGACTGATTTACCGACGTGTCTGTGAATTCACGGATCGGTCTGCAGCCAGCGGTGGGAGGAGAAGGAGAGAGAAACGATTTCTGGGTAGCCGTCAGCTGGATGGAAATCTGTCCATCTCAGAGCCTCAGGGACCGAGGGCGTCAAGGATCCGGGGTACCAGTCTGGGGGGGCGGGGTTCCTGCTCATTCACCTCCCCTAACCTCCACCCTTTGGACAGACTCTGCATCAGGGTGATGGCAACCAGGGAGAAAGGACGGAGCACCTGACATCAGGTGTTTATGTTCTCCGTTCTGGGATTTCTACTTATTTTTTCCTCTAAGATTCCACTTCCAGGCCTCCTCTAGTTCCACAGTATCCAGTTTTTCAAATATATCAATCAAAACTCTTTAAAAAATACATATTTGTATTGATTTCAGAGAGGGAGGGGGAGAGAGAGAGAGAGAGAGAGAGAGAGAGAGAGAGAGAGAGAGAGAGAGAAACATCCACGATGAGAGAGCATCCTGGACCGGCTGCCTCCTGCACGCCCCACACCGGGGATCGAGCCCACAACCAGGGACTATGGCCTCACCGGGAATGGAACGGTGACCTCCCGGTTCCTAGGTCGACGCTCAGCCACTGAGCCCCGCCGGCCGGCCGGCTGGCCTTAACCACAGCTCTGAAATCCCTGAGCTCTGACATATTGGCATGACCCATGAGTTTGTTTCTCTTGAGGGTCTCCACCCCGCCCCCCGCCCCTTGGTCTGTGTAGCACATTGGAATCCTCGGGGGCCTTTGTTCCTTTATTGTTGTTAATTGTTAACTCAATGTTGAACACTCACGTGAGACAACGTGAGGCTCTGGGTCAGGGGTCGGCAAACTTATTCGTCAACAGAGCCAAAGATCAACAGCACGACGATGGACATTTTTTTGGAGAGCCGAACCGAGTTCTGCGCACGGGCCACGAAGTTTCCATCGCACTGTACTGCACGCCTGCATGTGGTATTTTGTGGAAGAGCCACACTCAAGGGGCCAAAGAGCCGCAGTTTGCCGACCACTGCTCTGGGTAATCTCACGTCACTCCCAGGGAGGCTGGGCCTGGGCTCTAGCTACCGGGAGAGGGCAGGCGGTCCGCAGGAACTACCACACGCGGAGGTGGTCCGCGGCTGCTGTGCATCCTGTTCAGCTTCATTTCTGTTCACGCTTAATCTGGAGTCATAACCGCTGCGTGCTCCCAACGGAGACCCCGTACCTCCTTTTTCTTTCTTTCTTCCGTAGGAAGGCCCGACTTCCTGGTAGATCCCAACACTAATGTTTGACCATTTGGGGCCCAAATCGAGGCGCCTCTGGGAGGCAGCTGTCTGCTGGGTCTCCGGGCGTCTCTCTGTGAGCGTCAGGGGTCCGAGGGCGCCTCCCAGGCTGGCAGAGGCTCGCATCCTTGTTCCCGTCTCTGTGGGTTTCTACTCTGCCTCTGCCTTGGCTCACCTACTCCATCTCTCTCTCCCTAACCCCGGGCTGCGGCTATTTAACCATTTATTGGAAGGGCCCCCTGCAGCCGGGGCAGACATACTAGGGGACCCGGATACTAATGCGGATTTTCCCAGTAGATGGAGTCACACGTGTGTTGATGCACACGCGATGTGATGTGTAGGCTATGTTGTTGTATTGCTCCTTCAGGTGACCGCTTGCTCCGATCGATGGCACACGCCCTGTCTGAGCAGCACTTCTCACGGACGAAGACGTGGGAAATGGGGTCTCTGAACGGTCGGCCTCAAAACAAGACAAGTTCTATCGGGACGGTCTCTACCAATGACCTGACAGATGGGGGAAATGTGTGGCTAGCGATGGACATCACTCTGAATAAAGCACTTTTGGTGTTTCTCTGGAAATTACCACGTTTTCTTTGATGACAAAATCTGCATTTTTAACCAGTATGCGGATTAGGAATACAGAAGGCACCAGCCCTGGCTGGTGTGGCTCAGTGGATAGAGCGTCGGCCTGTGGACCGAAGGGCCTCGGGTTCGATTCCGGTCAAGGGCACGGTCAAGGGCATGGACCTCAGTTGCAGGCTCCTCCCCAGCCCAGGCCGTGGGCAGGAGACAACCCATCGATGTGTTTCTCTGATATCGATGTTTCTCTCTAAAAATCAATGGAAAAATGTCCTCGGGTGAGGATTGAGAGAGAGAGAGTTAATTTATTCCTTTTACGCACCATATACTTATTATATTTTAATAGAATTTACTTTGTAGCGCTGTTTTAGGTTCACAGCAAAATTGAGGGGAAGGTACAGAGACGTCCCGCACACCTCTGCCCCCCACAACTCTGTCCCCCCCTACAGCTCTGCCCCCCCCCACTTCCCCTTCACCAAGGCCCCCACCCGGTGGGACCTTTGCTGCAGTGGGGAGACTTGGTCCATGTGAAGCTGAGCCAGGAAGCGCACATCTGGCCCGTTCGCGGGGCCATGCATCATCGTCCCCGTTTAGCTTTGTGCTTTCTTGCAGTTTTGCGGTTTGGAAAAAGCATCGCCTAATCAGGAGGTTCGGCGGAGCTCAGCTGGCTCGCTCAGCTCTGTGACTTCCTGAGCGGCTGGGGGCGGGGGAGGGGGGGAGCGGGCGGCGGCGGGCAGGCGGGTGAAAAGAATGGGTTGTTTTGAAATTTTGTATCCATTCACTCACGTTTCAGTGTTCTGGGTTCTATGAGCCCACGTCAGGAAAGAAACGCGCGGGGAATCAGCGGCTTTGTCCGCGCGAGAGCGCTTGCCGGGCGGCGCCATGGGCGTCTGGGGCAGAGCAGCAGGTGTGAGAGATCGGTTTTTAGAAAAATATGTTGATGGACGGCAGAGAGGAAGGGAGAGGGAGAGAGAGAGAGAAACATCCATGATGAGAGAGAATCACGGATCGGCTGCCTCCTGCACGCCCCCCAATGGGGACCGGGGCCTGTGCCCTGACCGGGAATCGAACCGTGACCTCCTGGTTCACAGGTCGATGCGCAGCCACGGAGCCACGCCAGCCGGGCCCAGGTGACTGATGGTCGCTTTCGCCCAGGACACACCCACAGCTTCCACCTTCCCTGCAGGGAAGCCCTGGCCGTGTGCATGGACCGGATGGCACGGGCCCCGCTCACAGCCGGTTCCAGGGCAGGTGGGTGGGCGCCTTCCTCTACTGACAGGCGAGACCACGGATGGGTCTCCTTCCTGTGAGCGTCACACTGAACACACCCCCACCGCCACCTGGTGCGGCCACACGCCCATCGCCTGGGCAGCACGGGCCCTGCCAAACGCTGGGTCAGCGCGGGCTGCATCAGCACCGCCTCCTCCGGGAGCGGGGCGGGGGGTCCCAGCAGGGCCGAGGCTGGCGGGGGAACCTTCTCAGAAAGCCCTGCGCCCGGGCTGTGGACGGGCACGCTGGGCAGCGGGCGAGGCAGCGATGGAGTGGCGATGGCTGGTGAGAGCTGATGTTGGCCCGGATAGCCCTGCCCCCTGGCGCTTTTCCTGCGAGGAGACGCCTCTTGAGGAGAAATCAGCATTTCCAGCCCAGGAGCGCACGCCTGGCGACAGGGCCAGGCCCACAGCGCCACCAACACCAAGACTGAACCCCGGGACCCCACTCCTGCTCCTGGGAGGAGATCTGGACGTGGCAGCTGGCTTTTCACACCTGACCGTCAGGTAAAACAGAACGGTTTCTCCACGGACGACTGTTAACCTGATAGCCACACGCACACGCATGGAACTTAGGTGCACGCATGGTGTGTACATACCTATCTATCCATTTTGACCATACACACCCACATTGGAGACGTGGTGGATGACACTGTCTGAGTACAATTTTCCTCAGTGCTCAGCACCTGGCGCGGGGTCCATTCTCAGATCGCCAGCTTTGTGACGACAGAGACCAGCTCTGGGCTGCAGAGCATGCGCAGGGGCGGCACTGACGTTTCATTCTGAGGGAATGTCACCATATGGTTACATTGAGTCAAGGTGAAGAGCACGCAAAATACATTTGTAGCCCGGCCGGCGAGGCTCCGTGGTTGAGTGTGGATCTAGGAACCAGGAGGTCACGGTTCCATTCCCGGTCAGGGCACAGGCCGGGCTGTGGGCTCCATCCCCAGGAGGGGGCGTGCAGGAGGCAGCCGATCCGTGATCTTCTCTCCTCATGGATGTTTCTCTCTCTCTCTCTCCCCCTCTCCCTTCCTCTCGGACATCAATTTTAAAAAGATGTGAAAAAAATAACATTTTAAATACATTGGGTCCTTTTGGACCCATAGCCGGGATTTTTCTGTGTGCTGTGCGTAGTTCCGTAACGGAACAAGCTGCGTGTGGAGATGTCAGTCCAGGGGCTTGAATGTGACGGTGCCCTACAGACAGCGGGCTTCTCCCGGATCTGGTGGGTGCTCCTTCCTCCACCCCGTTTGTTTTTTTTAAAAATATATACTTTATTGATTTTTTACAGAGAGGAAGGGAGAGGGAGCGAGCGTTAGAAACATCGATGAGAGAGAAACATGGATCAGCTGCCTCCCGCACGCCCCCCATTGGGGATGTGCCCGTAACCCAGGTCCATGCCCTTGACCGGAATCGAACCCGGGACCCTTCAGTCTGCAGGCGGACGCTCTATCCACTGAGCCACACCGGCCAGGGCCTCCGCCCCGTTTCTATAAAGGACCAGACTCTCTAGTCACTAGAGAGAACACGGAGTCGCCGTATGGGGTTCTGTCGGCTCCTCTCCATGTTCCTCGAAGGTGGGGGTGGTTTCCTGCAGCCCTTTCACCTCTGGGCTGACACGCGTCACTCCCGTCGGAAATAAGAGCCTCCTCAGAGGAGGTGTCAGAGGCGGGCGGGCCCGGGCCAGGTCTCCTGCATTTTAATTTTTCGTGGGGAAGCAATCTATTTCATTGCAATTTAATTTATCTGACCTAACAAATCCTCATTCACGGGTTCTGCTGATACATTCAACAGACTTTATAAATCATTCATCACTACCCAGCTCGTCATAAATTCACTCCGCCTTTGGAACCGGGCCCGGGAGCTAATTCTGTATCGCTACTTGCGGGCGATCCATAATTCATAATCACTGTTTCCTTCCCGGGCGACAGGTATTGGATTCTGTAAAATGGCAAAGTGTGCTGAGGGAGCGTGCATGCACGTGCGTGCACACATACACACATACGCGCGCACACGCATCCCTAAAAAACCCCACACAACAAAAATCCAGGTGTTCTCCAAGGTCAGAGGACTGTCAGCAGCTAGCGCTCTCTCTCTCTCTCAAATGTATTTCTATGGATGTCAGAGAGCAAGGGAGAGGGGGAGAGAGAGAAACATCCATGAGGAGAGAGAATCATAGACCGGCTGCCTCCTGCACGCCCCCTCCTGGGGATCGAGCCCACAACCTGGGCCTGTGCCCTGACTGGGAATTGAACTGTGACCTCCTGGTTCACAGGTGGATGCTCAGCCACTGAGCCACACCAGCTGGGCCCAGCAGCTCTGTTAAAGACACGTTAGCGAGAAAAAACAACTTTTGGAGAGAGAGAAAAAAATGTGTATCAGAATAACAGGAAACAGCAGGGACAATTCCCATTGCTTATTTCAGCAAAATTGAAAAAAATAAATGATGTTCAAGTTTTATGGGAGTTGGTGGTATGTGACCTAGAATAACTTCTTTGTTGTCCAGAACTGAAATTTATCTCCGGTGTGCAGACAGGTAAATTGAAAGCCCTGGGAATTCTCAGCGCCATCAATTTCCGACGCGGCTTTGAAACGAATGGGGTGCGCCGGCTGGGTCCTTCCTGTCCGACCCGCCTGTTATTTACGGAGCGCGGCTTGGAGGGCAGCAGCGCCGGGGCGGGTTCGAGGCCGCGGGACGCCGTCTCTGTTATCCACTCGGGCACTTGCCCGCCTTGAAAATGTGTGGGAAACACCTGTACACATGGCTCCCTGGCACGGGAACTCCGGGGAGACGCTTCTTCCGGCCTCAGAGACTATGGCGGCTTCTTCCTCGTCGGAAACGGGACCCTGAGGCCACCATGTCTCCTCAGCGGCTGGATGCCCTGTGGCCGGCCGGGGTCTCTCCTCTCGGAAACCTGCTGCCCCACGATTGAGAGCTTCCTGGACACAGACAGAGGCGGGACATGGAGTCCCACCGCCCTGCCCAGGACACTTCCCACCCGACGAGCTCCCAGGGGCGCCTTTGGAAACAATGTTTTAAAAGGTGTAACAGTGTTACCAGCCCCGCCGTCCATCTGCCCAGCCCCGCTCACCCCGCTGAGCGCTGACAGGTGCAGCTGCTGCCGATGTGGATTTTACATTAAGTGAGCTGCTGGGGGGAGGGTGGGGGGGGGGAATGAGAGCACGGGGGAGGGGGTGTGGTTGGTTGGCACCTGATGCTGCGTTGCCCAGTTGGTGGTATTTTTGCATAGAGTGGCCCTCCGTGCAAATCACGCCTTCTGGGACTTGCTGTGCCCTCGTGCCACCCCCCCCCCCCCCCAGGGGCCTCGCTGTGTGTCTCACTCTGGAGGAAGGAAACAATATCTTTTATTTTTATTAGGAAAACATTTGTATTGGTTTCAGAGAGAAAGGCAGAGGGAGAGAGAGAAACATCAATGGTGAGGGAGAATCACTCATCCGCTGCCTCCTGCAGGCCCCACAATGGGGAGGAAGCCCCCAAGCCGGGTATGTGCCCTGATGGGGGACTCGAACCCTGACCTCCTGGTTCATAGGTCGCTGCTCAACCCCTGAGCCCCGCGGGCGGAGGCCAGGTCTGTAACCTTCATCACACACCTGAAGCTGCTGAGAGAAACAGCACCCATTTCCCGCCGGGACTTTCAGCTCCACGTGTGGACGGATATTTTGTCCGCGGGCCGGACTTCATGCCAGCGGCCCGCCTGCCGCCGCCGGGCGTCCAGGGCCTTGTTTGTCCCGCAAAGGCGGGGCGGGGCTGCGGGAAAGGTCGCGGAGTCCGGCGGGACCTAGGCCCGGCGCTGTGACCAGTGTCAGACGGCGGCTCAGCAATCGCCGGGCAGCGAGCAGGAGGGCTTTGGTCTGGAGACACGGGAGCTGCGGTGACCAGGGGCGAGCAGCTGCCTGGCGCTGGCAGCCTTCAGGTGGGGGAAGGGCGATGACGTCACACTTTGTAAGAGAAGAGGCAAGGCTCCAAGATTGCCTTTCTGTCAACCTGAGTGCAAACAGCTGCCGGAGAGTGCCATCTGGTCCTGGGGCGCCTGGGCCTGGGCCTGCCTCACTGAGGGGTGGCCTGGGCCTGCCTCACTGGGGGGGGGGGGGGGTCACCTGGGTCTGGGCCCGCCTCACTGGGGGTGCGGGGGGTGGGGGGGAGGGTACGCCCAGCCTGCAGACGTCCTGGCAGAGCCGCTCTCAGCAGCGGGTGGGGCGCCCCCCGCGTCCTCACCACCATCTGTGGGTGTCACAGGCCAGGAGCACCTGCCTCTCTCGGACTCCCTTGTCTCAAACCCGCGGAAGCACCGACCGGAGCTGCGCAGGAGAGAGGAGGCGGCGTGAGGACGAAGAGAAAAGGCGGGGAACGGCCAGGGAGGGGCTCCCCAACAGCCGCCTGAGACGCAGGAGCGTGTGTGAGCCGGCAGCTCCCTAACCACCGAACCACCGGCTCTGCTGGGAGCGGAGCGTGAAGGAAGGAACGCGCTGTCCCCGCCTCGCCGTCCCAGGGTGCGTTGCAGCCACGCCGCCTCCGCCTCCTCCGCGCATCTCACTATTTCAGCGAGGAGCGCTCCTGGGTCGGTGGCTCCTGATCCACAGGCTTGTTCTGGGCGGATGCACCCGCCGCCGCTTCCAGAGACAATTAAAAACGAGTCGCTTTGCGCGCACCCGAGGCCCGGGAGGAGGTCTCCCCTGGGAGACGTTTACAGCGGGGCAGCAACCCTGCGGGGGCTGGTCCCCAAATTCGGTTCTTTAAAAAAATATGTGTGTGTGTGTGTGTGTATATATATATATATATATATATATATATATATATATTGATTTCAGAGAGGAAGGGAGAGAGAGAGAGAAACATCAGGGATGAGAGAGAGCCATGGACCGGCTGCCTCCTGCATGCCCCCCCCCCCCCACGGGACGGAGCCTGCATCTCGGGCCTGTGCCCTGACCAGAATCGAACCGGGACCTGCTGGTTCCTAGGTCCGCGCTGAACCGCGGGGCTGGTGCTCCTCAGCACACACTGAAGCAGGCCCTGCAACTGTCTGGCTCCCCACGACCTCCCCAGGCCCTGCTGAGGCCCCCAGCGAAGGGATGCAGGGGAACCCGACGGTGCGGTGGGTTCTGTATGCGCACGCGCATCTTCCTGGGGACCACGCCCACTGACGTCATCAGCTCCGCTCAGCCGGGCCCGGACCCTCCGGCGCTGGGAGGTCCTCCTTCTTAGGCTGAGCCCGGCCAGGGTGCCTCCTGGGAGGGCGCCGTGTACCCCGAGGCTGGTTCACACCCCAGCTTCGCAGTCTGGCTGCCTGACTCATCTAGAGGCCTCACCTCCGGGCCTCAGTTTCCTCCACTGTCAAATGGGTATGCCGCGTCTCCAAACGGATGCCGGGATGTTATTCGGGCCGGGGCTGAAGGGCTCATCCTCACGAGCCTTCCCCTTGTCAGCAGAGCTGACCCGCGTGGCCATCGCGCTGCACAGCAGGCGTCCAAACGGTGAACTGAGCCCGGCCGGGGTGGCTCAGGGGCTGAGCATCGACCTAGGAACCAGGAGGTCACCTGCCCGGGTTGTGGGCTCGACCCCCAGCAGGGGGCGTGCAGGAGGCAGCCCATCCATGATTCCCTGTCCTCCTGGATGTTTCCCTCTGTCCCTTCCCCTTCCTCTCTGACATGGATAAAAATAGAGACTGTGAACTGGGCTCCAACACATCCGAGGGTCCCCCACAGCCAACATGGCTGCAGGACACACAAGGCGCAGGGGCCGCAGCTGACCCCCCCTCCCCCAGACCCATTCCCAGGCCTGAGACCCCAGGAACCCCGGCCCTGGCCCTGAGCGGGGGGCCTGGACGCAGAAGCAGGGTGTTTGCTGAGCGAGGGGAGCCGGGAGGCTCGCTCCGCTCGTCCCACATTTCTCCGCCGTCTGTGGAAAGGATCCCGGAACACTCGTTATTAATTAGAGGCAGAAGCAGGGACGAAACGAAGCTCTAATTCACAACGCAATCGCAGCGATGCCGCCGGGAACAAAGGGCGGGGGATGCGCCGCGGCTACCCTCTGGCCAGCAGGACGGACAATAAAAGTCCGAATTAGGACGGACAATAAAAGTCTAAATTAGGACGGACAATAAAAGTCCGAATCACCAGCATAAAGCAGGAGGGCGCCAGGCAACCACACCAGACCGCCTGGGCCCGTTCGCAGCCGCCGGGGGCGGGTGGAGGGAAGGCAAGTCAAACCCCAACGAGAGCAGCCGTGCTTTTTTTTGGGGGGGGGGGGTGCTGGCCAGGCGCTGCCACGGAGCAGGGAGGAGCCGCCACCACCTCGCCCGTCTCTGCTTCTCCTTCTAAATACACGGGGGTCAGCGTGCGCGTCCTTTGGGGGCCCGGGGGCCTAGGGCAGACGAGGGCCTGTCAGCACAAGTCAGGGCATTTATGAGCCCACGGCCTCCTCTTCGTCACCCGTGGGGCCCCCGCGACACCCTTACCCCCCCGTCCCCACCTGTGCCTCCCACATCCTCGCCCTGTGCCCGTGCACCCACATCCTCGCCCTGTGCCTCCCACATCCTCGCCCTGTGCCTTCCACATCCTCGCCCTGTGCCTCCCACATCCTCGCCCTGTGCCCGTGCACCCACATCCTCGCCCTGTGCCCGTGCACCCACATCCTCGCCCTGTGCCCGTGCACCCACATCCTCGCCCTGTGCCTCCCACATCCTCGCCCTGTGCCTTCCACATCCTCGCCCTGTGCCCGTGCACCCACATCCTCGCCCTGTGCCTCCCACATCCTCGCCCTGTGCCCGTGCACCCACATCCTCGCCCTGTGCCCGTGCACCCACATCCTCGCCCTGTGCCTCCCACATCCTCGCCCTGTGCCTTCCACATCCTCGCCCTGTGCCCGTGCACCCACATCCTCGCCCTGTGCCTCCCACATCCTCGCCCTGTGCCCGTGCACCCACATCCTCGCCCTGTGCCCGTGCACCCACATCCTCGCCCTGTGCCTCCCACATCCTCGCCCTGTGCCTTCCACATCCTCGCCCTGTGCCCGTGCACCCACATCCTCGCCCTGTGCCCGTGCACCCACATCCTCGCCCTGTGCCTCCCACATCCTCGCCCTGTGCCCGTGCACCCACATCCTCGCCCTGTGCCTCCCACATCCTCGCCCTGTGCCCGTGCACACGCAGGGGGAGGGCAGACGGCAGCTCCTTCCAGTGGGTGACTCGCCAGCAGTTACAAGTCAATCATCTCTTTTTGTTTCTATTTCAGAGAGGAAGCGAGAGGGAGGGAGAAACATCCATGATGAGAGAGAGTCACGGATCGGCTGCCTCCCGCACGCCCCCCGCTGGGGAAGGAGCCCGCAACCCGGGCCCGTGCCCTGACGGGGAATCGAACCGTGACCTCCGGGTTCCTGGGCGTCCACTTCCTGGTGCGGTGAACGGGGACACCGTGGACTGATGTTCCCTGACACCCCACTGAGGCCAGCCCCTGGGGCCTGTCCGTTCCTCAGTTTCCTGGGCTGTAAAGTCAGGTGACACGGGCGCCAGCCCTGTGGGTGCCGCCGTTGTGTACACGGAACGAGGACAGAGTGGCTCAGAGTCCCGGTGCCGCTCCCAGGGTTCCTCAGAATGTGTTCCGGTGAGAGTTCCGGTTCTCAGGGTTCCTCACAGTCAGTTCCGGCCCCAGGACTCGGGTTTCCGGCTCTCAGGGTGCCTTAGAATCTGTGCCCCTGAGTGTGTGTTCCAGGTCTCAGGGTTCCTCCGAGTCTGTTCCGGTCTCAAGGATTGTGAGAGCTGTTTCCGGCGCCCCCAGGGTTCCTCAGAATGTGTTCCGGTGAGAGTTCCGGTTCTCAGGGTTCCTGGCGTCTGTTCCGCTCTCAGGGCCTGTGAGAGTGAGTTCCGGCTCTAAGGGTTCCTCACCGGTTACGTAGTTAGACAGCTGGAGAATGAGTGACATGAGACCTACAGAAAGATCGAGAACAAGGAAGCTTAGAGACGTAGAAAGAAAAACGTTGGTCACGGAGACACAGAAAAAGGAAGTCAGAAGAGAGAGAGTTAGGGGATTACATTTTGGTCCTTCTGATTCCTGTGTCCGAGGCTTCTCTTGATCCAGTTGGCCTCGGTTTGTTCCACTTCTGAGCTCTGACAGCAAATAACAGATCTGTAAGTATTTCCTCTCTTCCTTTCCTGCACCTTGCCGCTCCCGCTTCTGCCACGCGCTGCTTAATTTCCGTGGTTGCTTCGTTGTCCGAAGCACATCTTTCCCATCGTGAGCACCACGAAAAGGTAACAAGGCTTCAGGTCGCCACAGCGCTGGCGAGCCGACGGCTGCTCAATCAAACCCGAGCCTGTTCGACGGCACGGCACCGCGGAGAGGACCGCTGCAGAGGACGAGCAGAGCGATTGAGACTCACGTCCACAGCGATGACTTTATTTAAATGCTAGAGGCCCGGTGCACGAATTTGTGCACGGGTGGGGTCCCTTGGCCTGCGGGGATTGGGCTGATTGGGGCCATCTCACCCAGTCCTGATTGGGACTGGCCAGCTGGGGTGGGGGGGGGGGGGGAGGGCAGAGCCGGCCACGGGAAGTTGGCTGTGGGAGCACACTGACTATCAGGAGACAGCGCCTGCGTTGAGCATCTGCTCCCTGGTGGTCAGTTTGCCTCATAGCTGCTGGCCGGTCGTAATGGTCGCTTAGGCATGCATATATATATATATATATATATGAATAAGGCCTTCTGAGAACTGCCAGGTGCCTCGGTGACTGCAAGGAACATTTAGGAGCCTTGGCTGGCAGCTCCAGCCGATTCCCCATCTCTCCTTCAGTCCTGGTCTCTGGGTGGATGGAGATGGGGGTCAGGCAGAGCGAGAGGAGGATGGACAAATACGGGGAGAGGGGATATCAGCATCAAGAGGTAAGGAGAATCTGTCACCTTAAATGAAGCCAGAGGCAGCGGCAGCCAGAGAGAGGGGATGGTCGTGTGACCCACCGAGGAATGACATGAGGATAGAGACGTCTGGTGAGAAGCCAACAGAAAGGCGAGAGCTGGCGAGACACCTCAGGAGGCAGCCCGCCTGAGAATGGCGGGCGGAAAGATGGACAGAGGGAGCAAGAAAGACGGGGCGCAGAGGCGGAGAACCCGGTCTTTACCCTTCGCAGGCGAACACACTGTAATGCCTGCACTTTCGCCCCGTCTGATAAATTATTCATCATTTTCTCTTAATAGGCAGGCATCTTTAAGGATTAATAGATGAAGAGAATGCTGTGCTCAATTATTACAATCCCAAGTAATTCTGACGTGCCGCCCTGGTACTGATGATTAGTGTTTCAAGACTCGGATCCGAATGAATGGAAGTGCTAGATAGAGATCTGTTTTTGTCTGCACAGCTGTTAGATATTAAATCCAACTGCATCACTTCCTTGCCTGAGCCTCTGAGCATGTGCGCGGGCTTGTTTTTCTGGGACCGACCTTTATCTCGCTAGAGAAACACGCTCACAAAGCAAAGTCTTTGGATCTTTCCTCTGTTTGGAGGAGAAAGTTCAATCTTTCCCACCAGCTCAGTGCTGTAACTATCTTGGAGAAATTAATAAATGGGTTTTCTCTTTTTACAACAAACTCAAATTGCAAAATAATCCATCACCTGTTGTCTTTCTTTTTGGTAATATATTTTATTGATTTTCCACAGAGAGGAAGGGAGAGGGATAGAGTTAGAAACATCGATGAGAGAGAAACATCCATCAGCTGCCTCCTGCACACCCCCCACTGGGGATGTGCCCGCAACCCAGGTCCATGCCCTTGACCGGAATCGAACCTGGGACCCTTCAGTCTGCAGGCCGACGCTCTATCCACTGAGCCACACCGTTCAGGGACATCACCTGTTTTATTAACCCCTTACCTGAATCCTGCTCTTCTTTGACCTCTGACGAGACGACTTCTCACCAGACCCCTCTGGGGCTCAGCGATGCTGCCGCCAGAACGGTCCAGACACACAGCACGGCCAAGGGCAGCCTCGCGCCGCCCTCAGCGCAACCTCAGACCCGAGGTCCCCTCTCTCCATTTCTACGGAGAAAGCACCCGGTCCCCCCGTCAGGGACCCAGTAGCTGCTTCAGGCTGAGCTTCTGATTCACCTGCGTTTTCACCAGGAGGTCCTCCCGTCATCCTGGCGAGCGATGCCGATGCCGGGGGAGGGCTCGGGGATTGGCAATGTAGGCAGAGCGAAGCGCTGGGTTCTGGGTGTATTTTGGAGCTTGTTGTTAAAAATGTGGAAGCGGCCTGACGGCTCCTTAGGTGTTTGCTCCAAGCCGCCGGGCGGGCGGTGGTGCCATCCGCCGAGACGGGGAAATTCTCTGCGTCGCACGAAGAATGGGATTGGAAGGGCCTCCCGAACCCCAGGATGACTCAACGCGTCGCAAACCCTTTCAAGTTAACATTTCCCACACCAACTGGTGCGGGGAGGGGGGCCCGTGACCAGGAGTCCCACTATCTTAGAGGCGTTCTCAGGGTTACCAGTGGCGCCCTTTGACCGGGGGCTCCCAGCAGTATCCCGGATTAATCACTCGCGAACTGGGAGCATAAAACGGCTTAATCCTCGGGCGAGGGCAGGAGGCGGAGCTTCCGGTGGAACACGATGGCCTCTGTCCAAACGGCTGTCTCACAGCTAATTGCGCCAGATGCACCCGCTGCTCGGAGGCTAACGAGGGTCAGCGTGTCCTGCCTGGGCTGTGACACCGGACAGCTGCACCCCTCGAATCAGCGACCGCTTCCTGCCGGAGGCCACGGCCACCTTCACAGGTGACGCTTCGCCCGGGTGCTCCCATCTCGGGGGGAGAGCTGGGACGGGGGAGAGGCGGGCTGTTAGGTCCCTGCAGCCTCTGCCTGGCCGGGGAGCGTGAGCACATTCTCTCCGAGTCTGGGGAGCAAATGAAGGAGCTGGAGAAAGGCACCCCGTGCCTCAGTTTCCCTTGGAGACGGGCAAGACGATCTCCAATGTCACCAAGCAGGTCAAGCACCATCTGTGGACTTCCGGTTATTGGCACGTAGAGCTGGGTGAGTGTCGACCTACGGACCCAGGAGGTCACGGTTCAGTTCCGGTTCAGGGCACATGCCCCAGTTGTGGGCTCCGTCCCCGGTGTGGGGCGAGCAGGAGGCAGCCGATATATGATTCTCATCATTAATTTTTCTTTCTTTTTTTTTTTTTTTAAAATTTTTATTGTGTTTTTTTTTTTTTTTTTTACAGAGAGGGAGAGAGAGTTAGAAACATCGATGAGAGAGAAACATCAATCAGCTGCCTCCTGCACACCTCCTACTGGGGATGTGCCCGCAACCAAGGTCCATGCCCTTGACAGGGATCGAACCTGGGACCCTTCAGTCCACAGGCCGACGCTCTATCCACTGAGGTTAGGGCTCATCATTGATTTTTCTATCTTCTCTCCCTCCCCTTCCTCTCTGAAATCCATAAAATTTATATCTAAAATGAAGAAAGGGAGTCCATGGCGCTGGCCGAAACCGTGCCACGAAAGAGACAGAGGGGGTGCGGGGAGGGTGCGGGCAGACCTGGAGGTGGCAGCTCCCCAGGACGTCCCCGAATGTCCCCGTTTCCTCGTAACGCGGATGCGAGGCCGCCCGGACCCGGCTCGCCTTCATACCGGTCGGTGGACTCTGGTAAAACGGGTTTCGTTACACGTCATTTCGCCACCGTCCCGGGAACCTCTCGGATCGCGATGTGACGTGATGTCGTGACATCCTGGCTCCACACCCTGACCAGGGCACTCGAAACATCGGCATCTCCGACTGTCTGCTAACGTCTGTGGGTTTGCTTTCCAGAGGACAGCAGCTCTGTTTGGGATTCCTTGCCTTTTGTTGACAAACCCGAAGGACTGTTCACGCTCACACAAATAAATACAGCTCCCTGTCCTAGGATTTGGTGGTCACATGACGTCCATCTGCTGTCTGTGCACCCAGCCAGCCAGCCACCCGGCTCTGCGTGTTTGCGGATGGGGAACAGCACGAGTACCCACGCCCTCACATCACTCATGCTTCTACTGGGAAGTGAGGGCTTTGGGCTTGTTCCTTATGTTGAACAGGTCGGTAGTGAACCAGAGGCCTGGTGCACGAGATTCGTGCACTCGGGGGAGGGGAGGGTGTCCCTCAGCCCGGCCTGCACCCTTTCGCAGTCGGGGGGCTCTGGGGGGATGTCCGACGGACGGCTTAGGCCCACGCCTCTGCGCTCACTAGCCATGGGCGGTGCTCCCCCTGCGTTGAGCGTCTGCCCCCTGGTGGTCAGTGTGCGTCATAGCGACCCGTCGTTTTGCCGTGAGGTCGAATTGCAGAGTACCCTTTTATTATATAGGATAGGTTCTGTTTTAAATGAAAATGATAAAGCCTTGAAAGAAAAAAAAACACACACACACAAAGCCACACGCAGGCGCCCATCCAGATGCAGGGCAGGCAGGGGTGTTGGCTGAGGGAGGCCACGCCTTTCCAAGCTGCCAGGGGACCAGGGGCAGGTGCGGGGCGCTGGGCGGGGCTGCAGGACGGAGCCTCCGTCCCTCACCCTGGGGGGAATGGGGAACCCCAGGTGAATAAAGAGCTTGGATGTGTTTTGACGGGGCGGCCGTGGGTGAACCGGGGACAGGACGGGCCTGCGGCAGGTGTCCAGGGAGACTCTTGGGGGAGGGGGAGCGCAGGGCACGTGTGGCCGCACGCTGGTCTGTCATCGCCATCTAGTGGGCGCCCGGGGAACAAGGAATCCGATGTGGCATGTCCATAAAAAATAAACGACCATCCGGGCGTTCAACGCATTCACGACGGCGATGTCTTTCGTGACCGAATGCGTCTCGAAACGTTAAGACCGAGGGCGAGAGAGGCCAGCGAAAGGCGGTAAGCGCCGTGGATGCTTTTTATAAAAACGCCGCCAATGCACGCGCCAAGTTGGTGTCGGGCTTGTTACAGACCCGTGCCCACATGGAGAATCGCCACGCGTGTCTCGGGGAAGAGAGAGAGAGGGACCAGGGAGGAAGGGGGGCGCGTGAGGGCTCGCCATCAGCCCGAGCCACTTCCTTCAACGTCTCGGAGGGAAAAGAGGCCAAAGCATCGCGAGCCCGCCCACCCGGGGCCGGGCCCATGGGTGTCGGCGATGACCCCCGGCCCGTGTCTGGAATCTGCCGCGTTACTTTAATGGGGCGCTCACGGTGGCCACGTCTACCTTAGCAGATTCTGCCTTTATTTGCATCTCAAGTCCTTTTTTTTTTTTTTTTTTTTTTTGCGGCATAAATGCTCCGAGAGATGCCCCGTCTGACTCTTCCATTGTCTCCCAGGCAGCGGCCCAACCTCCTGTCCGCTTCCCAGCCACGGGAGAACAATCCCGAACTTCCTTCCTCCCTCATTTGCTTGTTCTTTCTTTCTCTCTCTCTTTTTTTTAAAAAAGTATCATGTGCCCGGCCGACGAGCGCGAGTGACCTTATTCTTGCTTTGCCGACACTTTCCCGGAGCGGAAAACAATAAATCCCGATAATGAACAAACGCTGTGGGTCCGTCCGCGTTCTCAGCTGCCAAAGCCACGGCCATTTCTCCCGTTAACGACTCCCTCTCCCGCCCGGCTCCGTGCAGTTTATCGGCGGCGGCACCGCCCGGCCCCACACAGCCCCGCGCGCCCGCCCGTCACTGCTCTCCTCTCGGCCTCGGCGCCTGACGGCACCCCCCCCCCCCCCGCCCTCCCAGAAAGCGATGACTCCGGGAGGATTCCCAGCGCACTCCCTGCATGCGGTGTCGAGAAGTCCGCCCTCCTTGGTCCCTCCCTCGCCTCGCCCTGGATACCCACAGCGCACGGAGCGGCCTGCACGGACCCCCCTTTCTGTTCCGATCTCCCCCAGGTCGAGGGACCTCCCTGTCTGGGTGACTTAAGAGTTAACGTGGGCCCAGCTGGCGTGGCTCAGGGGCTGGGCCTCGACCTACGAACCAGGAGGTCACGGCTCGACTCCAGGGCAAAGGGCACAGGCCCGGGTTGTGGGCCCGATCCCCAGTGGGGGGGCATGCAGGAGGCCCCCGATCCGTGATTCTCTCTCCTCGTGGGTGTTTCTCTCTCTCTCCCTCCCCCTTCCTCTGGGAAACCAATAAAAATATATTTGAAAACCCACAGATCCACGCACCCACCTAGGAACTCCTGGGATGCTTTGCCTGGAACGGCGTGCTCCGGCGTTGATCCTGAGATGGTTTTGCCTGGTGAGCCCGTGTCTGCCGGACTCCTGCGTGAGGAGACGGGAAGCCATCTCTGTCTCCCAAGCCGGGGCTCCTCTCTGGTCCCGCAGACCTGCTCACGCCCAGGGCGGGCTGTGGGGGGCGGGGAGGGGGCGGTGGCCGGGCGGATGGAGGTCGCCGGAGGGTCTCCTTCTCTCGGTCTCGGGTCCGGGAGACGGGTCCACGCTGGGCCAGGCCTTTGCGGGGGGG